>JAJJWW010013128.1:0-426583 GCA_023531295.1 Papaver armeniacum | reverse complement strand
CCCAAGTCTCTCGCAAACACGCCGCTTCCACGCCGTGTCGGTCCCACCAGCCTAGCACGCTCGGCTTCCCAACTCACGCCAACTTCCCAACGTCGCCCAAGCTGCACCGGCCCCACCAATTGTGCGAGCCTCCTGATTTGTGCAAAACTACCGCGAGGCAAGGATTCCAAATCCTATTTATAAAAGGTCAGGCAAGCCTCCTCAATTCTCTTTACGGTTCTTTGTTGATAGTTTGTCACCATCTTATGCTTACCCCGCAACAAAGCCCTGTTTCAGCTAAGCGAGGGACTTAATGTTGATGGTGGTTTTTAAACAAGGGGTAAAATCGTAAAACCCCATGACCTAGTGTTACCCATGACACATTAACTAAGAGCATTTAACTTTCGGTGTAAATAATTAATGGGGGTATTTTTCAAAATACCAGATTAGGGTTTAGACACGGAACCCTAATTCCAAAACCAAGCCGCACACTTGCGCACCATGGCAACAATGCCAAACCAAGCGCTGCACATTCGCGCACCATGGCAACAATGCCAAACCAAGCGCGCACAGCTGCGCACCATGTGCAACAATGCCAAACCAAGCCGCTACTCTGCGCACCATGGCAACAATGCCAAACCAAGCCGCTTACTGCGCACCATGGCAACAATGCCAAACCAAGCCGCACACACTGCGCACCATGGCAACAATGCCAAACCAAGCCGCTGCTACGCACCATGCTGCAACAATGCCAAAACCAAGCGCACTGCACTGGCAGCGACGCACCATGGCAGCTCATGCCAACAAACCAAACTACATATCGCACTCATTGGCAACCATGCCAAATAAGCCGCCACTAGGCTATGCAAATAAGCCAGTTGCAACTCAGGTCAACATGGTCGTACGTGCCATGGCACATGCCAACATGTGCCACAAGCCATATTTCCAAGCCGCTACACCATTGGCACATGCCAAATATAGCGCCCTAGGCTTGCAAACCGTGCAACTAGGCCAAAGTGGTCGTATGTGCCATTGGCACATGCCAACATGCTCGCTGGTAGCTTTTCCTACCAAGGACACAGCCCTAACGGCCACGCATGCCATTGGCACATGCCAACATGCTCGCTGGTAGCTTTTCCTACCAAGGCCACGGCTCTAACGGCCACGCATGCCATTGGCACATGCCAACATGCTCGCTGGTAGCTTTTCCTACCGAGGCCACGGCCCTAACGGCCAAGCATGCCATTGGCACATGCCAACATGCTCGATGGTAGCTTTTCTTACAAGGCCACGACCCTAACGGCCACGCATGCCATTGGCACATGCCAACATGCTCGCTGGTAGCTTTTCTTACCAAGGCCACGGCCCTAACGGCCACGCATGCCATTGGCACATGCCAACATGCTCGCTGGTAGCTTTTCCTACCAAGGCCACGGCCCTAACGGCCACGCATGCTATTGGCACATGCCAACATGCTCGTTGGTAGCTTTTCCTACCAAGGCCACGGCCCTAACGGCCACGCATGCCATTGGCACATGCCAACATGCTCGTCACTGGTAGCTTTTCCTACCAAGGCCACGACCCTAACTGGCCACGCATGCCATTGGCACATGCCAACATGCTCGCTGGTAGCTTTTCTTACCAAGGCCACGGCCCTAACGGCCACGCATGCCATTGGCACATGCCAACATGCTCACTGGTAGCTTTTCTTACCAAGGCCACGGCCCTAACGGCCACGCATGCCAAAAACACACGCTGGTAGCCTAACTTGCAAATCGCGAAACCTACCACCAAGGCATTCCGCACATGCCAAACACACACGCTGGTAGCCTAACTTGCAAACCGTGCAACCTACCACCAAGGCATTCCGCACATGCCATTAGCACATGCCAAACACACACGCTGGTAGCCTAACTTGCAAACCGTGCAACCTACCACCAAGGCATTTCACACACGTCATTGGCACATGCCACTTGCGCCCCTAGCAGCACCACTTGCACTCAAGATGCAACCAACACTCGAGACATCAACACAAACTGGGGATGCTTTCCGGGGTTTTGGTTTGGCGGTCACGACTTGCGGCGTACACTACGCTCACATTAAGAAAGCGTGAAAGGAATAAAGCGGTCAAATAAATGAGGAAATAATGGTGAAAACGTTTTCACCCATTAACACCATGCGGTTACCACCTCCTCCCATTATTTCACCCTTTACTCTCTTCCTTCATGAGACCGAGGTACGTTTCAATCTCGACTTGTATAAATAGGTCTTACCTATTTCCACCGCATAACAGGTCTCGGTCGGAGAAAAATACTACACTCTCGAAAAGGCAACTTTGCGAGCTCTTCAAAAGCTTTCATCTCTTGCAAGCTTCCGAAGCTTCCACTTTCTGATACAAGTCGAGACACTACTCTCCCAGAACTATTCTGGTCTCAACACCTTTCTTGGCTTCCCTCCCCAAATCAACCCTTCTCCTCCACTTTGTGACCGAAGCAAGTCTGGAACGGCCATTTCTTGGTTTAGGCCGGACTTGTTCAGATTGATCTCTCGAATCTATAAAGTGCTCATGTGCATTACATTTGTTTAGGGTTTGAACCAGTTTCTCACTCACCTACCGAACTTACTGAAATCGGCAGAAACGATTTTTACCCATAAACAGCTACGAACACACTATCCTTTATTACCGAACTTCAATATCAACGATTCAATGGGCCTCACAATATCTTTGGTCTGAAACAATGTAGCCTTGGTTACAAAAAGGAAAAGAACACAGTTGATTCTTCCCTTATCTACTTGGATTCGGATACTTATGAGCTTGAACAGTACGCGGCCATTACTGCTCAGTCCGCAGACCGTTGCGAGCATAGCTTGAATTCAAATAGGATGATGAAATAGATTTCATTATGTTCACGATTGATTAGGAGGAATATAGATTTGAAATTACTGGCTGGAATTTGTTCTGTCATCTCATCAAAGCTCGTTCGGTAACCTTCTGATATACGCAAATTATTACTTATTGTTTGTTAACGAAATTTTTCTTCTTCACTTTCTTCTTCGTTCTAAGACCATGTAAGGATAAATGTTATGGAAGGACCTAAATTATCATCATTTTTTCGAAGATTTTATTAGTACTCCCATCAATCCGTTTTTTTTGTGAAGCCTTTAAGAATTCCCTTTATTTTCCCTATAAATACCAGTCCATGTAGAAGGTGATGGACAACTGATGTATTATTAGATGGTCTTTCTACAAAGAATTCCTGAGAGAGATCTAGATAGATAGAGAAAGAGTAAGAAATCGAAGTGATACTTGTAACTCTTTTAAGGGTAATACCTTATAATCAATAAAGAATACATATTTCTTCCCGTGGACGTAGGTCTTCATGGCCGAACCATGTTATATGCTTGTGTTAATCTTTACTTTTCATGTTCTTTACATCTTTTTTATCTTGAATCTTGAATGTTTAGATAGTTTATAGCCTTTAGATTTACTTGGGTGTAGCCATCAGAAAAGATGCAACTACACATGCGGTATGTAAGTTCATTAGCATATGGCTCATGAAAGCAGGCTTCAAAAAAAAAGAAGTAATGGTACACTATGCAAAGAGTATTTGATAAAAGCTAGTTTTTGTTGTCATTGCAAACCTAAAAATAAGGCTTATAGTTTTTGGTTTTTTCTTCATATAAAGTACACCATGAACTATCACACGAAAGCTTTCTACAAAATGAACCGTTGGAATGAACTACCAATGTTACGAGTTCATTCTTCAAATAAACTTCCTGAATGAATTACCATATTACGAGTTCGTTGTACAAATCAGGGAATGAAGAGTTTGAGCGTTGATTTTCACTATGTCGGAGACCGGGTCTAAAATTTTGGAACAATTTTAGGTTACTTTTTACCATAATTATTAAAAGAGATATGGAAGGGGTGTGAATTTTGGGCCCTTAACAGAGATGGGCCCTGTCCGGTGACACTGGCTTTCACGGCCTTGTGCCTGGCTTTAATTGAGGGTGTACAATAGCAAATCCATCTGTATTTCTTTGGCAACAAACCTACATCCTAGTCATCTAAGAAACAAGCAACAACATCCAGATCTACAACGGAGTCACAATATAGTGATTTTGTTATTGTTGCTGATGACCTCACTGCAGCGTCTATGTTTGCTCAAGGACTTGTACATTTCTTTATCTCTACAACTTCCGGTCGGGCCGTGACAATGTTAGTTAGTACACTGTAATTTAATGCACATCAGAATGTAGTGTTTGAGGGTCACTATGTCGTGGAGACTAGTTAGCGATTCGAGGTACGGGAAACGTTCAGAGCAGGATACATACGAGTATTAAGTATTATACGAGATTCGTAAAAGCCAAATACGCTCAAAAATCCGGTCAATCGCTCGTGATTCGACAGTAATGTACACATCGGCATACGTTCGTATATAATTGGTTTTGGAGATATGAATCCAGGCATACAAAATTTGGTATATATCAACTTGTTAAAAATTAATTTTTCATATAATCTCTCCTTATATGTATTATAATTTAATAATTGATATGAACTATACGTGCATTATAATCAATAAATAACACGTACATTAGTGGTATTGGAATTAGATTGGTATATGTAAAATTTTAAAAGTCAAAAATATATAATTTAGTGATGACGTGGCAAATTATTATACGAACCGTATGATTCGGTAATTCGTAAATACGCATATAATTCGTTTGGTACAATTTTTAAAAAAAATTTCAATAATTATTTTTTATAGTTTTATAAACATATCATTTTTTACTTATTTTCATTTTCCGGAAATTGTTCGATAGGATAAAAACTGCTTTTGAAAACCAAAGAAAATCAACTAAAACAGATCAAATATTAATAGTCGTTTAAGAGATAGTGATGCTGGTCATGACTCACTTAGAGTCATTTCCCCAATCTCTAACCTTGTTTTGAAAAGAAGAAGCATGATAAAAGGAAAAAACACAAAAAAAAAACGATTATTTATCATTTTCATTTTTTTGTTTCTAAAAACAAAAAACTAACAGATAATGTTAGTTAAAAAAAACCCTGACATACGCGTTTTTTCCAGTTTTCTATTTTCGGTGTTTTTAAAATTCACACCAAACACATCCTAAAATCTCTAGTCGTTCATTATGTGTGGACAGTTCATATTCAAAGGATAGTGGAAGTCATGTCATTACTAACGTGAAGAGAGTTGATGAGTTTTCATCCAAAGATATATATTGTTGTTTAGGTTCTGACGTCTGAGAATAGGTTTCACATCTTAATTCCAATAACGACGACAAAAAAAAAATGTATTTCATGGATATTATTCATGATGATGATGTGTACAAAAACTGAAACTTCTCATTCCAACATATAAGTTACCAATCACATTAGCTGTGCGAATGAGCGGTCTAAAATGAGTGCATGTGCTTAAAATAACCAAAGACAACAGTATAAGATTAAAGATTCAGAACTCTTTGAGTGCTTCAAGAAAAGAAAAAACTTCTTAAGAAACAAAGACAAAAAATTAATTTCTCAAAGAGTACTCCTTCCAAATGGATAATTGCAATCACAATTTTGTTTTCGTGCTTTCTCTGATCATTATAATCTCTGTGTTTAATAGCACTGCAGGAGAACAATCCAACGACCGAGTGGATTCAGTCTGCAATCAAACCCCAAATCCTAAGTTCTGCTTGGACGCTATATACGCCGATCCTGATGCTTCAGAAGCTAATATAGTTGCGCTCGCTTATATCTCTTTCGTTTAGCAAGCACCAATGCTACAAACACCCTGTCCTTCATTACTGATCATCATAATCCAAACAATGGGTCTCACGGTGTAAAACAGGAGGAGGGTCTGAAACAATGTAGCCTTGATTACGAAAAGGCAGAGAATGCTCTTGATTCAGCCCTCGCCGACTTGGACTCGGATACTTTTGAACTTGGACAGTACGCGGATGTTGCTGCTCAGTCCGCAGTTCATTGCGAGCATAGCCTGAATACAACTATGATGATATCTTCATCATTACATTCAGAATTGACTAGGAGGAATACAGATTTGAAACTACTGGCCGGTATCTGTTCTGTGATATCATCAATGCTTGTTATGTAACCTTCGAATATATCGAATTATTACTTAATGTTTTGTGAATGAATTTTGTTCTTCTTCTTCTCTTTCTTTTTCTGTTCTTGGGATGAGAGGACAGTATGATAAAAGAGGCAAAACGGCAACCTATAATTGTTGTTCTGCTGTAAGAATTGAGCAACTCACAAATTCCAAAGCAGCGGGGAACCACATTTCATGATTCATGAGAAGTAAAATCTCCTTAGGTGTGGGTGACACCTAACCGCTGCATCCACCCAAGTCTACTGGTTGCGTCACCCCCAAGTCTACTTGTCCATGTCAGCCCTAAAGTCTCCCAAACAAAACTATTGATGAAATGGGTTTCCAAGAGTTTGATAACCGAGAGACTTGGACTGTGCCAAACCTGATAATTATGGCGAGTACAGTACATATTGTATGTTTATCACCCTAGGGCTCACTAAAGCAGGCTCTTCTGTACCAATTATCGGTTAGACTCATTGAACGAAAATGTTGGTGTTACCATTTTCCGTCGAAGCAGTATTAGTTGTAATTGCAAGTAAACCCTACTGAACAACAATGCAGTAAAGATACGCAATTTGGCATTTAGTTTTGGACTTTACTCCACATGGGGTAAAAGGAATATGTAAATCAACGGATAGTTGATGCAAAAATTACTCTTTTGCCTCATATTGTTTTTAACTGTTGTAGTAAATCAAAATTTTGCCACATCGATGTGAAATATGTGAAAATAGTAAAATAAATAAGATGCTGACTCTATTTTACCACACATGTGATGTTATAGCAATTTATAAATTAATAAATAATGAGTAATGCACGAGACATGTACGCAGTAATGTAGTCAATTTCGACGAGATGGCTGAGATCTTGCCGAAAATTGTGGTTCCGACATTTAAGATAACGAATTATTTAATTTTGCCGTAGGTGAATTTGGACTGGAATTGGCCGGAAATTCTGGTTGAATCTTAGTTAACTTCGACCGAAACCTCGGGTTAATGGTTTTGAAATTTGTACGAATTTTGGGTTTTCTACTATTTTAAATAGAGATTTGTTTCTTTTGATAAGAATAGGTGGTATTTCAAGTATACTTTATACACTATTATGAGTGAAAAATATATGAAAAATGTTTGATATACATATTATAGGTATAAAATTCGAAACAAAGTTTTAGTAGCTACTTGAGATTTTTCACCTAAAAAATCCCCAAGATAAAGTTGTACCACATTGTCTTGGTCCCAACTTGAGATAGGCCAAAATCCGGAATTGACTACATTGATCACGCACCAAGTTTCCTTTAAAAATTTTTGGAAACTAAATCTCTCTTAAAATACAATATTTGTGAAATCCAATTCCACTGCCTCTGAATTAGCTCGACGCACCATAATTTTCACATCTTCTCATAAAACACTTTCAATTATCTCCAGTAAATGAAGAAAAAAAACTCTCAAAATCCTACAAAACAACTCTCATTTTCTCTTCTCGAAATTATCTTCTCCCAACTTAAACAAAAACTCATTCATTGAGGCTACAGTATTATATCTACACACAAAAAGACTCAAAATCCTTAATTTTCTCACTCGGACATCAATAGGAAAACCCTAATTTACCATTTCTCAATTATCAATACTCGTCATGTTGAGATTATTAATCCCACATTGTTGGGCAATCTAAGATCCTACGTTTATAATTTCTTAGGGCTTCTCCACTTATTGCCAATTGGTTTTGAGTTGGATGCCCATATTCGAACATGGTATCGGATCGTGATATTCGCGACGAGTCATTTGACCGCGCCTTTACTCCGGTCACCCGATTTAATTTTCCACATGTTAGACCCAACGAGACTACACGTGAGGGGCGTGAGATTATTAGTCCCACATTGTTGGGAAATCTAAGATCCTGCGTTTATAATCTCTTTAGGGCCTCTCTCATTGCCAATTGGTTTTGAGTCGATGCCCGCAGACTTTCAACATGTCACTCCATGGGCCATCCTAGATTTTTTTCGATTTACAACTTTTATCTAGAAATCTACACATAAACTCGAATCAATTTGGGGTTTTATGTTTTCGCGTTGTCGGAGATCTGAGAGACTATATATCAAAGTTACTTTTTCATCTCTTCCTAAAATTCCAATATGGATTTTCCTTAATTTTTGCTTTTGATGTTCTTAATTTTTTTAAGGTAAATTTCTTTATGATGATGCAATTTGAAAAGTTTAAGTTTTCCAAGAAAAAAATCCTTTTCAGTATAGTATTTCTGTGGCTTATTACAGTTGATCAGACAGCTACTGCTTAATGTGTATCTTAACTAAGGAAAAACTAATTGATCTCAGTGGTAGTTTGAAACTCATGACAAACAAAATATTTTGGACTGACGGAAGGAAGTCATGAAAAGTCAAATAAGAAACCACGTTGACAACGGTATACGACCCTGACACGAGTGAATAACGAGGCATATAAACACTTGAATCACGTGAGCCGAGATGAGACTAAACACTAATGGTTCTCTCGCTGAATTTAGACTTAGACACCCTACTGGGGAGGTCCAAGTCTAAAGCAAACAAGGAGATAAATACAACTTATCAAGGATGCTTAAGAATATCGCGAGGAATTGTGACGGTTTATATTCCTTCGAGGAGGAAAATAAAGGAAAACCATGCTTCATGCATCATTTGTATGCTGAACTATCAGTGATTCATGAAGAGAATGAGAGAATTGATTGAGGCTATGCCGGAACCATACAATGGAAACAACATGAAATAATACTCTAATGGAATCACTAGTACATATGGGATAATGAGCTGACATGATGATAGCATGCAATCGAGGAAGAATTTCTAGGAAGATGCAATTATCTTTATTGCTCATCGATGAAGATTCAACATAATGGTCTCAATACAACACAAATCGCAGATCAAAGATTACCAATCTTTGGGATGATGAATAATGATCTAATAAAGATTATTATTTAAGGGCAAAATAAAACAATTTCCCATGAATTTTTATCAAACACTATTATTTTAATCAATTACAAGTCTATCAATTTATAATTATTTGGATAATATCTAAAATGGAGTGTGTCGACAATGTCATGAATCATTTTGAAGCTTGGTTTATGGTGAAGATGACCGGAGAAAGAAGGATATTTGGAACAAGCTAATTTATGCAATCTCTGTGGCATATTTGGAAAGAAAGGAGTCTCAATGGATTTGGTGGAAGATGTGGATGAGCTTTGTTTGATCATTAAACAAAATCTTATTTTGTGGTTGTTTGAGAAAGATGTTTCTAAAGGGTTTACTAAGAATAAGTTCTCTTAATTGGGAGACCGTTCTACACTTGTAGGTTGTCTTATCATAGTTTATGCAATTATTAAAATTACTATAAACAAAAGTTATTCCTTCATGTCTTAAGCGTCACGGCATCGGTTATTCAAGTTTACATATATTTTCTAGATATCCGTGGTACTTTATGATTGTCCATTCAGCCCAGAGAGCTCCCAAACCCATCGACATCGAACGGGTCCCAAGCGCTTGATAAACGAGAGACTTGCTGTAAACTCGATAATTATAGTAGTACAGTGACATATTGTATGTTTATCACCATAGGGCTCACTAAAGCAGGCTCTTCTGTACCAATTATTAAAATGTTGGTGTTGTCATTTTCCGTCGAAGGTAGTATTAGTTGTAACGGCAAACCTGTTGAACAGCAATGCAGTAAAGATAAGCAATTTGGTATTTAGTTTTTGACTTTTACTCCACATGGGGTAAAAGGAATATGTAAATCAATGGATAGTTGAGGCGAAAAATTACTCTTTTGCCTCATATCATTTTTTAACTTCTTGCAGTAAATCAAAATTAATTTTGCCACACATGTGGAAATATGTGAAAATAGTAAAATAAATAAGATGTTGAGTCTATTTTACCACACATGTGGTGCTATAGTAATTTATAAATTAATAGGTAATGAGTAAATGCACGAGACATTATACGTAATGTAGTCGATTTCGTCGAGATGGCCTAGATCTCGTAGAAAATTCCGGCTTTGACATTTAAGATAATGAAATTTCTAATTTTTGAGACGAAATTTGGTCGGCATTAGTAGGAAATTTTGGTTTAATCTTAGTAAACTCGTCCGGAAACCTCGGCTATTGATTTTGAAATTCGTATGGTATTGAGTTTTCTACTATTTTTGAAAGAGATTTTTTTATTTTCAGGAAAATTGGTGGTATTTCATTATATTTATATACTATTATAAGTAAAAAATATATGAAAAATGTTTGATATACATTCTATACGGATAAAATTTGGAAACGAAGTTTTAGTGGTTTCTTCGAGATTTTTCACCGAGAATATCACCAAGATAAAGTTGTCCCACTGTCTCGGTTCCGGCCGAGATAGACCAAAATCTGGAATTGACTACATTGATCACGCGCCAGGTCTCCCTTAAATTTTTTCCAAAAAATAAATCTCCCCTTAAAAGGCAATATTTGACAAGGAGATAACACAACTTATCAAGGTCAAGAATATCGTGAGGAATTGAGACGACTATGTTCCTTTGAGGAGGAAAATAAAGGAAAAACCATGCTTCATGCATCATTTGTATGCGGAACTATTAGTGATTCATGAAGAAAATGATAGAATGGATTGAGGCTATGCAGAACCATACAATGGAAGCGACATAAAATTATACCAGAGGAATCACCAGTACATATTGATAACGAACACATGATGATAGTGCTAGAAATCGAGGAAGAATTTACGGGAAGATGTAATTACCTTTATTGCTCATCGAGATAAAGATTGACATAATGGTCTGAATACAATACAAATCAATTCAATGATTACTAATCTTTGGGATAATGATCGAATAATGATCTAATAGAAGATTATTATTTAAGAGCAAAATAAAACAATTTCCGTGAATTTTTATCATACACTATTATTTTAATCAATTGCAAGTGTATTCGAATTTATAATTATTTGGATAATATCCAAAATGGAGTGTGTCTGACAATGTCATGAAATGAAGCTTGGTTTGCGGTGATGATGACTGGGAGAAAGAAGGATATTTGGAACATGCTAATTTATGCAATCTTGTGGCATATTTGGAAAGAAAGAGTTGAATGGATTTTGGTGGAAGGTCTATGGATGTGGATGAACTTTTCTTGATCCTTAAACATAATCTTATTTTGTGGTTGTTTGAGAAAAATATGTTTTTTAAAGGGTTGACTGTGAATCAAGTTTTCTTTAATTGGAAGACTGTTCTACACTTGTAGTTTAAGTCTTATCGTAGTTTGTAGTAATTATTAAAATTATTATGAGTAAAAATCGTTCCTTCCCATGCCTTGGCTTTACGGCATGGATTATTTCAAGTTTACATTCAATTTTTAGGTATACCTCCCTAAATTAATAACCTTTATATATTAATAAATTTCTAAATTCCCGACTGTATTGACATGTGGATGTTTTTCTTTATTGTTGCTGCTGAAATAATTTGGGTGTGTTGGTTGCTCAAGGACTTACATTTCCTTCTCTCTACAACTCCTAGGTTTAGTTGTAACAATTTTCGTTGTCTGCATTAGGCATCTAAGATCATGCACATCAGAATGAATAGTTTGAGCGTTGATTTTCGCTGTCAGGGAGTATGTCAAAAATAAATCTCTGGTTGTTCATTATGTGATGCGTGTCGTAGGTGCAATCAAATTAATTAATACTTTACTACCTAATTAACAAGTAATATAGGGTAGTCACGGTCGATCCCACGAGGAGCAAGAGATTCTAGTTGTAAAAATTGTCACGAAAGGGGGGTGTAAACAGCAAAAGAAAATAAACAAAGCAATAAAAAGATAAAGTTGAAAGCAATAAGAGAAATAAGATCAAGGAATCCTTCTTCGTTACGAAACAATGATTAAAGTTATGTTCTCTTCTACTTGTTATTAGTCATGATTATCACCAACCGTAGGATAGCAGTGCGCTTAGCTAGCCCCAAAATCCCTAATTTCACCGAGTAACAGGTCCGCTTAGTTATCGTATTCTATTCAAAAGAACCACCACGAGGTTCGCTTTACAAGATGTAATTCTAGAATGCATTAAGATTTATGAATTTAGGTTTAGTACTAGTAGTTAAACTCGGTTCGCTTGGTCCACTTTCTAGCGTTGTTTCTACACACAATTGCTCCACGGAATCCCTCCGCAGGTCTTGTGTTTTCTACTTGTGTAAAGTGTCGAGAACGATTACGTATTCCCTAACTTATACTAGATATAGATCAATTAACAAATCAATTTAGCGTGCACTCCAAACAATCTATCAATCAATCATGAATGTCTTTAAGATCACTCCTATTAGTAAAAACAATCGATAATCATGTGAAAAATCTCAAGATAGAATTGAAAACAAAAACTCAAATCATGTTAAGAACTAGGAATTCATCCTCAATCAATAAGAAATTTAGCTACTCATGTTTTTGAAATTCACACAAATAATAATTATTAAAAGAAGAATTTTCAAATTCACACAAGTAATTAAAAAGAAAAATCTTAGAAAAGCAAGCAAAAACACAAGTGATGTGTGTGTAGAGAGGTGTAAAAGATATGTAGAAGTTGTAGAAAACTTCTCTATTTATAGGCTTCAATATTCTCCAAATCTTCTAAGGAGTAGAATCCTTTTCCTTTAGCAATTCAATTTCCAATTCCAAGCTTTTCTCAACTCTTCCACCTTCTCTTTCCAAATTTGAGTCCAATTCTCCATCCAATTCCAAGCCCAAGTCTTCACACCCATGAGAGAAGTCCATAGAAAATTCTAGAATTTTGCTCGCCTGATGCGTGTCGTAGGTGCTCAAATTAAATTACTTATTTCCACACAATTAACTGGTAATATAATGGAAGTAAGGATCGTTCCCACGAAGAGCAGGGAGATTTAGTTGTCAAAAGTGTCACAATGGGGGGTTTGTTTTTGATTCAAAGT
This sequence comes from Papaver armeniacum, assembly GCA_023531295.1. Lineage (NCBI taxonomy): Eukaryota > Viridiplantae > Streptophyta > Magnoliopsida > Ranunculales > Papaveraceae > Papaver > Papaver armeniacum. The sequence continues at coordinate 413,535 of JAJJWW010013128.1, read as the reverse complement.
AAATAACAAAGCAATTGAAAATAATTAAGTTGCAAGCAATGGAGAGAAATATGATCAGGGAATCCTTCTTCGTTACTAAACCGTCATCAAGTTATTATATTCATCCATTAATACTATTAATCACAAATTATTACCAACCGTGGAATAACAAATATAGCTCGGTGCTATCCCCAAATCCCTTAAATCACTGAGTACGGAAGCTCTCCAATACCGGATTCTATTCTTCAAACCACCTAGTAGTAGCTCACTCAAGGTGTAATTTGTCCGAATGCTTTATCTTTTGTGAATTATAGATTGATCCTAGTAGTTAGACTCTTAGCTCAAGGTCCACTTTCTAGTGTTGTTTATACACACAATCACTACACAAAATCCTCTGCAAGGTCTTGTGTTCTCTACTTTTGTATGAATCATTCGACTATTACTTATCTCCTAACTCAATACTAGCATTTGATTGAATCAACAAATTAATTCAATTGGCCACCTAAACAATCTATCAATCAATCATAAATATTCTAATTAGTATAAACAATCAATAATCATGTGAAGAACTTCAAAATAGATTTATATAATAACTCAAATCATGTCTAGAACTTAGAATTCATCCCCAATCACTAAGAAGTTTAGCTACTCATGGTACTAATAAAACCCATGAGTTTCATATAATAAAATAGAAAAGAAATAGTTACGGTGATGGAAATAGCTCCAAACCCTAGCTTTTCTTCTCTTGAGTTCTCCTCTCCAATGGCTTGATAAAAGAATATATGATATCTCTCAAAAATATTAGAAGTTCTCTTATATAGGTCTCCAAGTTGTTGTTGTACCCGTGCGCCAAATCCCGTGTCGAATGGTTGCCAAAAACTAGCTAGAATCCCAAAAGAAGTCGCATCCTATACTTGGCCGTGCATGGAGTGGCTGAAATAGCCAAATGGGCTTGCACTAAAATGCAGCGAGATCCGGCCCAATTATAAAGAAACTTACTAGTTCAATCACGGTTCGGTGGGCCGACAATATACCTAATCCAAACCCACGGACATACATGCTTAAGTGAGCGAAAATATCTGCTGGATTTTGTTTCTCCTGCAGATTCACGGACATTCAAGCCACCGCGAGCGATAATTTCTCTTTGGATTTCTAACTCCCGATACTTTCACGGACTCTTGACTATCCGTGAGTTTACGAACTCCACGAGTTTGGTTTTCAACATCGATATTTCCTCGACAACTCTGGTGATCGTGAAGTTCCAAAGTTTATGACTTCTCTGAACTCAGAAATGCAACTCCTCTGTAAAGCTCAAACTCACGATATCATGCAACACTAGTCACTCTCTGTTTTATCTCGAGTTGTAGGCTTCAAGTATAATGGCAAGCAACACCATCGAAAGCGACAAGAACTCCATGTCTTCCATCACCTTTCAGTGTTCACCACTTCATCTCAACTGAATTTGAGTTGAGTTATCAAGCTTTAGTTCTTCCCCCTCGCCATCCACCATGCATGACTCCATTACAATGGCAAAGTGGTCATTTCATTCTTTCCCAAACTTTGCATCTCGGTTCCTTGCTAATGGCGAGAAACGCAGCTCCCATGACACTCAGCAGGTCTCGGCATCATATTCTTTCTTTGTAAGCCAATATATATATCCTTCCCTAAGACTCGAGCTCAACTCTCGGCCACTCTCTGCTCAACTCTGCCATTGTCGTTCTCTTCCAATCATCACCGATCACCGATAATCATCAAATCACTTCCATCGAGTTCACCTCCTTCCCGATTAAATACGGCGCCAAAGCTCGAGCCTTTCTCACTTGAGATCATCATCGACTCAACCCCATCACTTCTTGCGGGTTCCATCACCAACTAAACACCATTGTTCCCTGTCTTGCCACCGGGATACCATTGTCATCCATGGCTCTCCCTGTTTTGTTCTCTTCTACTCCCGTCCTCAAACACATGACAGCAGCAACCCATTCCATCCGTTAATCAATAGCATCTCAGCTTCTCCAGCTCACTGCCAATGCAGCATCTCCGTGATCGCCAATACCGCGTCATCAATGGAAACATACCTTCAAGTTCCATCTCACCGGAAACCCATTGTTTACAGCGTCGTCTCAGCTCATTTCTCAAGCTGAAGTTCAGTTACAACCAAACTCAGCTCGATTTCGGACGCAAGGCACTCGACTCCATTAATATTCAACACCGATGGCAGTGACAACTCAGCTCCATCGATGGTCTTCATCGTCCTTTGGATAGTTATCACCAAGCATGTTGATCATCACGACATCACCCACAGGCTCGACACGCATTCTCACCAATATATCTTCCACCATCAACAGCGCCATAAGCGGATCCACTTCTCATCATTCGCTTCCAATAATTCATCATCACAACCACGGACTTCCAGCTCCATTATCTCGAGTCAACTACCAATGGTAGTTACATTCGATTCTTCCTGTTCTCGCGACTATGTTAATGGGACTCTTCAACTTCCGTCATTAATCATTACCATCAATCCTAATCATTGCAAATCATTCGTGTCATCTCCCATTATTGGTTTGTCTCCCCAATCATTAGTTTGTCTCCCCAATCATCTCCATGCTTTGCATGTTACGTACTTTGGTAAGGAGGAAGAAGGTGGCAGCCCGTAGTAGATTACCCAAGTGCCTTTAGTAGCTTTTGAATCTTAGCAGCCCCTTACAGTTGGCTACCCCTTATAAATTGCATGCGCACAACTTTGCTTGCTTCAAATGCCCATAAAATCTTCATACGACGTCGGAACGACTCCATTCTTTCGCCGTTGGCTTTGTATTTTCGTCCTCTTCGAGATGACAGCATGCACTCCTAAGTTTGAACGAGTTCCACTTGGTCTTTGGTCCTTCTCCGCTTCTTGCGGCTAACTTCTTTCTTTGCACAATTAAGTGCATATTCACTTCTTTTGGATGATTCACCTAGCAAAACATAAATAAGAGAAAACAAACGTAATATACAATAATTTGCAAGAAAATATAGCAAATACTAGCATGGATTCGACACAAAATATATGCAAAATATGCACTTAACAAATTCCCCCACACTTGTCTTTTGCTCGTCCTCGAGCAAACTATCTAAAGTACAACAACTCCATGTCTACGAGGATACGGTTACTCTTAGCATGAATAATGTGCCTTTAAACCCATAGGTGTCCCTAGTGGACGAGTTATAGTCTCGTGAAGGTTTACAAGAGGTCTACCTACAAAACCTATATTTCAAACTCCGTCTATTTGTGACAAATCAATGAACGAATCCAAATTGACTACAGGAGGAGGTACCTTGCAAATTCAATTCATATTAGTAAATAAACTCTAATTAGATAGTCGAACAAGCCACAATACTCGGAAACTAACAAACCACAATCACAATGAAAAGATCAAGAAGATGGATATAGATGTAGATGTTGGCGAATATTCACAAGTGATCGATGTTTCCCATATCTGTCTGAAGGTCACTGCTAAGATGAACCTAATCCTATTGGATTGAGCTACTTGTCTTGAATGCTACATCAAATCAATTGGCATATACAAGGGAACCAAGAGTGACTTTATTCAACACAATAATAATTTCTTCTCTTTTTTTTTTTTTTTATATGATTGGATCAAACTGGATCCAATTTCTCTTTTTTTTTTTTTTTTTTTTTTTATACGGCATGATTAGATCTTTTGGATCCAAGCGCATGCTTCCTTGTCAACACGTATATGATAGTTGCCTTGGATCCTGCATTCCACGCTTGTTTAGGCGACGGAGACAGGGGACTACGTTTCACACATCTTTGCTATTCCCAAGTGTCTTTCTTATTCCGTTTGGTCTAATTGGTCGGTCTCTTTTTTTTTTTCAATTTTTTTTTTTTTTTTTTTCTTTCTAGTAACTCAATCACTCTATTTCATCCTAGCAGTAATAACACGTCGATGTTTAGTGACCCACCAAAGCACTTAGAGAACAATAGATAAATATGGAAAAATAAAAAAAATAGAATGTGATATGGTGATATTCCGAGATATGGTAACAACTATCATGTTATTTGTGATTTCTGAGCTATGTGTTCGTCCCTTTTAGTTAATTGGTTCCTCAACTCCTGCATTCAAAATGGTTCCATCCACTAATGGTGTCATTCTAAAGGCACAAGTTTCTAGATTTCGGAGTTCAAAAAGCACAAATTTTTCTTGGTTTTTTTTTCTATTTTTCTGATTTTTTTTTTTTTTTTTTTTTTTTTTTTGGCATAAAACAAACTAAAACAAACTATACAAACATATAAATGCTCCCCCACACTTAAACTTCACATTGTCCTCAATGTGTAAAACCGAAAGTTCTGAATTATGACGTAACAGCAGATAAAACGCAAAAACTGTACAAATTGGTAAGGAATTTGGAAAAACTCCATTTCACAAAAGTTGTTCATCTACGTGTTTTCTACACAGTGTTAAAAGGGCACAGTGTTTCGATAAACGGTCTGACAGTTATGGTCTCTGGACTGAACTACGCGCAGTCTGAAGTTTTCCGACGAAAAGGTATTCGTCTATAATTTCTTCTAAAATAGATTCCGGACTCAATGAAATTAAACATGGGGATGCAAATATGATATGAAAACAATAAAAAACAAAAATAGAAGGGTTTAAGATACAAAACCTATGGGTTGCCTCCCATTTAGCGCTTGGTTTAAAGTCGTCAGCCCGACTTGGAATTCTCCTTATGCTACTCCTCCAGAGGGAGTAAATCGCGAAGCTCTATCTCGTCCACATTCACATAAGCGATGTTTTCATAGTATGGCTTCAATCTATGGCCGTTGACCTTAGAAGTAGTCCCATCTCTAAGACTAGTGATATCAACTGCACCATGAGAATAAACATTAGTAACAACATATGGTCCAATCCATCCGGACCTTAGCTTACCAGAAATAGCTTAAGACGAGAATGAAATAAAAGAACTTTTCTTGTCCCACAACAAAATTCTTCCGAGAAATCATCTTGTCATGGAAAAGCTTAGTCTTTTCCTTATATATCTGAGAACTCTCGTAAGCATCATTACGTATCTCCTCTAGCTCATTGATTTGTAGTTGCCTATGTTTCCCCGCTTTATCATACTCCATGTTGCACATCTTTACTGCCCATAAAGCCTTATGCTCAAGTTCAACGGGAGATGACAAGCTTTGCCATAAACCAACCGATATGGAGACATACCAATCGGTGTCTTATATCTTTGTTCTATACGCCCAAAGTGCATCGTTGAGTCTATAACTCCAATCCTTCCGTGTAGTGTTAACGGTTTTCTCAAGGATGGACTTAATCTCACGATTAGAAATTTCAGCTTGCCCACTAGTTTGTGGGTGATACGGCGTACCAATCTTGTGTGTAATGTTGTACTTCTTGAGGAGAGCATGGAAGGATTTCTTGAAGTGCGAGCCTCCATCACTTGATAACCACTCTTGGTGTACCATGTCTAGAGAAAATATATTCCTTCACAAACTCACAAACAACTTGAGAATCATTAGTAGGGGTGGCTTTAGCTTCCACCCATTTAGAAACATAATCCACAAAGAAGAAGTATATAAAATTTTCCATTCGAATTAACAAAAGGACCCATAAAATCAATACCCCACACATCAAAAATCTCAACAAAGTGAGAATAGGATTGAGTGGCATTTGATTTCGAGCACCTAGATTGCCCGTTCGTTGACATCTATCACAAGATTTGCAAAAAGCATATGCATCCTCAAATAGGGTAGGCCAATAAAAGCCACTCTCAAGGACTTTGAGAGCGGTACGTTTACACCAAAGTGACCACCACAAGCATAAGAATGACAAAAGATAGAATTGATGAAATTCGGAGTTTGGTACGCACTGCTGATAATTTGATCAGCACCATATTTCCACAAGTAGGGTTCATCCCACACATCTTGCTTGGCTATTTTCTTAAGCTTTAGCTTTTGAAAAGTAGACATTGTACTAGGTACTTGCCTTGTAACCAAATAGTTCACTATATCAGCGTACCAAGGTGTTGATTCTTCAATTGAGAAAAGTTGTTCGTCGGAAAACGATCCTGTAATGGGAGTTCTTCTTCGGAAACAACAAGTCTACTAAGATGATCGACAATCGTATTCTCAACACCTTTCTTATCTCTGATTTCCATATTGAATTCTTGCAGCAAAAGAATCCAACGTATGAGTCTTGGCTTAGCCTCCTTTTTTTTCAATAGATACTAGTAGTCTTGCATGATCGAATATACAATCACATTAGTACCCACCAAATAAGCTCTAAATTTTTCTAATGCAAATACTATAGCCAACAACTCTTTCTCGGTAGTGGAATAGTTGATTTGAGCATCATTTAGGGTCCTTGATGCATAATAAATCACATGTGACCTCTTGTCTACTTTTTGACCCAAAACGACTCCGACCGCATAATCACTTGCATCACACATTAACTCGAACGGCAAACTCCGGTCAGGTGACTTAATAATTGGTGCGGTAGTCAACAATTCCTTCAATTTATTAAAGGCATCCTTGCACTCTGATCGAAGTTAAAGGCAACCTCCTTTTGCAACAATTTGCACATTGGCATTGAGATTTTGGAGAAATCTTTGATAAACCTCCTATAAAAACCTGCATGACCAAGAAACGAGCGAATTCCCCTCACCGAAGTGGGGTATTGTAAGTTCTAATCAAGTCTATCTTTGCCTTGTCTACCTCGAGCCCTTGAGAGGACACGATGTGGCCAAGTACAATTCCATGGTCTACCATAAAGTGGCATTTCTCCCAGTTTAAAACAAGATTAGTGTCTATGCATCTTTTAAGCACAAGTTCAAGATTATTTAAACAAATATCAAATGAATCACCATAAACACTGAAGTCGTCCATAAATACCTCAATGATGTTTTCCACGTAATCAGAAAATATACTAACCATACATCTCTGAAAAGTGGCAGGCGCATTGCAAAGACCAAATGGCATTCTTCTATATGCGAATGTACCGAAAGGAAAAGTGAAAGTAGTCTTCTCTTGATCCTCCGGTACAATAACAATTTGATTGTAGCCCGAATAACCATCCAAAAAGCAATAATATGAATGTCCCGCTAACCTCTCTAACATCTGATCAATGAAAGGCAAAGGAAAGTGATCCTTGCGTGTAACACCCGATTTTCGGGCCCGGATCCTGCCCGGATCCATGCCCGAAAACCCGAAGTGCTACTTCGATACCATAGCCAAGCTTAGGCTACTAAGCCCAAGCTCTTTAAGTAATTCATTTGGGCTAATTTAATCCATGCTCAAATTAATATTTTTATCGCGAGCGGAATACTTAGAAAATTATTTAGCAAAATCTAACCGTTGATTTAGCCTCATTTTAAAGCCACCGGAAACAAAACACATTTTGGTTCATAAATAAAAATATCAATACCGTTCATGTTATATGATTTAATTAATAAGTAACTATTACAACACCAAATTGTACAACTGAAAACAGACCTAGGTAGATTCCTAGAATTTTACAGGGTTCATACGAGTTCCAAAATTTATGATAATTATATGGATACAGTAATGATTGAAATTATTATTATATATCAATTTTCCATAATTTTTAGATTAAGTTTAATTTCCTAAGACCACGGTCAAACATATAGTTGACTAGCACTGCATAAATTCAAAACTGTGACACTCTGTTTTAGAAAAATTATATTAAATCGCGAACAACTCAAAATTGGATGAGTCCTGTCATTTTAGAAAGATAAAACATAGATGATGATTTCCTATGTGGACACCAAGATCTAAAAACCAATATATCATAGATCTTAATTAGGAGTTTTATAAGACATTTAAAACAGTCAGATATTTTCTGGATTTAACACTCGTATAAAGAATTATTTTAAAAATAGTTATACAACTCAGAAAATTCTATAAATTTTATCAAATGTCCCTTAAGATGTTTTACACTTATTACAAAAATAATCATATCTAAACATATTGATAATTTAAAAAGAAGATCAGTCAACTAAACATCATACAATATTTTTACAGCATTCAAACTAAGATTAATTACATCTTAAAATAGAATTTTAGGCATAAATGATAACTTTAGACATCTCTAATCATTCTCTAGGCTCCAAGTTGATCAACTCCTTGTCACGCATCAAATCTGGAATTTTTGTCATAATCTGACGTGAGTTGTGACACCCGATGAGGCAAAGAAGCAACAAAACATTTTATGCAATATTTTTCAATTCATTTTAAAAACATCTAACATGATTAACAACACCGCAAACACATGGAAACACCTCATCCATAAACAACAATAAAGTCAATCAATCCGCTCGCCCCGAGGGGAGCCCCACGTGGGTTTAGGAAACAAAACCGTTCCCAAGGATATCTCGTATCCCATCAAAGTTGTTTTTAAGAATCACAATCTATGGACCGCAGCCCAACATTCATAATCATACTCACAACGTCGATTATCATTCATATATTAATGAAAACTTTCAAAATAAATTTAATTAAAATAAACTTAAATAAAAAGAAGGTTTTTGATTGTGTTGCGCCTACCTCAATCGCTAGCAAATAATCCTAAAAAGAATTGATGTAAAGAACCGATGACAAGAACCCCAATAATTGCGTCAACTAAAGTTCTTCCTCTTATAATCTCAGATATATGTTGGTGACCTAATTCTATTTCCTTTTTCTCCCTGTATGCGGCTAGGAAAAAATAAAACCAAAGTTTTCTTAACCCTAATAACAATACAAGTCTATATATATATACCGGCTGGGACCATTCCTAGTCATCACGTTCCAAAACGGTTAGTCAATTAGATCTCCACGCGTACACCAAATTTGTTACGTAAGAAGCCAATTGACCGAGCTCACCTAGATGCTACTAATAACGTATGACCAATCCAAATTCACTTATTCTAAATTCTACGTAGTGAACCAGTAGGGACTTATCCCACCAGTGGACTCATACGTGGCCAAATTAATAGTTTGACTAAATTTGCTTTTCTTTGTGTTCCTAGTACAACAAAACAATTACTTAACTAAAATAAGCTTAACCACTAATATAATGCCAAGTGTCAATTTTTGGTAACCAATATTTAATTTTTTTTTTTTTTTTTTTTTTTTTACCTAATCAGAAGTATTTGTTCCTTAGGAGAACGACCATGGTTATAAAAATGAAAATTACCAAAATACCCTTTAAATAATTTTTTTTTTAAAATATCCTCTAGCAAAAGACGAAATTACCCTTGGAATTTTGACAGATATTACAACCTCACACACTTCAAGAAATTTAGTCCTCTAAATTTAAGGTAATTCAGTGACACAAACTTTCAAGCTAAAAAAGAAACACACAACTAATTTTATCGAGACACAATTAACATTTATTAAGTGTTTGCGCAACAACTAGTTCCCCGAAGGATCTAATCGCTGCTCTGATACCAAATTGTAACACCCCGATTTTCGGGCCCGGATCCTGCCCGGATCCATGCCCGAAAACCCGAAGTGCTACTTCGATACCATAGCCGAAGCCTGCTACTAAGCCCAAGCTCTTTAAGTAATTCATTTGGGCTAATTTAATCCATGCTCAAATTAATATTTTTATCGCAGCGGAATACTTAGAAAATTATTTAGCAAAATCTAACCGTTGATTTAGCCTCATTTTAAAGCCACCGGAAACAAAACACATTTTGGTTCATAAATAAAAATATCAATACCGTTCATGTTTTATGATTTAATTAATAAGTAACTATTACAACACCAAATTGTACAACTGAAAACAGACCTAGGTAGATTCCTAGAATTTTACAGGGTTCATACGAGTTCCAAAATTTATGATAATTATATGGATACAGTAATGATTGAAATTATTATTATATATCAATTTTCCATAATTTTTAGATTAAGTTTAATTTCCTAAGACCACGGTCAAACATATAGTTGACTAGCACTGCATAAATTCAAAACTGTGACACTCTGTTTTAGAAAAATTATATTAAATCGCGAACAACTCAAAATTGGATGAGTCCTGTCATTTTAGAAAGATAAAACATAGATGATGATTTCCTATGTGGACACTAAGATCTAAAAACCAATATATCATAGCTCTTAATTAGGATTTTTATAAGACATTTAAAACAGTCAGATATTTTCTGGATTTAACACTCGTATAAAGAATTATTTTAAAAATAGTTATACAACTCAGAAAATTCTATAAATTTATCAAATGTCCCTTAAGATGTTTTACACTTATTACAAAAATAATCACATCTAAACATATTGATAATTTAAAAATAAGATCAGTCAACTAAACATCATACAATATTTTTACAGCATTCAAACTAAGATTAGTTACATCTTAAAATAGAATTTTAGGCATAAATGTTCACTTTAGACATCTCTAATCATTCTCTAGGCTCCAAGTTGATCAACTCCCTTGTCACGCATCAAATCTGGAATTTTTGTCATAATACGACGTGAGTTGTGACACCCAGTAGGCAAAGAAGCAACAAAACATTTTACGCAATATTTTTCAATTCATTTTAAAAACATCTAACATGATTAACAACACCGCAAACACATGGAAACATCTCATCCATAAACAACAATAAATTCAATCAATCCGCTCGCCCAGGGAGCCCCACGTGGGTTTAAGGAAACAAAACCGTTCCCAAGGATATCTCGTATCCCATCAAAGTTGTTTTTAAGAATCACAATCTATGGACCGCAGCCCAACATTCATAATCATACTCACAACATCGATTATCATTCATATATTAATGAAAACTTGCAAAATAAATTTAATTAAAACAAACTTAAATAAAAAGAAGGTTTTTGATTGTGTTGCGCCTACCTCAAACGCTAGTAATATGAACATGAATCTGAAATCTCCAAACCAGCCGGTGCTAAGGAATCTCCTAACTATCCTCGATGATTTATATGATATGATAAAAATAATTTTAAAATCTCTTTCGTTTTCTTTTTTCTTTCTACGAATACGGAGGCTTAAACTTTTCTTTTCTAAAACTTCAACTGGACGTCCTCTTATTTGATATATATAGTCAAATTTCATTAAACCCTAATAATTATTAGCTAATGACGTCGTAACACGTGGCACTAAAAGTATATTCCTAAGGTAATTCCGATGAAAACTCGGTCCAGCTTTTCTAAGTCGAAATGGTTAGCCTAGTTTACACGCACCAAAAAGATTTGTCGACAAATCATAGTAAAAATTTAACATGCATTAGGAACCCTATAAACGGTGACACGTGGCAAGAATCCATGTAAAATCATCAAATTGTGTTATTCGTTCCCGCTTGATTATGAGAGTCCAGCTCCAGCATCTCGTCTTTTCCTTTCTCTAAGGTAAATGCTTAATTTAATAATAATCATGTCAACAACCAATGGCAAATTGACAAGTGTCAACACTTGGAATTAACATCATTTATTTTACCATAAATTACCAAAAACTAAGAATAAAGTTTATCTTAACACAACATCACATGTAAATAGGAATTTACCAAAATACCCCCTCTAACAAAATTATTAAATTATCCTTTATGTCAAAAGACAAAAGTACCCTTAAACTTGGTACGGATATTACAACCTCACACACTTTAAGAAATTTAGTCCCTAAATTTAAGGTAACGCAGTGACCAAAAAAAATTTAAGCTAAAAGAAAACACACAACTTATTTTGTCGAAACACAATTAACATTTATTAAGTGTTTGCGCAACAACTAGTTCCCCGAAGGATCTAATTGCTGCTCTGATACCAAATTGTAACACCCCAGATTTTTCGGGCCCGGATCTGCCGGATCCATGCCCAAAACCCGGCAATGCTACTGATACCATAGCCGAAGCCCGGCTACTAAGCCCAAGCTCTTTAAGTAATTCATTTGGGCTAATTTAATCCATGCTCAAATTAATATTTTTATCGCAGCGGAATACTTAGAAAATTATTTAGCAAAATCTAACCGTTGATTTAGCCTCATTTTAAAGCCACCGAAACAAAACACATTTTGGTTCATAAATAAAAATATCAATACCGTTCATGTTTTATGATTTAATTAATAAGTAACTATTACAACACCAAATTGTACAATGAAAACAGACCTAGGTAGATTCCTAGAATTTTACAGGGTTCATACGAGTTCCAAAATTTATGATAATTATATGGATACAGTAATGATTGAAATTATTATTATATATCAATTTTCCATAATTTTTAGATTAAGTTTAATTTCCTAAGACCACGGTCAAACATATAGTTGACTAGCACTGCATAAATTCAAAACTGTGACACTCTGTTTTAGAAAAATTATATTAAATCGCGAACAACTCAAAATTGGATGAGTCCTGTCATTTTAGAAAGATAAAACATAGATGATGATTTCCTATGTGGACACCAAGATCTAAAAACCAATATATCATAGATCTTAATTAGGAGTTTTATAAGACATTTAAAACAGTCAGATATTTTCTGGATTTAACACTCGTATAAAGAATTATTTTAAAAATAGTTATACAACTCAGAAAATTCTATAAATTTTATCAAATGTCCCTTAAGATGTTTTACACTTATTACAAAAATAATCATATCTAAACATATTGATAATTTAAAAGAAGATCAGTCAACTAAACATCATACAATATTTTTACAGCATTCAAACTAAGATTAATTACATCTTAAAATAGAATTTTAGGCATAAATGATAACTTTAGACATCTCTAATCATTCTCTAGGCTCCAAGTTGATCAACTCCCTTGTCACGCATCAAATCTGGAATTTTTGTCATAATACGACGTGAGTTGTGACACCCAATAGGCAAAGAAGCAACAAAACATTTTATGCAATATTTTTCAATTCATTTTAAAAACATCTAACATGATTAACAACACCGCAAACACATGGAAACACCTCATCCATAAACAACAATAAATTCAATCAATCCGCTCGCCCCAGGGAGCCCCACGTGGGTTTAGGGAAACAAAACCGTTCCCAAGGATATCTCGTATCCCATCAAAGTTGTTTTTAAGAATCGCAATCTATGGACCGCAGCCCAACATTCATAATCATACTCACAACGTCGATTATCATTCATATATTAATGAAAACTTTCAAAATAAATTTAATTAAAATAAACTTAAATAAAAAGAAGGTTTTTGATTGTGTTGCGCCTACCTCAATCGCTAGCAAATAATCCTAAAAAGAATTGATGTAAAGAACCGATGACAAGAACCCCAATAATTGCGTCAACTAAAGTTCTTCCTCTTATAATCTCAGATATATGTTGGTGACCTAATTCTATTTCCTTTTTCTCCCTGTATGCGGCTAGGAAAAAATAAAACCAAAGTTTTCTTAACCCTAATAACAATACAAGTCTATATATATATATACCGGGTGGGACCATTCCTAGTCATCACGTTCCAAAACGGTTAGTCAATTAGATCTCCACGCGTACACCAAATTTGTTACGTAAGAAGCCAATTGACCGAGCTCACCTAGATGCTACTAATAACGTATGACCAATCCAAATTCACTTATTCTAAATTCTACGTAATTAACCAGTAGGGACTTATCCCACCAGTGGACTCATACGTGGCCAAATTAATAGTTTGACTAAATTTGCTTTTCTTTGTGTTCCTAGTACAACAAAACAATTACTTAACTAAAATAAGCTTAACCACTAATATAATGCCAAGTGTCAATTTTTGGTAACCAATATTTAATTTTTTTTTTTTTTTTTTTTTTACCTAATCAGAAGTATTTGTTCCTTAGGAGAACGACCATGGTTATAAAAATGAAAATTACCAAAATACCCTTTAAATAATTTTTTAAAATATCCTCTAGCAAAAGACGAAATTACCCTTGGAATTTTGACAGATATTACATTGCGGGTTGCCGAATTGAGCTTTCTGTAGTCTATGCACACTCGCCATCCTGTTTGAACTCTTGTAGGAACAAGTTCATCATCTTGATTTCTAACAACAGTGACACCTGATTTCTTAGGCACCACTTGCCTTTGGACTAACCCATTTCTTTGTCGAAATTGGGTAAATCACCCCCACACTTAGTAATTTGAGGATCTCTTTCTTCACGACCTCCATCATTGGGGGGTTAAGCCTACGGCGAGCATCACGTGCGGCTTGATATCATCTTCCATAAGGATTCTATGCATGCACATGGCTGGACTAATGCCTTTGATGTCGGCAATTGTCCACCCAATAGCCGTTTTGTGCTCTTTCGGAACCCTAAGGAGGCGTTCTTCTGTATTCTTTGTGAGATTCTTTGCAATAATGACTGGAGCTCTTCCCCATCACCCAAGTAAGCGTACTTTAAGTGATCGGGTAGAGGTTTCGGCTCTAATTTAGGTGCCTGCACATGTGAAGGTAAAGGAACTTCATCGATTCTGAGTAAAGAGATATATGAAATATTACCTCTTAACTTCTTGTGATCTTTGTTAAAGCACCACATGTCTCAACAAACTCCTTGGAAATATCAACGTCCAAGTTAGGTATGCATGGATGTCCAAATTAATGCTATTTTGTAGCACAGATTCAAGTTCATCTTCGTTGATCAAATCAAACATCTCATGTGCCAACGAACCAATAACATCAACGAGAAAATGCGGAATGGATATCACTTGGATAACGCATGGCTTCAAAAATATTGAAGCGTATAACCTCTTTGTCAAACTCCATAGTGAGTGTCCCGGTATCACAATCAATCTTCGTCTTAGCGGTCTTCATAAATGGTCTCCCAAGAAGTAATGAAGTAGGCGAACAATTGTCCCCATCCCGCATATCCACAACAAAGAAATCAACCTAAAGATTAGTTCATTAACTTGCACTAACACGTCTTCCACGAGTCCCTTAGGATATATGTTAGACTTATTAGCTAATTGAATGATAATCCACAGTCTCCTTTAAAGGTCCCAGTTCAATGAATCATAAACATCGGTGACATCACGCTTATGGAAGCTCCCAAATCGAGTAAAGCACGCTCGAACCGTTTTTCACCAATTGTAACTGCAGCTTTGTAAAACCACCGGGATCTTTACACTTTGCGGGCATCTTCTTTAGCAACATAGTGAAGCACTTTCTCCTACCCGAGTGATCTCGTTAACAATCAACCTCTCCTTCCTTGTACACAAATCCTTCTAACTTTGGCATACACAGGTACCGTTACGATGGCCTCAATAAATGGAATGTTGATATGCACCTTCTTGAAAATATCCATAATCTCCTTGTCTAGAGCTTGCTTCTTTGACTTGGCAAAAGGACTAGGAAAAGGAGGTGGTGTGGTAAAAGTAGGAAGCTTGTATCCTTAGGTTGGCCGATTGAGGTTGGCTTTTCCTTTGGAATAGTTTCCACCTCTACTTCCTCTTCCAAGTCGTGACTAACCTTTTCTTGTTGTTTTGGCTCTTGGTTTGCTTCCCACTTCTTAGAGTTCTGACATTGACGTTCGCTCTTGGATTCACAAAGGTTGTGATGGCAACTTTCTTGGTCTCGTGCTTTTATTTCATTCATGTCTCGTAGCCAATTGTCCCATTTGAAGTTGCAAGTCCTTTATAGCCATGTCTTGTTTTACGGGGATTGTATCTTGACGCTGAGCATTGGCATCTTGCTTTTGCATCATCATTTTCATCATCTCCTCTAAACTGGAATTTTGAGTCTGCTGTTGAGGCTGAGGTGGAGGTTGTGGTCGGAATTGTGGTTGTTGAAAACCACTCTGTCGCCCATAAGGATTAGGAGCTGCACTTGCTTTGATTTGCATAACTAAAATTTGGGTGATCTTTCCAACCTGGATTATAAGTATTAGAACAGGGATCATACCTTGGCCTCGATTAGGGAACACGGCATTCACTGTTCGGACTCTTCTTCATAAGAAGGAATAATCAACTGCTTGCCATTCGTTGTACTACCTTCTCTATGTTGTTCATCCGTTGCTCGATCATGTCAGCGGACTCTCCCATCTCACTAACTCTTCGACATTAGAGTTGTTTACGGTGTAGAATTGTTGAGCATTGGAAGCCATACTCTCAATCAAACCGGTTGCTGCGAGATTGTCTTCTCGATGAAGTGAACCACCGTGACCGCATCAATCAAATTCCTCGTTTCGAAGTAATCCTTCGTAGAAGTATTGAATGATAAGTATTGAGGATATATTATGGTGTGGGTAGCTTTCCAACAACTTCTTATACCTCTCCCAATATTCATATAGAGATTCCCCAGACATCTGTAGAATGCCACTAATCTCCTTACGAACAGATGCCGCTTTGGAAGCAGGAAAATATTTCTCCAGAAATAGCTTTTTCATCTGAGTCCATGTTGTAACACTCCCTGGAGGAAGACAATACAACCATTCTTCTGCTAAGTCTATCAATGAAAACGGGAAGGCTTGTAGCATAGCCATATCTGCACTGCTGCGGTTACATGCCTCGAGACTTGTCATTGTGTTCTGAACTTGTTGAAGGTGTCGATTTGGATTTTCACTTGGATGTCCCTTGAACTTTGGTAGATGATGAAGTAGATTCGACTTCAGCTCCACTGGGTTAGTGATTGCAATGCACAGTGGTTGCGAATCTAAGCATGGAGACGTCAACTCTCTTAAATTCCTCTCCTGAGGTGGAGGGTCTCTCTCGTCGTCTGTATTAACCATCTCTTACGTAGAAGGTTCTGTTTGCAACGTGGACGTGCTTGTAGTCTTGTTCCCTTGCGAGTTTGAATTCCACACCTCGGATAATCCCAATCTTTCGGTGCCGGGGATTAAGTACACGAAACAAAATTCTCAAAAAGCTAAATCAAAAACTAAAAATAAGACTAAAAACAAAAATAAAACAAATAGAAATAACAACTAAAGCTACCGATCGCTCCCCGGCGGCGCGCCAAAATTTGATGCGTGTCGTAGGTGCTCAAATTAAATTACTTATTTCCACACAATTAACTGGTAATATAATGGAAGTAAGGATCGTTCCCACGAAGAGCGGGGAGATTTAGTTGTCAAAAGTGTCACAATGGGGGTTTGTTTTGATTCAAAGTAAATAACAAAGCAATTGAAAATAATTAAGTTGCAAGCAATGGAGAGAAATATGATCGGGAATCCTTCTTCGTTACTAAACCGTCATCAAGTTATTATATTCATCCATTAATACTATTAATCACAAATTATTACCAACCGTGGAATAACAAATTAGCTCAGTGCTATCCCCTAAATCCCTTAAATCACTGAGTACGGAAGCTCTCCAATACCAGATTCTATTCTTCTAAACCACCTAGTAGTAGCTCACTCAAGGTGTAATTTGTCCGAATGCTTTATCTTTTGTGAATTATAGATTGATCCTAGTAGTTAGACTCTTAGCTCAAGGTCCACTTTCTACTGTTGTTTATACACACAATCACTACACAAAATCCCTCTGCAAGGTCTTGTGTTCTCTACTTTTGTATGAATCATTCGACTATTACTTATCTCCTAACTCAATACTAGCATTTGATTGAATCAACAAATTAATTCAGTTGGCCACCTAAACAATCTATCAATCAATCATAAATATTCTAATTAGTATAAACAATCAATAATCATGTGAAGAACTTCAAAATAGATTTATATAATAACTCAAATCATGTCTAGAACTTAGAATTCATCCCCAATCACTAAGAAGTTTAGCTACTCATGGTACTAATAAAACCCATGAGTTTCATATAATAAAATAGAAAAGAAATAGTTACGGTGATGGAAATAGCTCCAAACCCTAGCTTTTCTTCTCTTGAGTTCTCCTCTCCAATGGCTTGATAAAAGAATATATGATATCTCTCAAAAATATTAGAAGTTCTCTTATATAGGTCTCCAAGTTGTTGTTGTACCCGTGCGCCAAATCCCGTGTCGAATGGTTGCCAAAAACTAGCTAGAATCCCAAAAGAAGTCGCATCCTATACTTGGCCGTGCATGGAGTGGCTGAAATAGCCAAATGGGCTTGCACTAAAATGCAAAGAGATCCGGCCCAATTATAAAGAAACTTACTAGTTCAACTGTCGATTCGGTGGAACGACAGATACCCTAATCCAAACCCACGGACATACATGCTTCCGTGAGCGAAAATATCTGCTGGATTTTGTTTCTCCCTGCAGATTCACGGACATTCAAGCCACCGCGAGCGATAATTTCTGCTGGATTTCTAACTCCCGATACTTTCACGGACTCTTGACTATCCGTGAGTTTCTGAACTCCCTGAGTTTGGTTTTCAACATCGATATTTCCTCGACAACTCTGGTGATCGTGAAGTTCCAAAGTTTATGACTTCTCTGAACTCAGAAATGCAACTCCTCTGTAAAGCTCAAACTCACGATATCATGCAACACTAGTCACTCTCTGTTTTATATCGAGTTGTAGGCTTCAAGTATAATGGCAAAGAACACCATCGAAAGCGACAGCAACTCCATGTCTTCCATCACCTTTCTGTGTTCACCACTTCATCTCAACTGAATTTGAGTTGAGTTATCAAGCTTTAGTTCTTCCCTGGCCATCCACCATGCATGACTCCATTACAATGGCAGCAGGTCATTTCATTCTTTCCCAAACTTTCCATCTCAGTTCCTTGCTAATGGCAGCAAACGCAGCTCCCATGACACTCAGCAGTCTCAGCATCATATTCTTTCTTTGTAAGCCAATATATATATCCTTCCCTAAGACTCGAGCTCAACTTTCAGCAGCTCTCTGTTCAACTCCTGCCATTGTCGTTCTCTGCCAATCATCACTGATCACCGATAATCATCAAATCACTTCCATCGAGTTCACCTCCTTCCCTGATTCTGTACAGCGCCAAAGCTCGAGCCTTTCTCACTTGAGATCATCATCAGCTCCGTCAACTGCCATCACTTCTTGCAGGTTCCATCACCAACGGAAACAGCCATTGTTCCCTGTCTTGCCACCGGATACCATTGTCATCCATGGCTCTCCCTGTTTTGTTCTCTTCTACTCCCGTCCTCAAACACAGTAACAGCAGCAACCCATTCCATCCGTTAATCAATAGCATCTCAGCTTCTCCAGCTCACTGCCAATACAGCATCTCTGTGATCGCCAATACCGCGTCATCAATGGAAACATACCTTCAAGTTCCATCTCACCGGAAACCCATTGTTTACAGCGTCGTCTCAGCTCATTTCTCAACTGAAGTTCAGTTACAACCAAACTCGGCTCTATTTCGGGCATGCAGCGGACTCGACTCCATTAATATTCAATACCGATGGCAGCGTGAACTCGGCTCCATCGATGGTCTTCATCGTCCGGATAGTTATCACCGGCATGTTGATCATCAGCAGCATCACCCACAGGCTCGACCTGCATTCTGCCAATATATCTTCCACCATCAACAGCGCCATAGCAGATCCACTTCTCATCATTCGCTTCCAATAATTCATCATCACAACCACAGACTTCCAGCTCCATTATCTCCGTCAACTACCAATGGTAGTTACATTCAGTTCTTCCCTGTTCTCAGCGACTATGTTAATGGGACTCTTCAACTTCCGTCATTAATCATTACCATCAATCCTAATCATTGCAAATCATTCGTGTCATCTCCCATTATTGGTTTGTCTCCCCAATCATTAGTTTGTCTCCCCAATCATCTCCATGTCTTTGCATGTTACGTACTTTGGTAAGGAGGAAGAAGGTGGCAGCCCGTAGTAGATTACCCAAGTGCCTTTAGTAGCTTTTGAATCTTAGCAGCCCCTTACAGATTGGCTACCCCTTATAAATTCTCAATGCACAACTTTGCTTGCTTCAAATGCCCATAAAATCTTCATACGACGTCGGAACGACTCCATTCTTTCGCCGTTGGCTTTGTATTTTCGTCCTCTTCGAGATGACAGCATGCACTCCTAAGTTTGAACGAGTTCCACTTGGTCTTTGGTCCTTCTCCGCTTGCGGCTAACTTCTTTCTTTGCACAATTAAGTGCATATTCACTTCTTTTGGATGATTCACCTAGCAAAACATAAATAAGAGAAAACAAACGTAATATACAATAATTTGCAAGAAAATATAGCAAATACTAGCATGGATTCGACACAAAATATATGCAAAATATGCACTTAACATCGCCGGAAAACTGGTATTGTGGCCGGAATCCGGCCGGAATAAGTCGCCGCCGGCCACTGGAAAATTTCTCAGTCAGGGGAATATTCGACGGAATATTCCGTCAGTCCTCCGTTAGGACTAACGGTCAAAGTGGTCAACCGTCAGTCAACTGTTAGTCAGCGGGTCAAGTCAGAGAGGAGTCAGCCACCGAGTCAGCATCTTACTCTGTCTTACTCAGCTGAGTTGCAGGGAAGAATCGGTTCCTGGATCGCTCCTCGACTCGAGTCAACTCGCGGAAGCGAAAATCGGCGAGTTCTGATTCGTTTATAGGTCTTCCGGCCAATTTCAGGCCTCATTCAAATCCATCCTGTGACAAATTCATCCTAACATACATCTACTTCAATTCACTCAACCTGATTGCCTTGTCGCTTTGTTCTTCATTTCCCAAATCGACTGACCCACAACAACAAATGTTCTTCCCAATCCCCGACCACCAACAAAAACCCATCTGTTGCTTCTTAGGCATTTAACATTTTGCGGATCGTCTTCTCCTTCCTATCTCCATCTCACATTCTGCTCAAAACTACCGCACAATCTCAGCTCGTTCTTTCCTGTCTTCTCTACAAAACCCATTACTTCTTTTCATCTTCAAACTGCTCCAGGTTCAAACACAGCACCACCAACACTCCATTCTTTCACTGAATCGACAGCAGCATCGATTGACTCACCTCCAAAGCAAACCCATCTTCTCATTCGAACTCAATTCTCCCTGTTCGTTCATTGACCTGTTCTCTATCTGGTTGGAACCAACAACACCGGCATCAAATTTAGTTCCACCATAAACCCAATTGCATCGAGAATCCCATCTTTTCATTCTTGCTTCTCATCCCATCAATAGCCACCATCACTACCAACACAAACCAGATCCAAAGCTCATTTGATTCTTCTTCTAATTCAACCATAGGAATTCTCAGATTCGAACCCATCTTTCTCCATCGATTTCTCTGACCAACAGCAGCATCGATTCTCAGCTCGACCACAGACCCTAATCGATTCAATAATCTCACAGCTTCAGCCGGCAACTCCACCAAACCCACTCTACCAATTTCTTCAATCGACTAACAGAACCCTAAAGTCTTCTTTGTCTCATGACTGCAGACACAGCTCTGTTCGATTATGATTCATCATCTTCCTCTCTACCTGAATCAATTGCAACATCGATTCTTGATTCCTTCTTCCACTCAAACCCATTATTTCCAATCGACCTCCAACTTCTACTATCTACTGAGTTCACTTCGATCTCTTTACCAGAAATCCATTGCTCTAATCTCTCTCAGTTCTCCTCTCCGTTTCAACAGCAGCAGCCGCTGCTTCCTCTCGATTTCAGGCAAGGTGAAAATGATTTGGGAGAAGATAACCTTCTCGACCTAGGTTTGTGTGGCTTGGATGGTACACCCCAAGGACAGGGACCACCCCAGTTGGGTGCCCATAATAGGATGTCACTTCTGATAAGGGCTAGCCAGATGGCAGCCCCTTAACCACAGCTAGGCTATCTTTAATAATCCTCCAAAATAGAGATGCCCCTTAACATTGACTGGGCTCCAGATAGTGTTTTCCTGTAAAATGACAGCTTTGCCCTTTTGGTTCAAATTGGGTAATTTCTTCTTCTTTTCCTCCGTGTGACTCCAAAGTAGCTACAAAACTCAAAACAAGCGTAAAATACATAATTTACAAGAAAAATAGCAAAGAAAGCATAAACTACTAGATAGTAAATTAGGTGTATTCTACACCTATCAAATTCCCCCACACTTAGACTTTGCTAGTCCTCGAGCAAATCAAACTAAAAACTCACAACTTCAAAGCGTTCAAGCATCACAAGCATCAAAAAGTTATGAGGATATAGAGTTTCACATGCTAGTAATAAGAAGTTAGAAATACTAAAGAACATATTCTCGTTCTTAATTGTTGAGTGAGAAATAACCACACCATAATGAGAGAACGCGTGTTTGAGAAACGATCAATAAGCATTTCACCTCGACTTCGCCTCACCAAAAAAGGATTTTATGATAATTGCACTCAAAAAGACAGCTTTTTATGGTTCTCACATGTGTGCAGGTAGGAATAAAGAGAGAATTCAAGCAACACGTTGAATGGTGGGAAGGACAACTTCCGAAATATTTTAAAAACCCACATCTTTTAATATTTTGAAAAACCATTTTTCTGACGATCTCTACGAAAGGAAATCAACCATTATTATCGAGGATGAGATTACTTACTCACCTTCACATCCGATCGCCAATTATGATAACACCACTCTCACGGCATCCAATAGAAACGTCTTCCGCTTCTCGTCTTTAACTTCTTGGTCTTCGTCTTCGGTTTCAACTATTGATGACAAACCCTTGAATTTCATATATCCTTAACAATTTGTAACTCTTTTTTTTTTTTTTACCTTAAAAATCCTTGTCGCTTGAACTTTCTTATAGATTTTCCTTCCCCACGGCTTATACAAATATTTCTCTTGTTTTTCTCCTTTTTTTTTTTTTTTTTTTTTTTTTTTTTTTTTTTTTTGAAAACAAGAGAAATTAAATACAAAATAAACCATGGCCGTGGAAGAAGTATTTTACCACTTGATTTTTCACAACTTGTATCGTCTTGAAATCATAAACTTCAAAAATTCTCACCTTTTGATTTTCTTAGCTTTCATGAATAAGTCTTCATACTTAGATATAAAATTACCTCATTGTATTGTAAATCCTCAACATATATGTGAATTCCGCTCATTTGTATGTTGCTTTACTTGTATTTGAAATTTGCTCTTTTTCTCATTCCGTTGCTTGTAAACCTTAAACTTTTTCCAACTTTCCTTGTAGATTTTGATGTCGCTCCTTGTTGATGATGAGAGTGTTTCTATGGATCCGTTGTTGTCGCGAGAGAGAATGGTGCTAACTGCAAATCGAACTACAAGAAGGAAGCTTTCATCCATGGACGTCACCCTCATGATTGACAAAATTAGCACTCAAGAGATCAAAGAGTAGTGCTTCTATTGGTGGGAGGTTGGGTAGCTCACCATTCTACCCGGAATTTACGTACGGTGACACACACTCAAAAGAAGCTCTTTAGTATATGGAAAATTTCTGGTCGGTGCCTCACATGATATGAATACGGGTAGTCTCCACTAATGATTGATCAGCAACTCTAATAATGCACTTCTCCCTGCACCAAATTCGCATCACCGGCATGATTAAATCCATTATTTAACACTCAAACAAGCAAGAAATCCGAATGTAGTTCCCTAACACTTCCAAGTTCAATTATGTCGGTCAAAATCTCTATGTAAACATACCTAGAAGTATGCTAGTGACTCTAAAATCTTTAAAAGTTGGAGTTTTTATGTAAAACTTTTTTTTTTTTTTTTTTAAATTTTTAAATTTTTTTGTAATTTTTGTTTTAAAAACATGCTTAACCACTCCCCCACACTTAAACCTTACATTGTCCTCAATGTAATTGAATCCTCCTAGTAAAGTCAAGGTGGGAAATTTTAACATGATATGAAACAAGAAAAAGAAATAACAAAAAGCAAAAGGATAAGAAATACAAAACCGATGGGTTGCCTCCCATTAAGCGCTTGTTTTAAAGTCGACGGCCCGACTTGGCTCTTGCAAGATTCATTCCCCATATACTAACAATCGGAAAATTTGAGGATCCACCCATAATACCTGTTTTGCAAACAATAACTCCATACAAATATTAGCACAAGAAAACAATAGTGAAATTATTGCTCGATAGAAATTTCCCCCACACTTATTCTCGTCCACACTCGGAAGTGTATAAAGAACATAGAATTTTGGAACTTCCATGTATTCCTTTTGGCAAACCTGCATGGTGTTAGAATCAAGTGTTTCCAATGGTGGATATCTAGAAACAAAATCATCCAAAAATACTTTCGAAGCACAAACATTCAAACCAATAAGAGGTGAAGGAGAAGAATCAATAGGCAAAGGGTTAGACAAACCTTGCACAATCTCTTGTATTATAGAATCCTCTTCATCCTTAAAAATTCGAGTGAATTACTTACCTCTTGTATATCGTGGTCCTCTATTAAACCTTGCAACCATTCTTCGTCGTTTTCTACCTTAACCAAAGTCTCGGCATCATCAAAATCATTCGCAAGTTCAATTGGGTCTTCCACAAAATCAATGAATGTGGTTTCATCCTCTAGCATCATCTCTTCAACATTCTCATCATCGGAATCGGGCCATTCTTCCCTCATATAATCTTCCTCGGTATAAATTGTAAGATCTTCTTGTGAGGTTGTTACTTCGTTTACAACAATAGGTAAGTGATATCCAAACTCCTCCTTTTGAATAGGTGAAGGATCTTTATTATGATCCGGAGTTGGAATAACTTCCTCATTGTTGCAACGTTCATACACGTCCGCCCGACTCCCATCTTTCCCTAAGAAATTTTTCCAAGCACTAAATGCATCATCTTCAAGCTCTACCTTTTGAATAGGTGCTTGATCATTAATAATATCAAGGCTCGAGTAATCTACACTAGCGTCATCAAAAGTCTCCAAAGGTTGGTTAATTTGTTCGTATATTTTCTCCGAATTCCTTTGAATTTCTCGATGTGGTTCCTCCCAAACATAAGGTTGCTGGTCTTGTAGTGATTCTTGCAACTTTTGTTGAAGATCCCCAATCATGGCCAACATCTTATCTGCAAAACTAGAGAATTTATGATCATAAACAAAACTATCCTCCCATCCTTGTGATTGTCCACTTACATACCCGTCATAAGGTTGTTGATATGTATGAGAATACCCATAATGTTCTGTAGGAATTTGATCATAGCCAAAAGATTGGTTTTGATTGTATCCTAAGGATGGTTGGAAGTTGTCATAATGTTGAGGTTGAAAACCGTATTGATTGTTGTAATATGCTTGCTCTTGTCCACCGTACATGGAAAACCGGCACCTGAAATAAGATTCAAAAACCAAGTTAGATACGGAATAGAATCCAAAAAAGCAAGAATAAAGCAAAAAGAAAAATAAAAACAACTAAAATCATCCGCTGCTCCCCGGCAGCGGCGCCAAAATTTGATGCGTGTCGTAGGTGCAATCAAATTAATTAATACTTTACTACCTAATTAACAAGTAATATAGGGTAGTCAAGGTCGATCCCACGAGGAACAAGAGATTCTAGTTGTAAAAATTGTCACGAAAGGGGGGTGTAAACAGCAAAAGAAAATAAACAAAGCAATAAAAAGATAAAGTTGAAAGCAATAAGAGAAATAAGATCAAGGAATCCTTATTCGTTACGAAACAATGATTAAAGTTATGTTCTCTTCTACTTGTTATTAGTCACAGATTATCACCAACCGTAGGATAGCAGGTACGCTTAGCTAGCCCCAAAATCCCTAATTTCACTGAGTAACAGGTCCGCTTTAGTTATCGTATTCTATTCAAAAGAACCACCCTGAGGTTCGCTTACAAGATGTAATTCCTAGAATGCATTAAGATTTATGAATTTAGGTTTAGTACTAGTAGTTAAACTCGGTTCGCTTGGTCCACTTTCTAGCGTTGTTTCTACACACAATTGCTCCACGGAATCCCTCCGCAAGGTCTTGTGTTTTCTACTTGTGTAAAGTGTCGAGAACGTTACGTATTCCCTAACTTATACTAGATATAGATCAATTAACAAATCAATTTAGCGTGCACTCCAAACAATCTATCAATCAATCATGAATGTCTTTAAGATCACTCCTATTAGTAAAAACAATCGATAATCATGTGAAAAATCTCAAGATAGAATTGAAAACAAAAACTCAAATCATGTTAAGAACTAGGAATTCATCCTCAATCAATAAGAAATTTAGCTACTCATGTTTTTGAAATTCACACCAATAATAATTATTAAAAGAAGAATTTTCAAATTCACACAAATAACTAAAAAGAAAAATCTTAGAAAAGCAAGCAAAAACACAAGTGATGTGTGTGTAGAGAGGTGTAAAGAGGTATATAGAAGTTGTAGAAAACTTCTCTATTTATAGGCTTCAATATTCTCCAAATCTTCTAAGGAGTAGAATCCTTTTCCTTTAGCAATTCAATTTCCAATTCCAAGCTTTTCTCAACTCTTCCACCTTCTCTTTCCAAATTTAAGTCCAATTCTCCATCCAATTCCAAGCCCAAGTCTTCACACCCATGAGAGAAGTCCATAGAAAATTCTAGAATTTTGCTCGCCGGAAAAGCGGATTGTGGCCGGAATCCGTAGGAATAAGTCATGGCCACCACTGGAAAATTTCTCCGTCGGGGGAATATTCGACGAATATTCCGTCAGTCCTCAGATTAGGACTAACGGTCAAAGTGGTCAACCGTCAGGTCAACTGTTAGTCGGCGGGTCAAGTCGAGAGTCGGCCACCGAGTCGACATCTTACTCGGTCTTACTCGCAGGCGAGTTGCGGGAAGAATCGGTTCTTTGGATCGCTCCTCGGACTCACTGAAATCAACTCGCCGAAAGTAAAACCGGCGAGTTCTATTCGTTTATAGGTCTTCCGGCCAATTTCGGGCCTCATTCACTCCCATCCTGTGACAAATTCATCCTAACATACATCTACTTCAATTCACTCAACACAATTGCCTTCTTTGCTTTGTTCTTCATTTCCCAAATCGATAAAGCACCAAGAAACAAATGTTCTTCCCGAATCAACCACCAACAAAAACCCATCCTGTTGCTTCTTAAAGGAAATAACATTTTGCAGCATCGTCTTCTCCTTCCTATCTCCATCTGTTACAGCTCAAAACTACCGCACAATCTCAGCTCGTTCTTTCCTGTCTTCTCTACAAAACCCATTACTTCTTTTCATCTTCAAACTGCTCCAGGTTCAAACACAGCACCACCAACACTCCATTCTTTCACTGAATCGACAGCAGCATCGATTGACTCACCTCCAAAGCAAACCCATCTTCTCATTCGGAACTCAATTCTCCTGTTCGTTCATTGACTGTTCTCTCTCTGGTTGGAACCAACAGCACCGGCATCAAATTTAGTTCCACCATAAACCCAATTACATCGAGAATCCCATCTTTTCATTCTTGCTTCTCATCCCATCAATAGCCACCATCCCTGCCAACACAAACCAGATCCAAAGCTCATTTGATTCTTCTTCTAATTCAACCATAGGAATTCTCAGATTCGAACCCATCTTTCTCCATCGATTTCTCTGACCAACAGCAGCATCGATTCTCAGCTCGACCACAGACCCTAATCGATTCAATAATCTCACAGCTTCAGCCGGCAACTCCACCAAACCCACTCTACCAATTTCTTCAATCGACTAACGAGAACCCTAAAGTCTTCTTTGTCTCATGACCACAGACACGGCTACCGTTCGATTATGATTCATCATCTTCCTCTCTACCTGAATCAATTGCAACATCGATTCTTGATTCCTTCTTCCACTCAAACCCATTATTTCCAATCGACCTCCAACTTCTACTATCTACTGAGTTCACTTCGATCTCTTCACCAGAAATCCATTGCTCTAATCTCTCTCAGTTCTCCTCTCCGTTTCAACAGGTGAGCCAGCCGCTTCCTCTCGATTTCGAGCAAGGTGAAAATGATTTGGGAGAAGATAACCTTCTCGACCTAGGTTTGTATGGCTTGGATGGTACACCCCAAGGACAGGGACCACCCCAGTTGGGTGCCCATAATAGGATGTCACTTCTGATAAGGGCTAGCCAGATGGCAGCCCCTTAACCACAGCTAGGCTGTCTTTAATAATCCTCCAAAATAGATATGCCCCTTAACATTGACTGGGCTCCAGATAGTGTTTTCCTGTAAAATGACAGCTTTGCCCTTTTGGTTCAAATTGGGTAATTTCTTCTTCTTTTCCTCCGTGTGACTCCAAAGTATCTACAAAACTCAAAACAAGCGTAAAATACATAATTTACAAGAAAAATAGCAAAGAAAGCATAAACTACTAGATAGTAAATTAGGTGTATTCTACACCTATCATTATGCATCTAAGATGGTGAAAGTCAGGTCATTACTAACACGAAAAGAGTTGTAAAGTATTTGTTTATGAGTTTTCTTCCGAAGGCATTGTTTGTTTAGGTTTTGATTTTACTGTGAACGGATTACATATATGTTGATGGTGGTTTTAGGTTAGGGTTAAAATCGTAAAATACTAAACCCTAGCAGATAAAGATGTCACAACATTTAAAGCAACAAGCATTTACTAGGCACATTTACTAAACCTTTAATGTGTCCCTAAATAATTACCAGGGTATCTTTTCAAATTAGGGTTACGTCAAGCCAAACCCTAATTCCCACGTGTGTCAATGGAAAATCATTCCAGCCACACCAACCGCGCCAAAGCATGCCAACCATGCTAGCCGCACCTCTGTGCCAATGGAAAATCATGCCGACCACACCGATCGCGCCAAAACATGCCAACCATTCTCGCCGCACCTGCGTGCCAATGGCAAATCATGCCACCCACACCGATCGCGCCAAAGCATGCCAACCATGCTAGCCACACCTCTGTGCGAATGGCAAATCATGCCGAGCCACACCGGTCAGCGCCAAAGCATGCCAACCATGCTCGCTGCACCTCTCCGCTGCCAATGGCAAATCATGCCGACCACACCGACAGCACCAAAGCATGCCAACCATGCCCACCGCACCTCTGTGCCAGTGGCAAATCATGCCAGCCACACTGACCACGCCAAAGCATGCCAACCATGCTCGCCGCACCTCTGTGCCAATGGAAAATCATGCCAGCCACACCGACCGTGCCAAAGCATTCCAACCATGCTCGCCGCACCTCTGTGCCAATGGAAAATCATGCCAGCCACACCGACCGCGCCCAAGCATGCCAGCCATACTATCCGCACCTCCATGCCAATAGAAAATCATTCCAGCCACACCTACTGCGCCATGCCAAACGCACCTCGCCATGGCCCCATGCGGCGCCACCATACAGGCCTTCACTACGCGGCTATCAAAACGAAGGCGTGCAACAATCAACGGTTGCCCTTCAATCCCAGGAGAAAATCCTGGCCGTCTAAGGGTACCAAACGACCTTTGCCCCAAAACCCTTGGCCCCACATGCCAAGCCAAAATCGCACCTAGCCCAAGCTAGTCACGCCATGCGGTATGGAAAACCCTTGGCCCCGCATGCCAAGCCAAAACCGCACCTAGCCCAAGCTAGACACGCCATGCGCCCATGGAAAACCCTTGGCCCCACATGCCAAGCCAAAACCACACCTAGCCAAAGCTAGCCACGCCCAATACGAACCCTTGGCCCCGCATGTCAAGCCAAACCAAACCTAGACAAGCTAGCCGCGCCATGCAAAACGCACTTTGCCTTGGCCCTAGCCATGCTAGTCACATCATGCCAAGCCAAACGCCCTTGCCTTGGCCCTAACCACGCCATACGCCCATGGAAAACCCTTGGCCCCCATGCCGGCCAAACCAAACCTAGCCATGCTAGTCACATCATGCCAATCCAAACTCCCTTGCCTTGGCCCTAGCCACGCCATACGCCCATGGCGAACCCTTGGCCCCATATGCCAAGCCAAACCAAACCTAGCCAATCTAGCCTCGCCATGCCAAACGCACCTTGCCTTGGCCCTAGCTATGCTAGTCACATAATGCCAAACCAAACGCCCTTTCCTTGGCCCTAGCCATGCCATACGCCCATAGTAAACCCTTGGGCCCACGTGCCAAGCCAAAATCGCATCTTGCCAAAGCTAGCCACGCCCAAGGCGAACCCTTGGCCCCACATGCTAAGTCTAACCATAGCAGTTCCACCTTGTTGTCCCTCACTGCACGGCTACCAAAACGAAGGCGTGCAACAATCAATGGTTGCCCTTCAATCCCAGGAGCAAATCCTAGCCATCCAAGGTTACCAGACGACACATGGTAGCCTTTGGCATGAAAACCTAAGTTTGGCCACGCCAAACCTTGCCACGCCAATGGCATGCCAACTTAGCCGCGCGCCACCACGTTGGCCCTCACTATACGACTACCAAAACAAAGGCGTGCAATAATCAAAGGCTTCCCTTCAATCCCAGGAGCAAATCCTAGCCATCCAAGGTTAACAGACGACACATGGTAACCTTTGGCCCGAAAACCTAAGTTTGGCCACGCCAAACCTTGCCATGCCAACGACATGCCAACCTAGCCGGGCCACCACGTTTTCCCTCACTACGCGGCTACCAAAACGAAGGCGTGCAACAATCAATGGTCTACCATGAGCAAATCCTAGCCATCCAAGGTTACCAGACGACACATGGTAACCTCGGCCCGGAAGCTAAGTTTGGCCACGCCAAACCTTGCCATGCCAACGGCATGCCAACCTAGCCGCGCCACCACGTTGGCCCTCACTAAGCGGTTACCAAAAAAATTGGTGCAACGATCAACGGTTGCCCCTCCTCTCAAGATGCAAAATCTCGACCGTCGAAGGTTACCAGGCTGGCAAGTTTCCCTAGCTTAACTTGCCAAGCCACAACAACGTGCTACATGTTTTCCAAAACATTCGAGACATCAATACAAACTGGGGGATCCTCTTTGGGTATTGGTTTGGCGGTCTACAGCGTGCGGCGTATACTATGCCCGTCATAAGGAACTGTCATAAGGGTGAGGCGGTTAGTAAATACGGGAAGTTATGTGTGAAACGTTCATGGGACATAAAGCACATGCGTTAACGACTTTATGGGACATCAATCCCATAATGTTTGCAGTTTCATGAAAACCAGTTTCATGCGTTAACCACTTTATGGAACATCAATTCCATGCATACGGTTATCACCTCCTCCCATTTACTTCCCCCAGTCCTTAATGAGACCAGGGTACGTTTTTACTCCGACTTGTATAAATAGGTCTTACCTATTTCCATTGGACAACAAGTTCATACGGGAGATACAACACTCAGAAATACTTACTTGCTAGCTCACCTTGGGAGCTCTCTCACTTTTCTGATAACAAGTTGTAGTAACCCAACTCCTCTTCCAGAATCGACTATTCTGGTCTCACCAATTTCCTTGCTTCCCTCCCCAAAACCAACCCATTCTCCTCCACTTTGTGACCGAAGAAAGTCTGGAACAGCCATTTCTCGGTTTAGGCCGGACTTGTACAGATTGATCTCTCGAATCTAAAGTACTCCCTTGCAGTACATTGTTTAGGGTTTAAATTATTTCTCACCTGCACACCCACAATTACCGAAATCAGCAGAAACCATTTTCACCTACAAACAATATCATAATTCCAATAACGACCATAAACAATAACAACTGAAACTTATCGTTCCTATGCATATGTTGCCTGTCACATTAGCTGTGTCAATGAGCGGGCTAAATGCCATATACACCGATCCTCGTGCTCCAGACGCTAATATGGTTGCACTCTCTTATATCTCCTTTCTCTTAGCATTCACCAATGCTACGAACACACTATCCTTCATTACTGAACTTCAATTTCAACGATTCAATGGGCCTCACGGTATCTTAGGCAAAGAACGCACTTGATTCTTCCTTTTTTTTTTTGATTGGAAGAGAAGATTTTATTAAGGAGAAAAGGAATGTACAAGAGTCTACAGAGAGTAGAAAAAAAAGCAAAAACAAAAGCTAAATCAATAAAATACGGTTTCCCAATTACGGGTGAGTACTCAAAATTAATGTGAAGTTTCTCCCCAAAGCAGCTTCCCAAGTAAAAACCAAAGTCTTAGTATCGTTAATAAATTCCAAGTCCGTCTTGAAGGTATACTTATCCTCAAAAGTGCGATTATTGCGTTCCTTCCAAATCACCCAGATTACATCAGCAGGAATGAGTCTCCAAGCTACTTGGCCGAAAACAGAAAGTTGGTGATGTTGCCATGAATGTGCAAGAGCTTGTATAGATTCAGGAAACACCCAAGCCAATTTTTTTGGCATGACACTGCACCATATTTTATAGGCTACCTTGTAGTGAATGAACAAGTGATTTTGAGATTCGAGGGAGGTTACCAGAAAAGGATACATGAGATGTAGATGTCCATACCCTTGTGTTGAAGCATATCCAGTATTTAGACGGTCATGAACTGCACACCAAACTAAAAAGTTGATTTTAGGTGGAACTTCCTTTTGCCATACAAATTGTGGAAAATCCTTAACACCAACATCTGAGTCATAGAGGCGTAAAGTGATTTCACACGTGAAAGATTCATAAGAATGAATAGCCCTTCTCCGAGTATCGGGTAAGTTGTCTTTGACAGGCGAAGAGGAGCCAATAACAGAGAAAAGTGCTGCTAAGCTGTTAACCTCAGAATAAGATAAAATTCTTTTGAACTCAAACTTCCAGGAGCCATCAAGAGATGTGTGCTCCGCTAAGGTTGCAAGCTTTAGATTATCGAGTTTATACAAATCATGATACGAGTCAGCTAAACACTTTCTACCAATCCAAATATCATGCCAGAAGGAGACAAAATTACCAGAGTGTATACAAACAGTTGAGTTTGAAGCTACAAGTGTACCAGTTTCAGTGATAGTTCTCCAGCAAGAAATTCCATGAGGAAAAGTAACCGTACCAGGGATCCAATAAGAGAAGCTACTTCCATATTTTTCCACAATAAGCTTGAACCATAGGTGTGATTTTTCTACACCAACCTCCAACACTATTTTGCAAGTAATGCTTGATTCATAACTCGAAGATTCAAGATGCCTAAACCTCCCATCTTTTTATTATCACAGGCAAGAGGCCAATTAATCAAATGAGATGTGTTACTGCCTTTATCATTATGATCCCATAAGAAATTTCTCATCCTTCTCTCTAAGATATTAATAACAGAAATAGGAGCTCTGAAAAGTGAAAAATAGTACATGGGCAGTGATGTAAGGATGCACTTGAGAAGAATCATTTTACCTCCCTTTGTGAGAGAGATTTTGTTCCAAAAAGAAAGTCTTGCATCAAATCTTTCAATGACTGGATCCCATATAACTTTAGATGTATTTTTTGCACCAAGAGGCATACCCAAATAAATGAAAGGAATAATGTCAGTTCTGCAACCAAGTTCTGATGCCCATGCATCAATTTATGGAACTTCACCAATAGCAATGAGTCTTTTTTTAGTAGTGTTTACTTTCAGCCCTGCAATGCATTCAAAACACTTTAGGATAGAAAACAAGTTAATCAGATCTTCCTTGTTGTTGTCTAGAAAGAAGATTGTATCATCAGCATAATGGAGATAATTTATAATCTGACCTCCCTCTACCATAGAGAATCCATTAAAAAGGTTAGAGTTTGAGGCTCTGTCAATGTATCTAGAGAATCCTTCCATTGATATGTTGAAAAGTAAAGGAGAAATAAGACATCCTTGTCTCACACCTCTTGAACTGTCTAAGTAGCCAAATGAAGAGCCATTGATAAGAACTGAAAAAGAAGCTGTTGAATAACAGAATTTCATCCAATTGCGCCATCTACTACTAAAACCCATTTTTTGTAGAATAAATTCTAAGTAGCTCCAATTAATCCTGTCAAATGCTTTTTCAATATATATCTTGCAAATAACCCCTGGATTTCCAGTTTCTAATCTTGAGTCAACCGACTCATTGGCAATAAGAATACCATCAATGATTTGTCTTCTTTCTATATAAGCACACTGTATAGGAGAAATAAGCTTAGGAATGACCAACTTCAACCTGGTAGCCAGAACTTTAGCAAGAATCTTGTATACACTTGTAAGCAAACAAATTTTCCTACAATCCTTAATGGTTTCTATATGATCTTTCTTTACTAGAGTAATGAAAGTAGAGTTATGTTTAGCATCAATACAACCCTTATCACAAAATTCAGCAATGGTACTCATTATATCAGATTTGATAAAACTCCAACGTTTCTTAAAAAACATAACATGATAGCCATCTGGATGGGTGCTTTGTCTTGTGCTAAATCATTGATGGCATGTAACACTTGACTTGAAATATTAGCATCAAGAATATCGGATTCTATGGAGTTAATACAATCAAACTCAATACCTTATCGGACAGGTCTGATAATTTCTTCTTCTTTGAATAGGTTCTCATAGAAACCTAGAATATGATCTTGAAGAATAGATTTATCAGAGACCAAGTTACCATTGATATAAAGTTGTTTGATTCTGTTGTATCTTCTCCTAGCAGTGGCTTTGTTGATATAAAGTTGTTGATTCTTCCCTCATCGACTTATGAGCTTGAACAGTACGCGGGTATTGGTGCTCAGTCCGCAGACCGTTGCGAGCATAGTTTGAATTCAACTAGGATGATGAAACAGATTTCATTACGTTCACGATTGATTAGGAGGAATACAGATTTGAAACTACTGGCTGGAATTTGTTATGTCATCTCATCAAAGCTCGTTCGATAACCTTCTGATACACGCGAATTATTACTTATTGTTTGTTAACGAACTTTTCTTTCTTCTTCACTTTCTTTTTCTATTCTAAGACCATGT
Organism: Papaver armeniacum; assembly: GCA_023531295.1. Taxonomy (NCBI): domain Eukaryota; kingdom Viridiplantae; phylum Streptophyta; class Magnoliopsida; order Ranunculales; family Papaveraceae; genus Papaver; species Papaver armeniacum. The sequence continues at coordinate 378,992 of JAJJWW010013128.1, read as the reverse complement.
AAGGTTATATGTTATGGAAGGACCTAAATTATCATCATTTTTTCAGAAGATTTTATTAGTACTCCCATCAATTCCGCTTGTCTTTATAAGATATTCTGATTGCTCAAAAGGATATGTGATGTATGGTGAACATCCAAGTGGAGGGATGACTGAGATAGATTCCAGAGATATTGTCTTCTTTGAAATTTATTTGCCTCGAATCAGTGACATTAACAAAAACTTGGAACTCTTTGAAATAAAAGAGAGTGAAGATATCTTACCATCTTCGAGCGAAGGTAGAGAATTAGTTTCTCAACCTATAATCGTTGAAGATAGTGGGAGTGATACACATCCTAGTGGGAGGGAACCGCTAGGGACACAAGTTTTTGAACCACGTAAAAGTGAGCGTGGAAAAGTACCCCGTCGTCACTTTGAGATTGAAGGGGGAATATTAATGTATGCTGCGAGTATTGAAGATGAGCCTACTTCTTTTAGAGAAGCCATCCCTTCAGTCGATTACAATAAATGGCTTTTTGCAATGCAAGAGGAAATTAAATCAATGGATAAGAATGACGTTTTGGATATGCTTGATCTTCTGCCTGGACGAAAGGCCATTGGAAACAAATGGGTCTTTAAAATTAAACGCAAGGCAGATGGTGCAATCAAAAAAATACAAAGCTTGTTTAGTGGAAAAAGGATATACTCGTCAATAGGGTATAAACTATGAGAAAACTTTTTCCTCTGTAGTAAGGTGTTTTCCTCAATTCGCCTCATGCTACAGTTGCACATTTGGATTTAGAATTGATCCAAAGGGATGTTAAAACTACATTCCTCAACGGAGGACTAGATGATGAGATTTTGTGTCTTTACCTACGAGATTTGGGGTCAAGGAATAAGAGCGCAAAGTTTGCCATCTCAAATATCCTTTTGTTATCCTTAAATAATCGTCTAGATAATGGCATATGCATCTCCATCACTCTATCACCTATGTTGGTTACGAGATAATTGATGAGGAGCATTGTATGTACGTTAAACGATCCAAGTAAATATTCTTGTCATAACATTGTACGTAGATTCTACTAGCAGTTAATGATCTAGAATGTGTTGTCGCCACTAAAGAATGGTTGTCCTCTAATTTTTGGAATGACAGACATGGGTATGACTAAGGCCTCTTCCTATGGGTATGCCAAAAAAATGTTGTTTGGCATGCCATGTGGCATGGCAAATGAGTTTCCCCACTATGGTAGATATGCCAAACTTGATTAAAAACATATATTTAATTGTATTGGGTGGGACCCTAATGAATAAAAAATATATTTGTGTTTGTGTGGTGGGGTATTTATAAAAATTTTAGTGTTATAATATATTTAGTGGGACCCTTTAAATATAAAAATATATTAGAATAATGAAAAAGTAGGAGAGAAGGAGAATTTTTATATATATAAAATTACTCGGAGATAAAGTGAATATCGCTGGAGATAAAGTGAATATCGCCAGCGATAGAGTCTTTGTCGCTCAGCGAAGCGATAGAATCTCTATCGCTCGATGGAAACTCTGTCTCCTATGCCTATATGCCAGGAATAACATATTGGAATATGAGTTTGACATACCCATAGTGGGTGCATATATGCCAAATATCAGTGTTTGGCATACCCATAGGAAGAGGCCTAATTATGTATTGTGTATTTGAGATCACACGAGATCTCTTAAGAAAGATTCTTAGTTTGTCTCAAGAGACTTACATAAAAGAATATTCTTGAACCCATCGACACTCATATGGGAGGATCATTTTCTTAAAGATGGAAAACAAAATAATTATATGTCCAAAGTACCTTATGCCTCTGCAGTCAGGAGCCTAATGTGCGCTATGTTGTGTACTAGACCTCACATAAGTTTGACAGTGGATTTGGTAGATCGTTACCTTAAGGGACCTAGATACAACTTAGTGGAACGATCAACGGGATATACTTTATCTTGAAAGAACTTCTAGGAAGATCAGTATATGAATACTTCGGGATATGCTCTTGGAGGACATGCATACAGTCAGTTGGTGTAGTCATAAGCGGAAGTGCATTTCTCTTTTACACTAAAAGCCGAATATGTTGCACTCTTAGAAGATTTCTGGTTAAGGAGACTTCCTATGAGACTTGGTGTATCAGAACATGCAAAGGACGTGGTGTTGCTTCACAGTGATATCACATGAGATATTACATGTGTGAAAGATAGACCTTGAATACCATGGAAAGCCAAACACATAAGTATGTGATCCCATGTTATACGTGATATGGTTGCATTAATAAAGGTTGTTCTTAGACACATCTCCACGAGATTTTCTTTCGAATCTTATGCTAAATGTGAGATTATGCAGGATTCGATATGAAGAGAATTTGATGACATTATTATTAGGTGAATGAGTATTGAGTGTTAAATAAGATTTTAACAGTCTCCGTGAATACTCTTCATGTGTACATGGATGATTAAGTTGTCCACAGGAAAGAATCGGCCTACTCACGCAGGTGATTCGCCTTGGCGCTTAGTATAGCGAGCAAGATGAGGCAAAAGAAGAGACATTTTCGGAAGATATGTTTTTCCGAAAAAAAAAAAAAAAACACGTGCTTTTCTAGCAGACTTTTATATACTTGTATAAGTTTCCTTAATATGTTTAAGATGAGATCTCACAGAGAGAGATCAATCATTAAATGTGACCACCATTTAATGAAGCCTGTTATAAAGCCAGATGTGATTTTCTAAATATTACTATGTGAATGGCTGGAAATGCAAATTCAAGTTAGGTGTAAATGGTGACTAGACTAAGATCTGTATGGCGTATGTTTTTTATGTTGGACATGCATATTTGAGTGGGAGACGCTATAGCATACACTTTGTGATGTATGTGCTAAGTCGACCGATTGTGAGAGCGATGACTGATTCCCTGCTTCATTGCTGTGTGAGCCACTAGATTAATATCCAATTCATCTACGGGAACATTATCTATATACCCCTACTATGAGACCCATTGCAAATATACCCTTTTGAACTTTACAAATACCCCTAAGCATAATACATTACTAAAATACCCTCTTTTGTGTAATGTATATACAAAACCAAAATCACTAACCACTATTCAAAAAAAAAAAACAAAAAAAAAAATAAATAAATAAGAAAACCTCTACTGTCCGCCATCACCATTGTCCACCACCGCCAACAACCACCACCACCGACCACCACCAACAACCACCACCACTGTCCACCACCGCCAACCACCACCACTACCCACCACCGCCAACCACCACCACCACCGACCACCACCACCACCGCCGCCAACCGGCATCCAGCATCCACCACCGCTAACCGCCACCATACTATCCACCACTACTGCGCCAACCAAAGCACCACCCCCCACCACCTCCGCCACCCACCACCACCTACGACCACCATCACAACCACTACCACCACCGCCAACCACCACCACCGACAACCAGCGCCCACTTTGTACACGGCCAGACAACCACCACCAATACCCACCACCACTTTTATCCACTGCCACCAATCACTGCCAGCAACCACCAATTCCACCACCACTATCTAGAGGCAACTTGTTGAAAGTTGTCTCCAAATCTGAAGGAAACTTGCTGAAGTTGTCTCCAAATCTGGAGGCAACTTGTTAAAGTTGTCTTCAATAATGGAGGCAACTAGCTCAAGTTGTCTCCACATATGGAAGCAACTAGGATAAGTTGTCTCCACATTATGAAAAGTATACATAAAAAATGAACCCGACGTGAGTCGAACACGCATCATCCGACATGTAGTCGGTCCAAGCTTCCGCTTGCACCACAAGTTTGTTAATGCAAAAAGGACATACAAAATCACATCCAAATAGATATACTACAACTGCGATGTATAAAAATACACGAGATGTTCATTGTCTCTAACATATACATATCAAAATCACATACCAAAGATCTCCCCGCTTCATATCTCTTTACTAGTATTAGCACATTTTTCAATTACAAACCCAATAAGAAGACTCACATATTCGCCACACCATCGGTGTTCAACCAACAATTCAAACCACCACCGAGACAACACCATATCCTCCATCCACACTCTTCGAACTCATATTGAGTTCCTGCTGAACATCCTAAGCATCATTTATCCTCTTGACTTTAAAGCATGAGCATCAGCAGCACAACCATCATCAGCAACTCAACACAACAGCTACTCTAAGATATATGTATAAGATAATTTCAGATGAATGAATGAACCCAAAAACATAACCAAGTTGCCTCAAATCGAATCAACTAGCTCAAGTTGCCTCCAATGTGGAATCAACTAGCTCAAGTTGCCTCCAAAAGTGAAAGCAACTTTCTCAAGTTGTCTCCAAAAAAAGGAAGCAACTAGCTCAAGTTATCTCCAATAGCGGAAGCAACTTGGTCAAGTTGTCTCCAATAGTTTAACGCATCCAACACAAGTCCATTGCAACAAACCACTACTTCTAACACAACAAACCACCTCCACTGCAACATCCACGGGCACCACCATTGGTGCAAACAAATCAAATTGGAAGCTCAACAAACCTGCAATATCATCTTCTCGGCCTCTTAACATCAACATCACCAATGCACAGCCATCAACTACACCTCCTAACTACAGCTGCACTATAACCTCAACAAACCCAGTAATAACAAGCATTCCATCATTCATTCATTAGCGCACTACTCCAATTCCACTCACCACTGAGTCTCTTGCAATGCAACTCAACAACACCTCACCTCGCCTACATGAACGCAATCTTTGACATCTAAGCACTCAAAAAAACCCTTTTAGTCCATCAGGCCACTACATAACCATCATCTCTCTAGAACCATCAAAATCATCTCAACTCATTCAAGCAGACGAGCTTACACATCAATACTAGGCTGAAATGTTAACTCCTAACATATATCTATCCTTGCGGATAAATTCTTAATGAAGAATAAGTAACCACCTTGGCAGATATATCGGCTGCATCATTCCCCTTGCAGCATCCATCAGTAAGCTATACTTAATAACCGATATGCAAACCATCTCTATTCACCAAGCTTCACCTCCAACACTAAACCTGTATGCACTTCCCATTTGTTCATCGCTTTACTAATCCAACCTTGTTCCACAAACTTATAGCTCAACTCTAACAACAACAACTGCAATTTTGCATTTGGCGGCATCACCAAAACTATAATTCCTTCACCATCTTTACTTAGTACCCGGTCACCGTAATTACACTCATTCACTCATTCCCCGGCCAAACACCATCTACATCTTACAAACCACCTCCTACTATAGCAACATCAATCACAAGCTCCATACAAAGACCACAAGACACAACATAGCTCAGCTCCTTCCATGTCTCATCCCTGATTCCACTCTGCTGCTTCGATAGCAACCACCAAAACCAACATGTAAACTCATTTCAATTCACTCTTCTATTGCAATCAGACAGCTTCATAACCATTGAAAAGCAACCATGTCAAAATAGTTCTCGGTTAAATCCCATGTAAACTCTATCAAATTCAATCGCAACCCGCTTCTCAACTCTTCTTAAATCTCTTCAATCCATCAACAACATCAATGGTAACAACTTCTCCTCTCTGAACTGGATTCAAACCCTAACTTCAAATTCGTTAACAATATTCTTTTTATTCCTCCTTGTTAATCCCCAGATACAACATCAACAACTCAGTTTCATCCCTATTTTGACAAGACATAAGATCCCATTTCCAATAATTCAAGCCATTATTCGTCATCGTCGTCAAAATCAAATCTATACTTACCATAAACCGAAACCAAAAACCAAAAACTCTATCTCGATCGCTTGAATCTTCAATTGATGTAGAAATTGCAGTTAAAATGAGAATAAGAAGATCTTTTGATGATATTTATGAAGTTTGATTTCGAGATTTGATTGAAGTCGAAAACCTAAATCTCGATTTCTAGATCTGTTGAAAACCAAACGTATAAAATGTAGTGGCTTTTATTGATATGGTGATGGCGGCGGCGATTGAGATGGTGATGGTGGTGGGAGATATGCAGATGGTGGTGGTAGGAGAGATAAAGCATTTTCTGAGATTTTGAGTTGAGGAAGAATAAACGAAGGTGGAAGGTTAAAAAGGAAGTCAACAAATTGTGATTTTGTTCTCGACTTGTTTTTTACCCCTCGAGGGTGTTTGTGAAAATCCCATGGATAGTAGGGGTAATAATAACATTCCCATTTCATTTACCCCTTTGACTTGAGTTTATCTCATGAAGAGGATACTTAATGATGCTACTTTTAGCATGCTTTCTAATACGATGCAACTTCCCGTATGATGATACATTTCTAGGAAAGCTATTAAGTTGAATTGGAACGATATGAATTTCTTGGAAAAAAACTTGATGATACGCCATGTATTGTGACTCATAGCTGGCCAGCATTTTTCGTCTGTAGAAAATCATGAGTATAATTGATTAAATGTACAAGGTGCAATCGCTTGCTAGAGGGATTAAGAGTATTGTGTCAGGTGTACTCAAATTATCTGAGGTAATGAGATACAAACATTCTTTGTGAAGGGTTGATGTCTCCATTCTGACTCGTAATTAGGTTCTAGTATGGAGCTCCAAAAATGAAGGTATCTCGGCTTCTCGCACAAACTATTTACTAATATGAACATTTTTCTCTAAGGACTTTGATTGGGAAGCATGCGACGATTACACACACTATGTGTGAGTGGGAGATGTTGAAAATATAGGCACACATGTGTATGTGCATGCCCAAAGTCCATCTTGGGTGGTTATAGAAAGTCATGTGATTGACCTTGTCAAAAGAAAAATCCTTCTCCAACTAACTAAGCCATGGTGAAACACGTTTCTTGTTTCTTTCCACCACGTTTTTTTGCATGATGCTAACAAGTGTTTAATCACTTACTCCATGTGTTTATTCTATGCTAACAAGTGTTAGAACTTTCTCCAAGTGTTTAGTTCTTCCTTGATACTTTCCAGAGAGGATACTTGAAGTTTGAGTATAAATAGACTTCTAGTTTAATTTGTTGAAAAAAAAAAAACTAAAGAAGTAGAAGAAAACACTACAAATCAATAGTAGTGAGTTTAGCAAGAGATAAACCAAGTATGGAGATTAATATAGAGAGTTCTAAATGAGCATTCAAGTTAGTGACCAAGTCTTCTAGTATTCAAACATTAGTTGTGAAGAAACACCCAAATCCCTTAGTGTCCTTTGGAGAGAAATTTGAGGTTCTACAAGGTACTTAGTTTGTGGAAATATAGTTTGTGATCGTTTTTGTGGCACCTACTCACCGCCGAGTTTGAAGGTTCAAGAACGTGAAACGCAAGTGATCCACCGGTTCTAATTCATCCGCATTTGGAGCGATTACAAGGTATGAATTAATAACCCGATTCCGCATTCGATTTTTCAACTTACATATATATTAAGTATGTATGACTAACAAACCCTGGTCTCTGACATAGTGAAAATCAACTCTCAAACTCTTCATTCCCTGATTTGTAGAACGAACTCGTAATATGGTAATTCATTCAGGAAGTTTATTTGAAGAATGAACTCATAACATTGGTAGTTCATTCCAACGGTTCATTTTGTAGAAAGCTTTCGTGTGATATTTCATGGTGTACCTTATATGAAGAAAAAACCAAAAACTATAAGCCTTATTGTTAGGTTTGCAATGACAACAAATACTAGCTTTGATCAAATACTCTTTGCATAGTGTACCATTACTTCTTTTTTTGAAGCCAGCTTTCATGAGCCCTATGCTAATGAACTTAGATACCACATGTACCACCACCATAAGTGTTAGATTTTACTTTGTGCAAGGCTCTTGTTTACGGGTTAGCTTGAGGCCTATCGCATTTATTTGAGGCCTTCCATTAAAAAACAGAAAAAAACAAAAGTAGATTCTTTTGAAGTAAAACACAAAAATCCTTTATCCAACTATTTCGTTAATTGCTAATTCGCTCCTCATTGATTAGTCAATTCGGTTGGTTAATTGATGTTTTATCTTGTTAACTATGAAACTAACTAATGTCTAATACACGTTTTTTTTCTTTTTCTTGTAAGAGACATCAGACAAGAATCATGAATATTGAAAGGAGAATAGTTCAAAATTGAGCAAACTGATTTCTGGTCATCTTGGAGCCTCCTTTTTATTGTTTGTTTTAAATTAGAGTGGTTTAGTCTAGTTTTTTGGACCTTTTGTTTTTGGTTAGTTTAGTTTACTTTTTGTTTTTTTTTTTGGTTAGTTTAGTTTACAGTGTTGGTCTAAACTTTGAGTTTTTTTTTTTTTTTTTTTTTTTTTTGTGTGTGTGTGTGTTTTTCCCTTTTGCTTTACTTGTTTGGATTTTTTTTGTTGTATTTTTGTTAATCCTTTATTTGCTTTATTAATTTATTAAGAAAAAAAGAAAAAAATTAGACGATAAATGTGAGATACGGTCGATACTGAAGAAGTTTGTGGATTTGTTTTCTTTTTTTCTTTGATTATCAAAAAATAAAGGGAATTCTTAAAGGCTTCAAAAAAAAAAGCGGAATTGATGGGAGTACTAATACAATCTTCTTAAAAATGATGATAATTTAGGTCCTTCCATAACATATAACCTTACATGGTCTTTGATGTGATTGTAGATAGTGGTAAATAAAGTGATTGATTCTCGAACTTGTGAAGGATTTTTTTAAACTCAAATAAAACTAGAAAACTCACTAAGAATTATAAAAACCTCGCATAAAGATGTTATCAATATTAAAAGACACGAGGCTAAGATTCCACTATTTTCCAAGTTCAAAGTGATCCAATCCCAATATTTATATTCATGCAATTTTCTCATTCAATTTGATTCTAACTATTGCAAAAAAGTAGATTCTCAAAATAACAAGTGTAAATCCGAAGCTGTTGATGGGTGAAAACTACTCCTGCAGAATTTGGTAATTTTGGGGTGTGAATGAGGAATGAGTCTAAACTCTCAACAAATGCACTGCGCGGTGAGTGCTTGTAGATTCGAGAGATCAATGTCAGGCAAGTCCGGCCTAAACCAAGAAATGGCCGTTCCCGGACTTGTTTTGGTCCAAAGCGAAGGAGATGGGGTTGATCTTAGGGAGGGAAGCGAAGAAGGTGTTGAGATTGTGAAAGATGTTGGCTTGCTTATGACTTGTGACAGAAAAGTGAGCAGGCTTACGGTAATGTAAGGAGGCTCTGGATGTTGATTTTCTGTCTTGTTTTTCCTGTTGTTGGAAAATAGGGCGGAGAACCTATTTATACAAGTCATTGAGCCTCATTCACGTTTCTCGTGGGAAGTGGAGGTAGTGGAATGATGGAGTAGTGGAGTTGTGTGTCGGTAACACACGACCATCTTGCCCACTTTTCCTGTTCATCTCTAACCGTCCATGACTCCTTAACACGTTCTTGTGATGGCGCGTTGCTGCACGCCGCACGCCGTAAACCGCCGACCAATACCCCATTAAGTATCCCCTGGCCAGTGACATGATTGATGTCGGAATGTGGATCGTGGATCCACGAAAGATAGCATGTAATCGCTGAATTGAATAATTGCGTTATTGGAAAGTCGATACTTGTGCAAGATCGTGTGTATTTTATGCACGTCTTGCATTACGGTGTGGTAAAGTGATGTGTAATGACCGCTCACTAACCAAATAACTCGACCGTGGTTGTATAACCAAGTCTGGTGAGGCCTCGGACGGATGAGATGATGTTTGAGACACTCATCTGCGGCCGTTGATGAAATTAGGGTTTTAAAAGAGGTGCGCAAGCATCACTCTTCAGCTTGGTCGAAATCAAGCATGGGAAGGATTTTAGAGAGGACCGACCATACATGCGTGTTGACGGCATGATGGTGTAGGCGCCTATATTCCGTTCCCTCATGAAAGCGCGATCTGGGCCACTCAATTTGACCGTCAAAGAGGAGTGGTCGAGATTGATTTGCGATAAGAGTTTGATGCCGCAAAGAAGCCGCACGCCATGCTCTCTTCCGCCGGCGTTTTCCAAGACGACCTAGCTTGGTCTGGTCTTGGCGGTTGAATTGGCGTGAAGGTGGCGGGGCTGATGTTCACGCCCATGTCTCACCGTCTCATGAAAACGCGATCTAAGCCACCCACCTGTCCGGTGAAGTTGAGTGGTCGAGATCGATTTGCAATTTGGGAAGTGTATCCACGCATGTTTGAGCGGGCGTTTTGGATTGGCCAAGCATGATATGCCTTGGCCGACCGCATGGGGAGGCAGATGAGCTCACGGTGGTCATGGGTGTGACCGACCCTTGCTCAACGACCGTGGACCCTCCATTCGTGCCGGACAAGATGGACGCGCGTGATGGCTTGAACCCTAATTTGGCTTTCAAAGCCGCGCGACCATGCTTTTTCAAGTGGGACGAATATGTTGTAACCAACCATGGTTGGTTTTGACCAACCGGTCAAGTGTGTAGGCGGTCACATGGTGATTGTGTCGACATGCTCCGGCCTTTGAGTCTATATCTACACCCTCCATCTATACCTGCGAAGATGGATGGTTGAGACCGCTTTGCGGCACATGTAATATGCCGCAAACCTAATTTAGGTTTTCCGCCCATAATGCTTGGTATGGACGGTTTCTTGCAAGCGAAGGCCAATGGCCGACCATGCGGGGTCGGGTCAAAGTGTATTCCATACCTGCTGGGGTGATGGAATTGATCTGTGGTCATCCAATCATGCTTGTGGAGTTGGATGACTGCGATCGATCATATCCCGGCAAGCTAAGGCCGTGTGTATTCCATACACAGCAGGGGTGATGGAATTGATCTGTGGTCATCCAATCATGCTTGTGGAGTTGGATGACTGCGATCGAATCATATCCGCAAGCTAAAGCCGTGTGTATTCCATACACTGCTTGGGGGTGATGGAATTGATCTGTGGTCATCCAATCATGCTTGTGGAGTTGGATGATCAAGGATCGATCATACCGGAGACCGATACGGTCAAGTCCAGGATGCTCGATCGGGCTAGTATAACACACCGAGGGGGCTCAATCGGGCTAGTATAACACACCGAGAGGGCTCTGGCTAGTATAACACACCTAGAATCGACTGTCACGGGTATTTCGTACATGGATTCATTATAGTGCTTGGAGGTTCGTGTTATACCTTAGAGTAACACTCGATCGTCATGCCACACCGATAATGAGTACAGGAAATACAAGGCTGATATGAAATTCACGAAGGGATTGTTGCCGCATGCTCCAACCCTGGAGGAATTTCATGTATTCTGAGAATGGGATTATTCTTTCATGCTCCATTCTTGGTGAATTAAGTGAGGGAGTATCAACACTTTATGAATGGCTTTATCTTTTACAAGATGTCAACAGCTTGAGTTTTGGTTATTTACAAATTTAACCTTAAAACGAAAATCCACCATCAACATTAAGTCCCACTGCCTAGCACATAATGGTTACACTATTGTGTGGTAGGCATGAGATGGTGACATTAAAGATAAAACTTATGAGGCAAAGTTAGATGTTACCAGGAGGGGACGGGTCATCCTGTCCTTGGGTATGTCGTTCAAAGACATATAGGAGAGTGTTTCCCTAGTATGATGTCGGCCTTGCCTGTCGATCGACCTTGCTATGCTCAACCTGATTGAGGCTGTGCGCTTTGCTGATCGAATGTGGGCTTGTTGTGTCCGCTTGATTGAACGTGAGTCTCACCCATACGCCTGACAGACTTGAAACTTGTGTGCCGGTCTTGAAACTTGTCTGGTCTTGAAATCAACACCAGGACTAAAATTTGTACTGGGACTAAAATTTGTCTGGGACTAAAATTTGTCTTAGGACTTGAATGGTGTTTGGGCCAGGCCATTGTGTGCTCCGATGTGAGTTGTGTCTTGCCGTGTGACTACATCTCTCTGTATTTTCATACAAGCTCTAACTCCCGCCTTTTATTTAATTGTGGAAGAAAAGAATCCCAGTTGAGATATCTTACGGAGATAATCTTTGGCACCAAGTCGGGAAGTGTTGAAAGCTTCAAAGATATGCCGAACATTGATGATGAGTTGTTCACCGCGCCTTTTCAACTATAGGAAAATATCTGTTCCGCAAGATAACTCTTCTCCTATCGACTTTTAGGTTTTTCATGCTCCGTTGGGCCCTCATGAAGGATGGATGAGACGTATGTTGAGCAATGAGTACATCAAAGATAACTTGACCGGAGCGCAGATTATTGATGTAGCTTGAGTGTTGAAACGTATCGAGAGGATGTTAAAGTGGTTTACGATGCGGCCGTTGGGTGGGTCCTGGAGAGTGTTGAAGAGGATTACGGCGAACGTGGGTCCGGAGAGAGCGTTCTGCGGCTCTTGAATAGACCATTGAAGCAGCTTCTGGCGGAGGGAGCGTTAGTGGCTTCCTCTTGATTCGATTACCCTTGCGAATCCATGATTCTTGACCCACCATCTTTCTCATGTTGAAGAAGCCCTTGGATCGACGGTGAAGGAACTTCATGCGAGCCTCGATCCCCAAAGCGTGGTTTACATGGTTTGTCCGTAGTGGTTGTTGTCGAGCGCAGTATGGAATACCTTGGACGTTGTTTCATCATTGTGGGATTCGTGCACGTGGTAATCGGAGTTGGAGTTTATGGACGCGCGGATGTTGTATCTTGGTGGTTTTCCTCTTGCTTCTTCAGGCTGCTTACGGAAGGCTGAATGTTGTATCGCTTTGTTGGTGAGATATATGCCCCTACAAACATTATGAGGCTCTTCCGCAGGTCCAGTTCTTTCTATCGGGGCATATGTTGTTGTAGATGAGCGTTCAACGACTCCAGAGGATGACCAAAAGCGCGGATTCTCCAATATAGCGTGATAGACATGTGTACGGCTGTCGATAAAGTGACTCACCGGATCTTGTTCGACCAGCACATAGAGTAACTCGCCGGGATCTCTCTCGATATGACGGTTGGACATCGTTATCTTCTTGAGGCTGCTCCCTTGAGGTATCGGCTCCGGTGGAAGATTACCGTCATAGAGCGGTTATACGTTGAACAGGCACTCTTTAAACCAAATGGCAGCATGGTATAATAAAAATTTCGAGAGGAGTTCAAAAGATATCTTACTTGCATCATGCTCGTACGTCCTTATCTGTTTGAAGCCCATTACATCCATCCATGGAGGAGAACATGCCGTGTCCGCCGGTTGTATCTATTAACATGTCGATGTTAGGCGGAGGGAGGATCGTTTTGGAGCAACACTGTTCAAGTCTCTCAAGTCTGTCGACTTTGATCTATCCATTTTCCTCATGTATGAACTACAACTGTTTAACAGACTTGGATGCGGGTATGACATGTATATGATGGGTGACCAATTTTCATCCGCATTTCTTCATATCTCCAAGCAAATATGTCTGGTACTCTTTGAGAAGTTGCACGAGCTTCGATGCGTTTATCCGTACACAAGGTTGGTGATGGAGATAGGCCTAGGAGATTCCTCAACGATTTCAATTTCATGGGTTGTAGAGTTGGTGCCATCTTCTGCGGTTTGTTGTGGAGCATCTAGCACTTGCTCTTGTGGTTCGTTCTTTGTTGTAGCATTCCATTAGGTGGAGAGATCTGGGTATGATCTCCTCTGCTGATAATGGCGATCTTGATATCTGTTTTCCTTTAGTCACGACTCGCCATAAAAGTTCGTTTCCCTCCTCGTGTGAACGTGGGTTGTGGCTTCACGCGTATGGAGAAGAATGCTTCGTCGGCAAAGATGCATCGTGGGTACTAGCCCTCAATGATGCAAGTCGGTCTTCTTCTTTGAATGACGCCCACATGGGAGTGGGATGCAACGAACTTGTCGATTCTTTCCACGGAGCTTCCAGTATGTCTTTGGTTTGATTTCCCTCGAAGTCCGTCATTGTGGTAGGCTTAATACGACCTTGCACGGGAGAGCCTTGGATGTCCCGAGAATCTTGAGAGTAATGAAGACGATCCGTGTAGATAAGGGTCGTCTTGAACTCGAATCCTTGATGCGTGCGGTGACATGTAGGTCACGGTCGTGACCTTCCTCCGGTTGATAACGACAAAACGTCTCCGTGCGCCGATTCTTCGAGAGATGTGAAAGTTTGCATAAACTTTCCACTGAGAGAAACCGCTTCCGATCCACCGGCCTCTCACTGGTTCATAGTGAAACTATTGACTTGAGGAAGATCGTTGTGAGGATCGGTCCCAGTGTAGGAGCCTCCATGGCCAGGACCGGCGGAGCAGTGAAACTATTGACTCGAGGAAGATCGTTGTGAGGATCGGTCCCAGGTGTAGGAGCCTCCATGACAGGACCGCTCGTATCGATGTTGCTTCTTTGATCGGTCCATGTAGGTCAGTGCCATTGAAGTACCTTCTCCCAGGTGCGTTGAATTCATTCCTTGTTGGCTCCGAGGGCTGTTGCGGGTCATGTGGAAATCGATCGGTTAATGTCTTAAGAAAAGTGAGTACCTCTTTCCGAGTTGCGGCCATATCCCGTTTGAGTCTTGACAAGAACTTTCCTTTTCCATCAAGTCTGCAATAATGGGAGATGGTCCTCTCCTCTCGCCCCCCGGTTCCTCGTCTGATGAAGGAGTGGAAGTTGTTGCTCTGGTGACTACGGAGGTGTTACATTGATGAGATGCCGGGACTTGCCGGTTGCTCGCTCTGGTGATGGGAGGTGTTGTAATATCAACTGTGAGTGATCGAATTGAACGTTCCCATCCTATGTACTCACGTGTTACTTGATTGATATCTCCTTCCTCAGCGTTTCTTCACGGCTTCGACAGGGTCTTGAGATGTAAATCTTCAGCCAGGGATCCGTAAGGCTGCCGGGCTCCATTTCTTTATCCTGGTAGACGTTGTAGTACTCCTAGACAAGTCCTCTCCTCTGTGGGTTGCCTCGGTTCTTCATTGTTGACTGGACCATGTTGTTCATCTTTCACCGAGTCTCATGCGGGCTCTTTTTTCCTCTCCACCGGTAAAGGTGTGACTCTGACTAAGGATTCGGCGTTTCTTGCCTTTGCTTGAGTAGATGCATCCGACCCTTCTTTGTAATTGTCTTTTATATCATTCAAAAGGCGGAATGTCTCGCTCCGTCTTCTCTAGTGATCTTAGGCTTGATTTGCCAAGACATCCTCCAACATTCTAGCTACACTTCCCATGGTATCTGAACCTTTGTGGTTTCTGATGAGGATGCATCGTGAGCCAGAAAACCGAAGAATTGAGAATTCATTTTTGCAACCGATAGATCAACCTCCCACCGTGGGTCGCCAATTGTTGATGGGTGAAAACTACTCTAACGAGAATTTGGTAATTTTGGGGTGTGAATGAGGAATGAGTCTAAACTCTCAACAAATGCACTGCGCGGTGAGTGCTTGTAGATTCGAGAGATCAATCTGTGCAAGTCCGGCCTAAACCAAGAAATGGCCGTTCCAGACTTGTTTCGGTCACAAAGCGAAGGAGATGGGGTTGATCTTAGGGAGGGAAGCGAAGAAGGTGTTGAGATTGTGAAAGATGTTGGCTTGCTTATGACTTGTGACAGAAAAGTGAGCAGGCTTACGGTAATGTAAGGAGGCTCTGGATGTTGATTTTACTGTCTTGTTTTCCTGTTGTTGGAAAATAGGAACGGAGAACCCATTTATACAAGTCATTGAGCCTCATTCACGTTTCTCGTGGGAAGTGGGGGGTAGTGGAATGATGGAGTAGTGGAGTTGTGTGTCGGTAACACACGACCAGTCTTGCCCACTTTTCTGTTCATCTCTAACCGTCCATGACTCCTTAACACGTTCTTGTGATGGCGCGTTGCACGCCCGCCACATCAAACCGCCACCAATACCCGGTAAGTATCCCCCGGTTTGTGACATGATTGATGTACGGAATGTGGATCGTGGATCCACGAAAGATAGCATGTAATGCTTGAATTGAATAATCTGCGTTATTGAAAGTCGATACTTGTGCGACGTCGTGTGTATTTTATGCGATCTTTGCATTACGGTGTGGTAAAGTGATGTGTAATGCGCTCACTAACCAAATAACTCCGACCGAGGTTGTATAACCAAGTGGTGAGGTCGGACGGATGAGATGATGTTTGAGACACTCATCTGCGACCGTTGATGAAATTAGGGTTTTAAAAGAGGTGCGCAAGCATCACTCTTGACTTAGTGAAATCAAGCATGGGAAGGATTTTAGAGAGGACCGACCATACATGCGTGTTGACGGCATGATGGTGTAGGCGCCTATATTCCGTTCCCTCATGAAAGCGCGATCTGGGCCACTCAATTTGACCGTCAAAGAGGAGTGGTCGAGATTGATTTGCGATAAGAGTTTGATGCCGCAAAGAAGCCGCGCGCCATGCTCTCTTCCGGCGCGTTTTCCAAGACGACCTAGCTTGGTCGGTCTTGGCCGGTTGGCTTGGCGTGAAGGTGGCGGGCTGATGTTCACGCCCATGTCTCACTGTCTCATGAAAACGCGATCTAAGCCACCCAATTCGTCCGGTGAAGTTGAGTGGTCGAGATCGATTTGCAATTTGGGAAGTGTATCCACGCATGTTTGAGCGGGCGTTTTGGATTGGCCGGGCATGATATGCCTTGGCCGGGCCGCATGGGGAGGTAGATGAGCTCACGGTGGTCATCTTTGGTGTGACCGACCCTTGCTGTCGATCGTGACCCTCCATTCGTCTTCGGAGAAGATGGACGCGTGATGGCTTGAACCCTAATTTTGGCTTTCAAAGCCGCGCGACCATGCTTTTCAAGTGGTGAATATGTTGTAACCAACCATGGTTGGTTTTGACCAAACTGTCAAGTGTGTAGGCGGTCGCATGGTGATTGTGTCGACATGCTCGGGCCTTTTGAGTCTATATCTACACCCTCCATCTATACCTGCGAAGATGGATGGTTGAGACTGTTTTTGCGGCATGTAATATCTTATGCAAACCCTAATTTAGGTTTTTCCCCATAATGCTTAGTATGAAGCGGTTTCTTGGCAGCGAAGGCCCGATGGCCGACCATGCGAGTCGGCTGTGTGTATTCCATACCTTCTTGGGGTGATGGAATTGATCGTGGTCATCCAATCATGCTTGTGGAGTTGGATGATCTGCGATCGAATCATATCCGGCAAGCTAAGGCGTGTGTATTCCATACACCTTGGGGGTGATGGAATTGATCTGTGGTCATCCAATCATGCTTGTGGAGTTGGATGGCTGCGATCGAGATCATATCACGGCAAGCTAAGGCCGTGTGTATTCCATACCTGCTTGGGGGTGATGGAATTGATCTGTGGTCATCCAATCATGCTTGTGGAGTTGGATGAGCTGCGATCGAATCATACCGGAGGCGATCTGGTCAAGTCCGGATGCTCAATCGGGCTAGTATAACACACCGAGAGGGGCTCAATCGGGCTAGTATAACACAGAGGGCTCGGGCTAGTATAACACCGAGAATCGGCACATACGGGTATTTCGTACATGGATTCATTATAGTGCTTGGAGGTTCGTGTTACTCTGTAAGAGTAACACTCGGTCGTCATGCCATGCCACGATAATGAGTATAGGAAATACAAGGTGATATGAAATTCACGAGGAAGGGATTGTTCTTTGCATGCTCCAACCTAGAGGAATTTCATGTATTCACGAGAATGGGATTGTTGCTACATGCTCCATTCTTGGTGAATTAAGTGAGGGAGTATCCAACACTTTATAAATGGCTTTATCTTTTACAAGATGTCAGCGCATGAGTTTTCTGGTTATTTACAAATTTAACCTTAAACGAAAATCCACCATCAACAGAAGCATAAAACATCAAAAACCTAGGTCCAAGTATGCTCTATCAAAAGAAATAACAATTTCTTAACAAAAAACATTCAAACAATTTTCGATCAAGGCAAATAATCATATAATAATTGCAAATAAAAAGATAAAATAGAATATACCACTTCTTGTTGGAAAAATAGCTTTATCTATCGCCTTAGCAATGTGGTTTAGCTCCTTATATTAATCATGATCTCAAAATATTGTTTTATGGTTCAAAAGTTGATTAAAAGGATGAGAAACAATAAAAGAGACTGCTTGCAACGCTATAATGGCGTTACAAAGAAGCTGTTACAAAAGACTCATCACATTATAGAAAATCACTGTAGTAGCTTGTTGTGAAATTGAGACGCAGTTCTTATTTGCAATGCCGGTTCTTGACTGATGAGTGAGAAAACTAAACTTCCCTGCAACTCGATGCATTCAGCTCTATAGTGTTCTAAAGTTCTCTGCAATTGCTCCAATCGGTTCGTAACCCTTCCTTGTCCTCTCCACAACCTATATATATAGCCAACGAGTCGGCTTGATCTCGTAATAATCTTGATTATCCTTGCATAGAAAGTCACGGACTTTCCCTCTTTTTCTCTTCTTTACTGCTTGAAACTTATTTACGCGTTTCCGAGCTTTCCAAATCCTCTAAAACTCTTCCTTGTATATATGAGAATCTTTGGGAAACTTATCCACGATTTAGTCTCTCTCGAAATTCCAAAATATACTCCACAAGACCCGTAACTTTCTTCACCTCTGTTTCGGTCCAACTCGACTATCTGACCAATTAAGTCGAACAAAACACCCATCTGAGACTGTGATGCTCTAACAGTCCATCCCATCAAAAATCATCCCTTGAATCTCACAAACTTCCAAAATTGCGAACCCTACCACGCTTCTTGTCTGCAAAGGTTTTCCCCACAAACATGATTTGAACGAAGGTGAAGAAGGGTGGCCCCTAACTGGAGAGCGGGGGTGCGAATAGCAAGTGGTTATCCCTTATCACCGAGGTGCCCCTTATCCAAAATAGGTGTCCGAATAGCGGGTGTCATCCAAAGGTTCCTTTACCAACTTTTCAAGCCGATTTTTCCAAAAATGTTTATTGGCCAAAAATACCTACACACGCATAAAACACCATAATAAGTATAAAAATGAGCACTATCAATATATAGAATCGAGACAAATTAGACACAAAAATGTGTCTATCAAATTCCCAAATTTATTATTTGCTAGTCCTCGAGCAAAAATAAAATAAAAACAAAATCTAACTCACCTGTCAGATTAACATGCATCGTCGATTGCATTTAGCGTATGCAATAAGCCTTTAAACCCCTTGGTGGCCCTAGTGGCGAGTTATAGTCTCGGGAGGGCTTACAAGAGATATACCCACAAAACCTTTACTCTAGACCCTAGCTATCTACGCGAGAACCTTGGAAGGCACTAAAAGAATCTCCTTGGTTGGCATACTTATTGACTACAGGAGGAAATACCACGATGCGAAATTCCAATTGTTGTACACGAGTTGCACTCAAGCATACTAAAATTCATATATAAGTCACAAAGCTCTGCTCGGATAGTTTCTGGACATCATAACCGAGTCAACCAATCACATGGATAGATTAAGATGATGGATATAGAGAAAAACGTAGATGGTTTTGATGTCGACTAAGGTGAATATGTTTCTCATGTGCATCAAGGCCACTTTGCCAAAATGAACCTATCCTAATGGATGAGATTCTTTAGTGCGGACTAATATCAACACACTAGCATATACAAGGGAACCGGTGGTCGATAATCCTCACTCTAGGTCACTCTCAATTTGGCATATAAAAAGTACAGTGGTGACTTTATTGAATTTATTCCATTGATCTAATGGTCGACTTTTTTTTTTTTTTTTTCATTTTGGGTATCTCAATCACTCTATTTCACCCTAGTAGTGGTAACAACTTGAATCGTGATCCCCACCTAATCACTTAGAGCAACTGCAGTGGGGCGACTAAAACTAAAGACTAAAAACTAAAAAAAAAACTGAAAGAAATGGGTTTAGTCCGTGGTGTGGCATTACGGTGGAGGAGTAAATTTGGTGGAGCGGATGTATAAAGGTTCGTATGACATGGGCGTAGATATAAAATGCATCCGTTGGGACGTAAGTTTAAGTAATGCACGATGTGGGACGCGGTAAGAAATTTGCGTCCCCAGTGTGGAGCGGAATATATACAATCGTCGATTGACAAACGTAATTTGAAATTACGCCTAATGGGGCACAATAACAAGTCACGCCCGATGGGGCGTAATTTGGAAACACGCTGATGAGACGTAATACAAAGTCAAGCTTGATGGGAATAATTTGAAATCACGCCCGATGGGGCGCAATTTATAAACCCGCTCGGCAATCTTCTTGTTTTGTCCAAAGGAATTGCAATTTATAAACCCGCTCGGCAATCTTCTTGTTTTATAAAACATGTTATCAAACAATCTTCTCTTCGGAAATTTAATTTAGAAAAAACAAATGACCAAAAAGGACAAAAATTTAAATAGACAAAAGAGAAAGACTTGGACGTTCCTTTGTCTTTATATTGCCTAGTCACCCGCATCTTATTACTCGGTCATAGACGGGCGGCAGAACTATGGAAGGACTCATTGTCATTTCTCACAAGGAATGGAGTACTCGGTGGTTCACATAATGGAGTCCAAAACTTTGAAATTTTTAGAAACATATGGTGAAGCACGGGGCGTAGTTTAAATTTGAGCCTGATTAAGTAAGTGGCGTAATCAATTGCGCCTGTTGATGGGACGATCTTTAAAATGCCGTCCGATAAGACGGGACTATAAATTGCGGCTGGATGAGGCGCAACTTAAATGTTCGTCTGGTGACAGACGCAAATTAAAATACTGTCCCGTCAGGCGTACTTTAAAATTACGCTTCACACAGGCGCAACTCTATATTTGCGCCTCATGGCCAGACGCAAAAAATAACTCCGCCCCACTCCAGAAGCAACTTGTATTTGCGTCTCACGGCGGGCGTAGTTTCAAACCACGCTCGACCAAAACCAAACTAAAGACCAAATATGGTTTGGTTTTTGGTTTTAGTCTAGTTTTTGGTCGATAGTCCGTTCGATAGCGCTTGGTTTCTCGACCAAATTTTTAGTTATAATCGTAGACTGTGGTTGCTCTTAGAGAAACATATTTTAAAGAAAACAAAATAAAAATAGAAGTGAAAAGGATTCAACGAGATATGGCGAAACTACCATGTTTTTTCTTTAATTCTAACACCTGAGCTCTGTGCTTTTATGAATAGACTCTTTAGATGTTTCCATCTAATCGATTGGTTCCTCAACTCCTACAACCAAAATGCTTCCATCCACTTAGATTGGTTAGTGCCATCCTTAATAAACATAAATTTCTAGGCTCGGAGTTTAACAATGCAACTAAAATGTTTCTCCCATACCCCCAAACTTAAATCTAACATTGTCCTTAATGTTCTAAAGATAAAATTAAAAGCATAAACAAAGAGAAATTACCATTTGAAGTAAAAGAGTTAAGGAAAGATATGGTAATATCGCATGAATATTGGATTACCACCCAAGAAGTGCTAAGTTTAATGTCTTCAGCCATACTAAGAAAGGATTAATCACCTCATACCATAAAGCAATAGTCGGAATTTTTGTGGGTCATCAAAACTAAATAGAGCTATCACAAATGAAAGGAATCTGCAACCTGCCAAGAGAATAAACAAATAAAGCACACCCTTGTCTAGTTTCCTGTTTAAGACAACTACATCTAGTTGTGGTTCAGGTTCAGGTTCTATAACTGGGTCGAGATAAAATATTCTCATGTGCTTGAATTCCTCAAAGATAAGATCCGGTTTAGGCATTAGAGTCTGGAAATACTCAAGTAAAAGCTTAGAAGCACATAATAATAACCTAAATTATGGGGATTCTTAAAGTGGTGGTCAATTTTAGGCAAATGTGCCGATTCTAATCTCTAAAGTACTTAGGTTTAGTCTCACAACTAAATAATTGACACATCCTAAAACTTATACGTTCCCACAATTGGTTGAAAAATATTTGGTGGGAAAACAAAGTCAATCTGGGTATCATAGCCTAGGCAAACCACGTCAACCGAGAGGATGGGTTTCTAACAAATGAACTTTTTCTATGAAGATACTCTTGTGAAATGTTGGAGGCATATATTCCAAGTCCACCCCCAAACTTAGACTTTTGGGTGTCTCTAAATAGACTAGTCACAATATTCCTAATTTCTAGACCATCGAGGTTCTTGAAAAGGTCAATTGCTTTATCTAAGTTATAATCGGGTGGTTCATCCTCTAAATGCATCGGATGCATACACAAAGTAGGACTTATGTCCTTAATATCCTCTATAGTCCACCCTAAATCTTCCTTATTATCTTGAAGCACGGTCATCGGCCTACTCTCACCGATCACTATCCAAATCGGAAGCTATAATAACAGGGAATGTCTCAGATGGGCCTAAAAATGCATAGTTAGGGTCCAACTTAGGAGGCTCTTCTAAACAAGGGATTAAGGTAGACTCGAAAGCTAGTAATGGTTCAAACCTAGCTTTCCATGTATCGGTATCTAACATAGGAATATAATCCAACAGAGCATTTACTTGTTCAATGTTGCTATCATCGTCGAAATCCATGCTAAAATGGGCTAGACAACTCTCTAATGGATCTTCCGATATGATATTTGGTAATGACTCCTGAACTAAGGTTCCTATCATGTTCACCTCTTCAATGCACGTGTCATATAGCTCAGAATGCAGCTTATTGACATTAAAAATATTCAATTCAATAGTCATATTACCAAAAGATAGATTCATAATACCATTTCGACAGTTTATGATCGCATTAGACGTAGCTAAAAATGGGCGACCTAAAATAACAGGTATCTGGTTCTCGGGTCGGGGCAGTTGGGTATCTAAGACCACGAAATCCACGGATAAATAAAATTGTCGACCTCAATAAGAACATCTTCTATCACACCACGAGGAATTTTAATAGACCTGTCATTCATGAGTGTTATCTTGGTAGGTTTCAATTCACCAAGTCCTAGCTGTAAGTACACATGGTACGGCAGTAAGTTCACACTAGCTCCTAAGTCAAGTAAAGCTTTATCTATCCGATGTCTTCCTATCGTGCAAGCAATGGTAACTACAGTATGCTCACTATCGGGCATGGTTACCTGATTGTCTACTACTCTGCCACTCCTAAGGGTTCTAATTGAATTCAACTGATGTGACGGTTTTGCACCTACTTCATGAACTCCTCTAGGGTTGGGTTGTGTTTGAATAGGAAACCTACCTTTTTCTCTCAAGAATTCATTTATTAAACCAACCTGGGTTTTTAAATCGGAAATAGCCTGAGAGTTAGCATGGACCAGCTTTTTATTTACTTCGAAACCCTGTATCATCGATTGATGAAATAATGTAGTTTGTTGGGTTAAAACGGCAAGATATTCCTCCATACTTAAAATTTTCTTATTGTACTGATTCATAAACTGAGTTGGTACTGAAGGATTCTTAGTATAGCCAAAACCCGGGGGAGCATTCGAATTATTAAACTGACTTTGATTCTGGTCCTTAGACCATGAGAGGTTCAGATGGTTTCTCCAACCAGGATTATAGGTTTCGAATATGGGTCAAATTTAACGGTTATCAAATCTAGTGTTATTATTATAAAGAGCATTGGCTTTCTCTTCAATAGTCCTGGCCTTCCCAAAAAGGCTCTACTAACACTAGTGTGACCCAATTCTATAGCTTCTAACCTTTTAGCTATTGTTTGCAATTTTGGCATCTCGATTCAAAGCCTCCTTCTACCCTATTAACATTCCTCTCGCCTAGAAGAATTGTTTTCTTAGGTTCCCTACTATTTTCCAATTGTTGGGTCTTTTCGGCCATTTCATGAAAATATGTCATCGCCTCATCAAGCTGTTTGGTTTTCAAACCCACCCGTACACCTAGATTCTCATGGTTGTAGTGGGATAATCTAAACCCTCATAAAGGATTTGAACTAACCTAACCTTTTCTAAACCATGATAAGGACATTGGGCTAATAGATCATTGAACCATTCCAAATACCTATACAAAGATTCTCCTCACTGGTGAGAAATGTGCGGTTGCGTCCTAATAGACGATGTTTTGTGCCTAGGGAAAAATTTGTTCAAAAAGGCGATGTAAGTTGTTCATATGTTTCAATGGACCCTAAGTCAAACTATATAGCCAAGATTTAGCTTATCTTTCGGGAAAAAGGGAATAACCTAAGTTTCAAAGCATCATCATCAAGGTTTCTAATCTTTAGGGTACTACAAATTTCCTCAAAGTCCTAGCATGGAAATAGGGGTTCTCATTTTCCATCCCTAAAATGATTGGTAGCATCTGTAACATCCCAGGTTTAAGTTCATAATTTGTTTCCGTGTCAGCTAACCTGATACATGAGGGACGAGAAGTCCTAGTGGGATTCAACAAAGTTTTCAAAGTTGTCATTTCTGGCTCTACCGAGTTATAGGGATTCTCTCCTCGGTAAAGGCGGACGTTCAAAACGGACTCTTCAAAAATCGGACTTTCTAAATTGAGGTAATCGAGAGATGCTTAGAACTACTAGGTTTCTCTTTAACAAATCTACCTAGGCGTCTCTTTTACGTTCCAACATGCAAAAGAATAAGGAAAGGGATTCTATGCAATCACAAATCAAGGCCAACTCAACCAAAGCAAACCTAGAGATTTCTAGCAAACAAAAAGCTTGATGGCTCCGTTTAGATTGTTTCTAGACCAACTTCTAATCCTTTGAAAGGGAATTCGGTACAATTTAAGCAAACCCTCCGGAATCAATCCGAGTCAAAGTAAGTTGAATAGAGGCGAGGAAGCTTAGTGGAGCTTTGATACCCAAGGCCTCACCGGAATTACAAGGCGCGCAATCACGCATTCAACTTACGGAAACCATCATGAACTTCGAAGTATGCTTAAAAGAGTAACCAATATTTTTCGAATGACTTTCCTATTAAGCTTATTGGTCTTGTTCTAGTCATTATTTAAAGCTTAGGTTCGTGTTTGGTATCGTTTTCCTAAGGCGAGCAAGAAGAGAACGGTGATGAAATCCGAACCCTTATCTTGTATGGCCAGTCCTTGCCCTTTACTAGGAAATTAAAGCAGCCGTATTCAAGTCCTCAGCATATATGCAAACGAAGGAAGACAATAACTCGGCGACGGGGATTCGCGAGTGTTGAATCTTACCTCCGTTCCTGACGGGGATTAATCGGTTGTAGTCGACTAAGACTCCGCTCTATGTCGGTTGTACGAACCCAAGGTGCAGAGACAATATCGTAATTTTCCTCCTTCTCTGCAAACAATTTATATTTAACGTACCCTTCCGTAGGGTAAAAATAAAAATAATGTCCAAAGTCCAAAAAGAAAAGAAAAATTACAAAAATAATAAACCCTAATACAATTTTTTTTTTCTTTTTTGAACTTGGCCAAAGCGAAAGCTTACCAACACATATTTCGAGAAATAGATAAGCGAGATAAACTCGGCTCGAAATAGCAAATATGTATAACCGAAGTCTATATAGCAATACGACTTTTGTCTCAAGATAGGAGATAGAGTGGATAGACTTTTGAGTGATAGATAAGTTCAAGTCTCCACATACCTTTTAGTCAATAAAGTTCCACCAGTTCCTTGAGTAGTTCTTCGTCTTTGCATGATGAACGCCGTGGATTATAGAGATCAACTACAGTTTCTATCCTAGTCCGAGACTTAGCTATAAGTAGACTAGAAATCAATACTTATAGTTTTGGCAACTAAACTTGACAAACAAGCTTGAATAGCAACGCTTGCGAGTTCGACCGAGCAGTGCTCTAACAATCTCCCCCTTTGTCAATTTTAGTGACAAAACTATCAATACATATGGAATACAAAATAAATAAACTTTGCAGCTTCTCTTCCACATGCATGATCTCCTTGGTTCTTCAACATTACTCGAAATCTTCGTCACTTCCAAGTACTCCAATGATTCCAACGATATTCAAATCAACATCATCGTTGTTGAAGATCCTTATCCATAACAATGAGAAAACAAAAGCTCTCAATCATTGTTATACGATGTCATAGTATTATTACACAACATCAAAGTTCACTTGTATCACAACTTTGACAACAATACTATGGTGATATGTATCACTCCCCCTTAGTCAATACTTCATCTCACATGAAAACCACTCCCCCCTGCATAATGATCCGAAAGCCATATGTATTTGTAGTGTGAACTACACATTAATTCTCCCCATTTTTGTCAATAAAATTGGCAAAGGTACGAAAACTAGTGGGATCCTTATGAAATTTTCATAGAGACACTTCATGACCAAAAGAAAGCACATATCAACTTTTTAGATGTAATCATATAGCCGAAACTAAATGCATTCATCAAGGAGTTTATAAAGATACAAGATAACCCCTATAATATTCCACAACCGCGCTCCCCACAAAGATTTGGCAATTAAGCACAAGTTCAATTAAGAACTCTCCCCCATAAAATGTCATTCCCGAGAGAACAACAAAAGCGACCTTACTTTCACAAGAAAAGAAGGATTTCTTTGGATATAACAAATCACATGAAACATGAATTTGTATCCATGATTAATTAAATTAACCACAAGAGAACCCATGATTAATTTAATCGGAAATGCTCAACATAAGAGAACTTACGGAGCCACACAATATATACATAAAAAATATGGATCGGGGAAGATCAATACTGCGGAATAAACAAAGATTCATTCTATATTTCATCACTCTTTGCAAAATGACATACAATAGACTTAATCTTTGTAAACAAAAGCTCATCCTTTCTTCCATAATATTTGCATAATGACATAAAAGGCTTAACTTTTGTTTGTCAAAAGTTCATTCAATCTTTTATCAATACTTTCATATCGACATATGAAGGACTTAACTTTTGACCATGTATGGGACAATCATAGTTCACGGACGCAAACACACATATCCCATAACAAATTGACGATGTTTTTGTTTGACTTAATATCTTTTCTGCAATCTTCTGGAGGGATGGATACTCAACACCATAAGATAACCACCAACTTACAGGATCACCATGTTGATATGCAATACGTGTTGATGGTGATACAAATTGACCTTGTATCATTCGCATTCTTCCCGCCTACAAAGAAAAGTACAATTTTTACTAGAAATTCAAATTACTTAATTAAACATATTTGGAGATAATATTAGTAATTTTGTACCTCTAGCATGCATTTTGCTTGTTCTTGCGTGCCACTAACCATTTTTGATATAACTTCAGTAAGACAAATTTGGGGCTCAGAAATTTCATTATTGATGAGATTAGTTGCTGGGTTAAAGATGTAATAAAGATTGAGAAAATACGCTGCAGCATGAAGAGGAGAACTCAACTGATTTTTCCATTGTTTCTTTATTACACCCACGATAGAAGCATTTCGAATTGATCCCAAACCCATTTGCATATTTTCCACACATGTAGCAAGTGCATGGAACAAATAACCCATGGTGGGTTTGTCTGAGTCCAAGAAACGAATCATTTTCAATAAAGGACCAAGCATTATGCCTGCACTTTGACACGTCGTCCAGAACATCTCATTTGAAATATTCTTCACTTGTCTAGCTTGTTTAGTTTTTTCCTCATCCGATTTCAGAAAGTCTTTGTCCAGAAATAGGCTCTCGATAGCATTACGTTGATCAATGATGCTTTTGATTTCAATAAAATTCGTTGAAAACCTTGTTAAGCCAGGTCGCAATAGATTGCATCCTGTAGAATGTTGTTAAAGAAATATATCAAGAACCCAACCATGATTGTAAATAAATTTGCTAATTTGTCTTGCTTCTCCGATCACATCTTTAACAAATTTTTCCATATCTTCCAACATCAAGTCCAATACGTGAGCAGCACAAGGTACCCAGAAAAATGTGCCATATTCTGAAGCCAATCTCTTACCTATTCAAACAAAAATAGAAAGAAGTTAATGATAATATATTCCCAATATATATATATATATATATATATATATATATATATATATATGTATAAAATAAAATGAAGTTATTCTTAGTTACCTGCAGATTTGAATTTGGATCCTTGATCTGTTACTAATTGAACAATGTTTCTCGGACTGACATCATCTATAACGGGCTTGAACAAAGTAATTAAATACTCTGTCTTCAACCGATTGTGTTTTATGTCGACACTTTTCAAAAACGTAATTCCACTGCAACTGTAAACTAGAAAGTTTACAATCGTACGATTGCTTTGTTTTTCCAACCATCAGATATGAGTGTACAACCATATTCTCTCCAATAATGTCGTTGGACAGACACCACATCTTTTTCAATTCTTTGTTTTTCTGAAGTTAATATGGGATTCGACAACTTATAAGATGATGGAATCCTATAGGATTGGCCGAAATTTGAAACTGCATTGAATGCCTCATGGTACTGAGATGAGTTAGCCACATTGAAGGGAATACCATTGGCATAGAAAAAACTTCTAACAGAAGAAGCGACTTTTTCCAGACATGTTTTACTTTTGCCAAATTTTGCCATCGAAGGTTGAGAATCCCTAGAATTGTTATATTGTCCTCCCATATCCACACATCGTAGGTGGTTGTGATGTCTGCATAGTAGACCTAGGTATTTACTGTAGAGGCAGGGACCGTGCGATGTACCCTCTCCGGCATGAATATTCTTATTTTTTCGTCCAAAAAGGTTCTTTAAAAACCCAATCTTTTTTTTTTGTGTGAATGGTACTTGTTCTTCTTCTGCATGAAAACCTGGTTCTTCCTCATCTATACCACACACAGGGTTCCATGACTCATTATGATACACTTGTTCTGAATCTTCGTTATCAAATTCTTCTTTTCTTTGCCTTTTTGCTTTTCTTTGATAAAAAAAAAAACTATAGATGCATCATCATGCAGTGGTGGGGTACATGACTTGGACGTAATAATCATATCATCTTATAAGTAGTGGAATTTTAGATCGAATATAATAATGGGTTGATTGAATGCCTAGTTTCATGAGTTTTTAAGCATTCAATGATTGACTTTTAGAAATTAGTACCCTATAGATGAGTTAAAACCCTGCCTACTTCTTGGCATTGGATGGAAATTTCATAATCTAATAAAGGGAAAGTCTACCTAGCTAGGTTACGCACTCTCTTAAATTGGATTGATTATTGTTTATTTCTTCACATTACTCATTGCATATGCATAATTGTTGCCGACGAAATTTTAGTGGCTATAATTGACCGTCACGAATTTTATCAAACTTTCGTAAATTATATAGTGAAAAGCATTTTAAAACACCTATGTAAGGAATATAAACATGACTATCGAATTATACATATTTTTATACCAACAATAATCAATTAAAATGGTAGTATTAAAAATATCTCATTTCTTAATGGTATAGATAGATCATATATTAGTGGGAAAAAATTGAAAATTTAATAGGTCATCTATTTAGGGACGGAGAGAGTATTAAAAAGAAAAAACCTAGTAACAACGTTTTTAGACTCGTTAAAACGTTTTCACGCACGTTATAACCATTACATAGGAATTTCAGATCATTTTTTTTTAATTTTCTATTTAACCGTTACAACGCCCGTTATTTTTAAAAAACGTTCAAAAAGCGCTTTTTTTTTACTGTATAACGCGTTTTTTTGCCCAAAACGTGCTCACACCTGTCAAAACGCATTATAACGGTCACGCCTAGTGCCCGTGACCTGAGCCGTGACCCATTTTTCAAACCTTGGTTTGAAGTGATTGCAGGGGCAGCTAACCTCTTAGGCTTCACAGATTCAGTTATAGTTGACCCACAGGGCTTCTCCGGGGTTCTATGTAGCAAAATTTCTTCTTGACGACCCTTGTTACTTGGGCACCGTCCTTTACTTTCTTTTCACATGGAGTCGTTAACTTTTAAAATAGGCACCGTTTTTCCATTTTTTCATGTAGAGTCGTTAATTTCAAAAAGGGTCGTTAGAAAAGGATCGCTATATATTTCTATGTTTCATTAATGACTCTAACTTAGAGCAAAAAAAATGAAAAACCAGAATTAGGATCGTTATCTCCTCGTCATATATCCTAATTTTTCATAGTCTCTACATGTATATGCAAAATCGTTAGGCTTTAGGATTTTCGGGTTAACAACCCTTTAACTGTAACTGAATTTTTTTTTCTTCGTGTCGTTAATGGAAGATAAGATACTTTAGAGATAGGGAGAAAAGATTCCGTTTTTTTTTTTTTTTTCTAAAAGATGGAAATGAAATGGAGGCTTGGGGTTAAGGGCGAATAGAGTTTTAAGTTTTATTAGTAATGACGGGCAAAATAGTATTTTCACTACATTTTGGAAACCCCCTAACATAAATAGAGTGGGTATAAATTTGGTGACGCCCCTAATTATTTTCCGGGGCCCAATTAAGCAGTGTTTTTTTTTTTTTTTTTCTTTTTTCTTGTCCTTTTTTTTTATTATTATTGTTTTGACTAATTATTCGGTGAATAACTAGGGTTAACTTCCGGATAGATGATGTCATATCTTGCCTGATCTAACGATCATAAATCCGCTAGTTTAAAAATGATCCCGTACTACGCGAGTAATTTTATTTTCCTTGCATCTGTTTTGGAATTGTGACTGTAATGTATATTATGCTCTAGCATGTATACTCATTATGCACTGATAACCATCAACAACAAGCAATCCTAGCATGGGCACAAAAACTACAACAATAATATTCATGGGCACAACACGCTTCACCACCAATCATACCAGGAGCTACACCATGATCAACCACCCAATAACGGATAAAGGATAACAACAATATCGGTGGTGCTGGTCCGTTCCGAATATCAACCGGATTAAAATCAACACGGATGGAGCGACCCGGGGCCACCCGGATTTGCAAGGGAGGGATTGGTGTAGAGCCTCCGTGCACGAACAATAATAGCTATGGCTCAACCACTAGGAATTACAACCGCACTAACCGCAAAAACTTGGGCCTTACTTTTGACTTCAAGAAACAACATTAGAGAGACAATGGCCTAGAATTCTCTTTGAAGCAGTTCGGAGAACCTCCTGCGCTTCATTACATAAACTACCACACCACCTTGGCACACTGGTAGAAATGATTGAAGAAATAAAAAATAGACTTAGGCAAATTATGCAAGTTGCTATACAACACAATTACAGGAAGGAAATCAACGCAGCGGACGGATTGGCAAATCATGCGGCGGATGGAAGCCAAACACGAAATTATTCAACCAAAATCCGGGACCAGTAATCCCTTCTTTTATCGGTCATATTTTATTTCAAGACTGCAGGGTACCACATACCCACGACAAGTAAACTTTCTATAATAAATATATGCTTCAAAAAGAAGAAAAAAATTAACAACAAGCAAGCAGGTTTCTATGACGGTAGTACAACCCCCGCCATTTTCTTTTCTACTTTTCGATAAATATAATTTTATAAACTGTGAGCTAGATCAGATAGTCATCTCCGTTTCTCAAAGGTTTGATGCGTTCCAGGAGGTCCCAGATTCGTGTCCCCAATGATGCCATATTGTAGAATTTGACATGGAAAGTAGAGTTAGCTTGTCCCCCTTGCAACATAATCATCCCTTTATCCTCTTTGGCTCCCTTGGCTGGTTCCTCATGAGGCTCGCTAGTATACTAACACGGCAACCTATTCAGCTAATTCATGTAGAATTCCCTTTATCTTACTTTTACATATTCTCTCATGTAAAGAGAGACTTAAATAATATTACAGACTGTGTTGCAAAAAAAGTGAGGAGAGACAAGCTCTTATTAGAGGAGTACAAGGATTATTCTCCATGGTTAAATTCTTTGTTACACATGCTTGCAGTGCCTAGAACTGCTTAATCAATAGATTCCCTTGTTATCAAAAAAGAAAAGAAAATACTTTATTGAGTATTGCTTTATTTAGACCCTTCCTTCTTCTGTCCTGCCATAATTTTCGCGAGTATTGCTTTAAGGTCCGGTTTCTGTGCAGCTGCAAATGTATTAATTAGCAATAAAACAATAAATTTTTTACAACAACCAACTAAACCGACACAAGTATTCGCGATTAGTGTTACTTCTGCTAGTAACACACTAACACTAAAGTTTTATTAGCAATTTAGCACTTGAATGGAAAATTTGCAACTAAATGATTATTACTTACCTTCTTCAGCATCGACAACAATGAGAATATAACTAGCAAAGATAAGGGCAATCAGAAGGAAGAAGCCTAAACCGGAACCGCGACTTTGACACATTCTCATGGCTAATAGTTAACTTTGGCACAAATAGTGTACAATATATAAACTCTTAAAGCTTGAGATATCGAGGCTAGCTATTTATAGATTGAAGCTTGGAAAAATTCAAAAATGAGGATATTCAAAAAGATACTGTTTCATAGTTGTAAGATATGCTAATAGCGGTTAGGATATATAGTACTAGTCTAAGTATCATTTTCATTATCTTGTTTGCGACGTGCAGAGTTGTAGGGTTTGCGACGTGCAGAATTGTAGGAATATAGGTACTGTATATGGTATTTTTTTAAAATACATGTTGTTTGATAGTTGTAAAACGGGAACTATCTCCTGGCAAATAGGTTAGGTTGACTCGTCTAGAGGGAGAAATTTTTTGATGGGGACGTTTTTTGAAGGGCGTATGGGGGACAAATGATATGTTGACACATGTCTTTGATATTAATGAATTCTGTAACTAAAATACCAACACCAATCAAGAAAACAATTTTTTTTTCCAAAAATACACTTCTTTTATATTTTTGGAAACCAAATTTATTAATATCAAAGACACGTGTCAACATATCATTTGTCCCCCATGCCCCTTCGAAAAACGCCCCCATCAAAAAATTTCTCGTCTAGGGGTGGGCTCATCCAGCTCGATTTTTTTTTTTTGAAGCATGGATTTTATTAAAAGCTTAAAGGGCTGTTACACGAGGATATACAATACCCAAAGATTCATAAGTGACAATTGGAATGATAGGACATGAATCTAAAGTAGCAACAAGGAGCAAAGCGTGAGCAGCGATCTTCGGTTCAGAATTGCATCAGGGGGAGATGTTGGTGTCGAAAGTCGGAAGGCCTTCGTTCAATGCTTTTTGTTTTTTAAATATGTGATAAATATGAGTGGGGTGAGAATTGAACGTGTGACGTCGAACTTGTTCACTTCTGGGTCGACCAACTGTGCTGGCTTTTGTGTTATCCTTCGTTCAATGCTTTCCACAAGAAAAAAGCTGTGTTTTTGATGGACACAAAAGAGTCCATAAGAGGTTAGTTGATGGTAGAAATACTCGATGCGCTTGATTGAAGGTGCTAGTCATGCAATTGCAACCATCTGCTGAGGTGTACTTCCCGAACACTGACTGTCTGTCTTCTTTTTTTCCGATTTGATTTGTCATGTGGTGTTTCCTAAAGGAAGACAGAGGTTCCTACTGCTAATAATTCTACTAAATACATACTAAAGACAGAAAACAGAAGCAACATGAATTACAAACTCAAACTAGGATACACTAATATAATGAAAGAAAACTACCACTGATTTAAAGTATAATAAAACTGGTTGATAAAAGAGGCTAAAATTTAAAAGAAATGGGAACTCGTCATGGCCTAAAAGCACATCCATTAAGCTTCCTCTCGTACTATAATCCATGGGATCCAAGTATTTTCTTTCTACGATTGTGTTCTTTGAAAGTTTTGTTGTAGTTGTTGCGGATTTTGCTTTGCCAAAAATATATATGGAGCGCATCGAAAACCGGAAGAATGCCAATAGAATGAAAAAAGATTTGTCGAGGTTGAGGCATGCTTGAAGATTAGTAACTATTACTTTCATGCGAAGTCCATCAAAGTTCTCATCGTGCCCCACTTGCCTTGCCTGTCTCGAAGAGGATGAAAGCAAAGATAGGGAAGCCTATCCAACCCCAATTAATCTAAATGAAGTACTCATTTTCATTGTCTGTATGCGTCTCAAAGGTGTAATTTGAAACAACCCCTTGTAAAACAAACTCTCATAAAGGAGGATCAAACGAGTTACTATTATTATTATTTTTTATTATTTTTTTCCATAAATCCCATAACTCCATCAAGAAGGTCTCTCCAAACAACGATCCAGATTAGCGGCGAAGAATACATAAGAATACAAACAGAAATAACAAAAATCCTAAACCTGATTGAGAAGATTATAAACCAAACTTTTTAACAAGGCACTTGTTGCACATTTTGAATGCCTTTCAGAAATCAGACTCATGAACAACAAGGATCGGAAAAAAGGAACAACACCACCATACAAAGGAGCAAATGGCCTACAAGAAGCAATATCAGGTTTACACACAAACACAGAGACTTCATGGATGCAAGGAGCAAACCAATAAAACAATGAAATCATCGGAAGTAACTTGGCAAGTGATGTATGTGTCTATGACTCTATGTTTATGAATTTGAGATTACAGGCATAAGAAGCATCAAACCCGATAAGGTATCATAATCAAAGGTTTATGAGGAAATAACACTGAAGGACATAAAAGAAACAAATCGGCATCACAGAGGAAAATGTCTTGAATTGAAAGGGTTTTAGATGTAGAGGTCTTAGCTCATGGAAATGGTAATAGAAAAACTTCTGGTAACAAAACATCAAACCCGGAACATAATAAATGATTTCAGGACCATCAATAAGTATCAGAAAGGTTGAAGATAATTCAGCATCATAATTACCTTTTGAAATAGAATGAAATCTGAAAAAAATAGCAATACCCAGAGGTAATGGATCGACGAGGAAGCCATCATGATTGACAAGATTCTGGATTTGTAAATCTATCTTCATTCCATATCAAAATAGCGAATTTAGTGAGGAAATCCCAAGACAGAACGATAGCGATTCTAAAAATAAACAAACCCTAAAAACAAAATAACTAAAATAAAATTGTCTTCTTTTCCGTTCTTTTCGCTTTAATCTTTATCTCCAAGTCTTTACGAAATCACCAAACTCCTTGGCTCAATTTTCTTTATGATCCAGAATCTGTAGACAAAAGATAAGTACCCAAAAACGTCAAAAAGAACAAAAATAATAAAAAACTAAAAAATAAATCTAAAACCCTAAAAACAAGTCCGCGTCGGCGGCGCAAAAAATTGATGTGATTGTAGATAGTGGTAAATAAGTTCGATTCTCGAACTTGTGAAGGATTTTTTTAGACTCAAATAAAACTAGAAAACTAACTAAAAATTATAAAAAACTCAGACAAAGATGTTATCAATATTAAAAGACACTGAGGCTAAGATTCCATTATTTTCCAAGTTCAAAGTGATCCAATCCCAATATTTATATTCATGCAATTTTCTCATTCAATTTGATTCTAACTATTGCAACAAGTAGATTCTCAAAATAACAAGTGTAAATCCGAAGCATAGAACATCAAAAACCTAGGTCCAAGTATGCTCTATCAAAAGAAATAACAATTGCTTAACAAAAATCATTCAAACAGTTTTCGATCAAGGCAAATAATCATATAATAATTGAAAATAAAAAGATAAAATAGAATATACCACTTCTTGTTGGAAAAATAGCTTCCTCTATCGCCTCAGCAATGGGGTTTAGCTCCTCATATTAATCATGATCTCAAAATATTGTTTTATGGTTCAAAAGTTGATTAGAAGGATGAGAAACAATAAAACAGACTGCTTGCAACGCTGTAATGGCGTTACGAAGAAGCTGTTGCAAAGGACTCACTGTTACATACAAATCACTGTAGCATTGTTGCGAAATTGAGACGCAGTTCTTATTTGCAACGCTTGTTCTTCAGCAGCAGCAGCAGAAAACTAAACTTCCTCAACTCGATCTGTTCAGCTCTGTAGTATTCTAAAGTTCTCTGCAATTGCTCCAATTAGTTCGTAACCCTTCCTTGTCCTCTCCACAACCTATATATAGCCAACAGGTCAGCTTAATCTCGTAATAATCTTGATCGTCCTTGCACAGAAAGTCACGGACTTTCCCTCTTTTTCTCTTCTTTCTGCCGACTTATTTACGCGTTTCTGAGCTTTCCAAATCCTCTAAAACTCTTCCTTGTATATATGAGAATCTTTGGGAAACTTATCCACGATTTAGTCTCCCTGAAATTCCAAAAATAAACTCCACAAGACCCGTAACTTTGTTCACCTCTTTTTCGGTCCAACTCGACTATGCAGGTTACAGTCGAACAAAACACCCATACGAGACTTGTAATGCTCTAACAGGTCCATCCCATCAAAAATCGTCCCTTGAATCTCGTCAAAACTCCCCAAATTGCGAACCCTACTCTGCTTCTTGTCTGCAAAGGTTTTCCCGCCAAAACATGATTTGGAAGAAGGTGAAGAAGGGTGGCCCCCTAACTAGAGCAGGGCTGCGAATAACAAGTGGTTATCCCTTATCAGCTGAGGTGCCCCTTATCCAAAATGGGTGTCCAAATAGCAGGTGTCCTCCAAAGGTGCCTTTACCAACTTTTCGAGCCGATTTTTCCAAAAATGTTTATTGGCCAAAAATACCTACACACGCATAAAACACCATAATAAGTACTAAAATGAGCACTATCAATATATAGAATCAAGAAAAATTAGACACAAAAATGTGTCTGTCAGTCTTAGAACATAAAAAGAAAGTAAACAAAATTTCTTTAACAAACAATAAGTAATAATTCGCGTGTATCAGAAGGTTATCGAACGAGCTTTGATGAGATGACAGAACAAATTCCAGCCAGTAGTTTCAAATCTGTATTCCTCCTAATCAATTATGAACGTAATGAAATCTGTTTCATCATCCTAGTTGAATTCAAGTTATGCTTGCAACGGTCTGCGGACTGAGCAGCAATACCCGCGTACTGTTCAAGCTCATAAGTCGATGAGGGCAGAATCAACAACTTTATATCAACAAAGCCACTGATAGGAGAAGATACAATGAAATCAAACAACTTTATATCAATGGTAACTTGGTCTCTGATAAATCTATTCTTCAAGGTCATATTGTAGGTTTCTATGAGAACCTATTCAAAGAAGAAGAAATTATCAGACCTGTCCTATAAGGTATTGAGTTTGATTGTATTAACTCCATAGAATCTGATATTCTTGATGCTAATATTTCTGAAGCTGAAGTGTTACATGCCATCAATGATTTAGCACAAGACAAAAGCACCCGGTCCAGATGGCTATCCTGTTATGTTTTTTAAGAAATGTTGGATTTTTATCAAATATGATATAATGAGTACCATTTCTGAATTTTGTGATAAGGGTTGTATTGATGCTAAAAATAACTCTACTTTTATTACTCTAGTTCCAAAGAAAGATCATATAGAAACCATTAAGGATTGTAGGCCAATTTGTTTGCTTACAAGTGTATACAAGATTCTTGCTAAAGTTCTGGCTACCAGGTTGAAGTTGGTCATGCCTAAGCTTATTTCTCCTGTACAGTGTGCTTATATAGAAGGAAGACAAATCATTGATGGTGTTCTTATTGCCAATGAGCTGGTTGACTCAATATTAAAAACTGGAAATCCAGGGGTTATTTGCAAGATATATATTGAAAAAGTATTTGATAGGATTAATTGGAGCTACTTAGAATTTGTTCTACAACAAATGGGTTTTAGTAGTAGATGGTGCAATTGGATGAAATTCTGTTATTCAACAGCTTCTTTTTCAGTTCTTATAAATGGCTCTTCATTTGGGTACTTCGACAGTTCAAGAGGTGTGAGACAAGGATATCTTATTTCTCCTTTACTTTTCAACATATCAATAGAAGGATTCTCTAGATACATTGACAGAGCTGCAAACTCTAACCTTTTAATAGATTCTCTATGGTAGAGGGAGGTCGATTTAAATCATCTCCATTATGTCGATGATACAATCTTCTTTCTAGACAACAACAAGGAAGATCTAATTAACTTGTTTTCTATCCTAAAGTATTTTGAATACATTGCAGGGATGAAAGTAAACACTACTAAAACAAGACTCATTTCTATTGGTGAAGTTCCAAAAATTGATGCATGGGCAGCTGAGCTTGGTTGCAGAACTGACATTATTCCTTTCATTTATTTGGTTATGCCTCTTGGTGCAAAAAATACATCTAAAGCTATATGGGATCCAGTCATTGAAAGATTTGATGCAAGACTTTCTTTTTTGGAACAAAATATCTCTCACAGAGGGAGGTAAAATGATTCTTCTCAAGTGCATCCTTACATCACTTCCCATGTACTATTTTTCACTTTTCAGAGCTCTTATTTCTGTTATTAATATCTTAGAGAGAATGATGAGAAATTTCTTATTGGATCATAATGATAAAGGCAGTAACACATCTCGTTTGATTAATTGGCCTCTTGCCTGTGCTAATAAAAAGATGGGAGGTTTAGGCATCTTGAATCTTCGAGTTATGAATCAAGCATTACTTGCAAAATGGTGTTGGAGGTTTGGTGTAGAAAAATCACACCTGTGGTTCAAGCTTATTGTGGAAAAATATGGAAGTAGCTTCTCTTATTGGATCCCTGGTACGGTTAATTTTCCTCATGTAATTTCTTGCTGGAGAACTATCACTGAAACTAGTACACTTGTAGCTTCAAACTCAACTGTTTGTATACACTCTGGTAATGTTGTCTCCTTCTGGCATGATATTTGGATTGGTGGAAAGTGTTTAGCTGACTCGTATCATGATTTGTATAAACTCGATAATCTAAAGCTTGCAACCTTAGCGGAGCACACATCTCTTGATGGCTCTAGGAAGTTTGAGTTCAAAAGAATTTTATCTTATTCTGAGGTTAACAACTTAGCAGCACTTTTGTCTGTTATTGGCTCCTCTTCACTGTCAAAGAAAACT
Source organism: Papaver armeniacum (assembly GCA_023531295.1). Lineage (NCBI taxonomy): Eukaryota > Viridiplantae > Streptophyta > Magnoliopsida > Ranunculales > Papaveraceae > Papaver > Papaver armeniacum. The sequence goes on along the minus strand of JAJJWW010013128.1, from coordinate 340,297 downwards.
TACCTGATACTCGGAGAAGGGCTATTCATTCTTATGGATCTTTCACGGTGAAATCACTTTACGCCTCTATGACTGCAGATGTTGGTGTTAAGGATTTTCCGCACAATTTCGTCTGGCAAAAGGAAGTTCCACCTAAAATCAACTTTTTAGTTTGGTGTGCAGTTCATGACCGTATAAATACTCTGGATATGCTTCACACAAGGGTATGGACATCTACAACTCCTATATCCTTTGTGGTAACCTCCAAGAATCTCAAAATCACTTGTTCATTCACTACAAGGTAGCCTATAAAATCTGGTGCAGTGTCATGCCAAAAAAATTGGCTTGCGTGTTTCCTGAATCTGTACAAGCTCTTGCACATTCATGGCAACATCACCAACTTTCTGTTTTCGGCCAAGTAGCTTGGAGACTCATTCCTACTGGTGTAATCTGGGTGATTTGGAGGGAACGCAATAATCGCACTTTTGAGGATAAGTATACCTTCAAGACGGCCTTGGAATTTATTAACGATACTAAGACTTTCGTTCTTACTTGGGCAGCTGCTTTTGGGGAGAAACTTCACATTAAATTATAGTACTCCGTCCAGAATTGGGAAACTGTATTTTATTGATTTAGCTTTTGTTTTTTCTTTTCTTCTTGTCTACTCTCTATAGACTCTTGTACATTCTTTTTCTCCTTAATGAAATCTTCTCTTCAAATCAAAAAAAAAAAGGGGAAGAATCAAGTGCGTTCTTTGCCTAAGATACCGTGAGGCCCATCGAATCGTTGATATTGAAGTTCAATAATGAAGGATAATGTGTTCGTAGCTTTGGTGAATGCTAAGCGAAAGGAGATAAGCGAGGGAAACCATATTAGCGTCTGGAGCACCAGGATCGGTGTATATGGAATTTAGCCCGCTCATTGACACAACTAATGTGACAGGCAACATATGTGTAGGAATGATAAGTTTCAGTTGTTATCGTTTGTGGTCGTTATTGGAATTATGATATGTAATCCATTCACAGCCGTCAAAACCTAAACAAACAATGCCTTCGGAAGAAAACTCATAAACAAATACTTTACAACTCTTTTCGTGTTAATAATGACATGACTTTCACCATCTTAGATGCATAATGAACAACCAGAGATTTATTTTTGACCTACTCCCTGACAGCAAAAATCAACGCTCAAACTATTCATTCTGATGTGCATGATCTTAGATGCCTAATGCAGAAATTAAAATTGTTACAACTCAACCTAGGAGTTGTAGAGAGAAGGAAATGTAAGTCCTTGAGAAACCAACACACCCAAATTATTTCAGCAACAACAATACGGTAAAACATCCACATGTCAATACAGTCGGAAATTTAGAAATTTATTAATATATAAAGGTTATTAATTTAGGGAGGTATACCTAAAAATTGAATGTAAACTTGAAATAATCCATGCCGTAACGCCAAGGCATGGGAAGGAACACTTTTTACTCATAATAATTTTAATAATTACTACAAACTACGATAAGACTTAAACTACAAGTGTAGAACAGTCTTCCAATTAAAGAAAACTTGATTCACAGTAAACCATTTAAAAAACATATTTTTCTCAAACAACCACAAAATAAGATTATGTTTAAGGATCAAGCAAAGTTCATCCACATCCATAGACCTTCCACCAAAATCCATTCAACTCTTTCTTTCCAAATATGCCACAAGATTGCATAAATTAGCATGTTCCAAATATCCTTCTTTCTTCCTGTCATCTTCACCGCAAACCAAGTTTCATTTCATGACATTGTCAGACACACTCCATTTTGGATATTATCCAAATAATTATAAATTCGGATACACTTGCAATTGATTAAAATAATAGTGTATGATAAAAATTCAAGGAAATTGTTTTATTTTGCCCTTAAATAATAATCTTTTATTAGATCATTATTCGATCATTATCCCAAAGATTAGTAATCTTTGAATTGATTTGTATTGTATTCGAGACCATTATCTTTTGAATCTTTATCGATGAGCAATAAAGGTAATTACATCTTCCGGAAATTCTTCCTCGATTTTAGCACTATCATCATGTGTTCGTTATCAATATGTCTTGGTGATTCCTCTGGTATAATTTTATGTAGCTTCCATTGTATGGTTCTGCATACCCTCAATCCATTCTATCATTTTCTTCATGAATCACTAATAGTTCCGCATACAAATGATGCATGAAGCATGGTTTTTCCTTTATTTTCCTCCTCAAAGGAACATAGTCGTCTCAATTCCTCACGATATTCTTCTTCAGACCTTGATAAGTTGTGTTATCTCCTTGTCAAATACTGCCTTTTAAGGGGAGATTTATTTTTCGGAAAAAATTTAAGGGAGACCTGGCGCGTGATCAATGTAGTCAATTCCAGATTTTGGTCTATCTCGGCCGGAACCGAGATAGTGGGACAACTTTATCTCGGGGATATTCTCGGTGAAAAATCTCGAAGAAACCACTAAAACTTCGTTTCCGAATTTTATCCTTATAGAATGTATATCAAACATGTTTCATATATTTTTTACTTATAATAGTATATAAATATAATGAAATACCACCAATTTTCATGAAAAGAAAAAAATCTCTTTCAAAAATAGTAGAAAACTCAATACCATACGAATTTCAAAATCAATAGCCGAGGTTTCCGGACGAGTTTACTAAGATTAAACCAAAATTTCCGGCTCCGACCAAATTCTGTCTCGGCAAAATTAGAAATTTCATTATCTTAAATGTCAAAGCCGGAATTCGGCGAGATCTAGGCATTATATAATGTATAATGTCTGGTGCATTACTCATTACCTATTAATTTATAAATTACTATAGCACCACATGTGTGGTAAAATAGAGTCAACATCTTATTTATTTTACTATTTTCACATATTTCCACATGTGTGGCAAAATTAATTTTGATTTACTGCAGCAGTTAAAAAATGATATGAGGCAAAAGAGTAATTTTTCGCCTCAACTATCCATTGATTTACATATTCCTTTTACCCCATGTGGAGTAAAAGTCAAAAACTAAATACCAAATTGCTTATCTTTACTGCATTGCTGTTCAACAGGTTTACTTGCCGTTACAACTAATACTACCTTCGACGGAAAATGACAACACCAACATTTTTCGTCTGGGAAAATTAGGGGGAGACCCAACAAAAATAATATTCTCATTGTTAAGCCCACAATTAATTTTTGGTACCGTGACACCCATAATTATATGAAATTATTAAAAATGTATGCATGACGGATTATGCATCCGCATGACAGGTTATGCATCAGGGGTATAATTGGCAATGCAACTTGGATATAACATATCTAAAAATCCGCGCCTTGGAATTTTACAAATTTTATATCGTTGGAAATCTTTTTAAGAGAGCTACGCAACGAGTACAAACAAGAATATCAAATTTTTGCTTTTCATGAAAAAATCGGAGGTGGTCATCACTTTAGGCAAAATTTCGAAAACTTGATACATAACCATTATGCAGCCACCAAAACCGATGCATAACACATTACGTGGGCGCATAACGAATTATGCAACCATTTTCTCCCTTGCATAACAAATTATGCATTTCGATAACAAAGTTATGCATCTATAACAAGTTATGTAACCATTGTTTTGGTTGATTTTAGTGCGTACATAAAAAAAAAAATGCGAAGATGCGTATGCATCCATATTTACGGATGCATATCAGGTTATGCATCTATTTTCTCGATGCATAAAGATTGTGCAACAATTTTCTCGATGCTTAACGCATTATACAGTCATATTTTTGGATGCATAATAAGGTTATGCATCTATTTTCTTGACTGCATAACATGTTATGCAGATATTATTATAGGTGCATAACGTGTTATGCAGCCTTTTTTTTTTGTTGGTTTCAATACTAACAAAAAGTAGCTGCATAACGTGTTATGCAACCATTCTCTGTACTGCATAACAAGTTATGCCAACAAAAAAAGGCTGCATAACTTTTCATGCACCTACAATAATAGCCGCATAACGTGTTATGCAACCATTTTCCGGACAGCATAACAAGTTATGCAACGAATTTTGTAGATGCGTAACAGGTTATGCAACCGTTTTCATAGCTCCATTACAGATTATTCAACCATTATGAACAACACCAATGAAGATACTTCATCTGAGACTCAAGTCAGTGACTAGAAGCAATAATCACCGACGGCATCATCAACACCACATATAGGTTACACCAAACTCTTCCTCACTCATTAGCATCCGTGACAGTAAAGTTCGAACACCACAATTATACCAAACTACCATATACTCGATAATTTGGTTGGATACACGTATCTAATGCTTCATTTAATTCACATGACATGAATTTCGTATGACAAATACATGGTAGACCTGCCTGAACTAGTCTTCCTCCAATTTAAAAACTAAGCGCAGAGATAGAAAACATCAAGAAAATCGTAATCCCTAAGCCTATTCCACTAACGATCCCTTTCCTTACACCTGCCTTTTCTGGTCCATCACACCAAATGATGCTACAGTTCTTATACTCCCAACTGCGTCGTTAGCAACTTGACTTGCTTCTTCATACTTCTTCTGCAATATATACCCATGAAATTATGGATGTTAGACCACAAATAAATTTTACCTTGGCCTTTGCTTCTCATGAAAGTTATAAATAGATCAAAGACAAACCTTGGCGTCTGAACTAAATCCTTTCAGGAACTTCATTTGAGCCCATCCGTTCATCCGATTAAAGGTATCAACACAAGGATAATCAAGGAAAGCTTCGATTCTCTTGGAAAGCAATGCCCAGACCAGAATAACGATTGCTATGCTCTCAAAAAGCCTGGCACCAATATCACTACTAGAGTGCTCTGTCTCATCAAACCAATCAATATCCATATGAACAGCCTTTTCTAAGCACGGGAGCGTATACGGTTTATTAAATTGGAATCCAATTGGTATTGTTCCAATGGAAATCGAAACACGAGTAATGGAACAATCGAAATTGGAGAAACATATGTACCTCAAACAATGATTAGGGTAGAGATGAATGACCGTAGGTGCGGGCGGTGGTTGATGCTGCTTTGGTGTTGGTGGTGAAGGAATGATTACTTGGAATCTAAGTAATAGAATAGGGATCTTGATCAAGACCATCGTTATTTGGTGATGCTTGCTAGTTATAATGGTGGTTGGTGCTTTCTTTGCTACGTCGGTGCTGGTGGTGCTGGATACGATGATGATGGTGATGATGGCGCTGGTGGTATGGTGTAAGGAAGAGATTTTTGTTTTTCTTGTGTAGATAAGGAATTGAAGAAGAAGAACAAAAAAAAAAAAGACGGAAACCTAATTTTATAAATTATGGGTTTGGGAGAATTTTTTTTGCCAAAATAGGATGCCCGCCTGAACTTATTTGTCGGTGGGTTTCATAGTGGGGGAAATCTGAAAAATGGGTGTGGCTGTAGTTTTCACTTTCCGTTTAATGAGTCTAATCAATAATTGGTACAGAAGAGCCTGCTTTAGTGAGCCCTATGGTGATAAACATACAATATGTACTGTACTCGCCATAATTATCAGGTTTTGGCACAGTCCAAGTCTCTCGTTTATCAAACGCTTGGAACCCATTCGGTCGATAGGTTTGGGAGCCTGCTGGGCTGAATGGACAACTGCCAAGAGTAATACTACAGCCAGTAGAATTGGGGGTGAGCAACGGGTAGGCGGATGCGAGGATTAGGTGTCACCCGCACCAAAGGAGATTTTACTTTTCATGAATCATGAAACGTGGTTCCCCACTTCTTTGTATTTGTGATTTTCTCACAGCAGAACAACGATTATGGTTGCCGTTTTGCCTCTTTTATCATACTGTCCTCTCATCCCAAGAACAGAAAAACAAAGAGAAGAAGAAGAAAAAAAATTCATTCACAAAACATTAAGTAATAATTCGATATATTCGAAGGTTACATAACAAGCATTGATGATATCACAGAACAGATACCGGCCAGTAGTTTCAAATCTGTATTCCTCCTAGTCAATTCTGAATGTAATGATGAAGATATCATCATAGTTGCATTCAAGCTATGCTCGCAATGGACTGCCGACTGAGCAGCAACATCCGCGTACTTTCCAAGCTCAAAAGTATCCGAGTCCAAGTCGGCGAGGGCTGCGTCAAGTGCATTCGCTGCATTTTGGTAATCAAGGCTACATTGTTTCAGACCCTCCTCCTGTGTTACACGGTGAGACCCATTGTTTGGATTATGATGATCAGTAATGAAGGATAATGTGTTTGTAGCGTTGGTGCTTGCTAAACGGAAAGAGATATAAGCGAGCCCAACTATATTAGCGTCTGAAGTCTTAGGATCGGTATATATGGCATCGACACAGAACTTAGGATTTGGGGTTTGATTGCAGACTGAATCCACTCGCTCGTTCGATTGTTCTCCTGCAGTGCTATTAAACATAGAGATAATAATGATCAGAGGAAGGACGAAAAAAAAGTTATGATTGCAATTACCCATTTGGGATGAGTACTCTTTAAGAATTTCTTAAAAAAAAATTCTTTTCTTGAAGCACTGAAAGAGAAGAAGGAAAAAAAAAAAATCAATCCGTAATAATTAAATAGATTAGGAGGTTACCCAACGAGCGTTGATGATATCACAGAACAGATACCGGCCAGTAGTTTCAAATCTGTATTCCTCCTAGTCAATTCTGAATGTAATGATGAAGATATCATCTTAGTTGCATTCAAGCTGTGCTCGCAATGGACTGCGGACTGAGCAGCAACATCCGCGTACTTTCCAAGCTCAAAAGTATCCGAGTCCAAGTCGGCGAGGGCTGCCTCAAGTGCATTCTCTGCATTTTGGTAATCAAGGCTACATTGTTTCAGACCGTCCTCCTGGGTTACACCGTGAGACCCATTGTTTGGATTATGATGATCAGTAATGAAGGATAGTGTGTTTGTAGCGTTGCTGCTTGCTAAGCGAAAAGAGATATAAGCGAGCGCAACCATATCAGCGTCTGGAGCACGAGGATCGGAGTATATGGCATCGACGCAGAACTTTGGATTTGGGGTTTGATTGCAGACTGAATCCACTTGGTCGTTCCATTGTTCTCCTGCAATGCTATTAAACAGAGAGATTATAATGATCTGAGGAAGCACGAAAACAAAATTGTGATTGCAATTAGCCATTTGGGAGGAGTACACTCTTAAGATTTTTTTTTTGTTTTGGAAGCAGTACTCTTAAGATTTCTGAATGTTATATTGTTGTTCGTTGATCTTTTATATGCACATTCACCCCCATTTTAGCCTGCTCATTAATTAACAGCTAATGTGTCTGGTAACATATATGCGTAGAAATGACAAGTTTCAGTTTTTATTGTTTGTGGTCGTTATTGGAATCAAGATGTGAAATCCACTCACAACCATCAAAACCTTAACAAACAATGCCTTCGAGAGAAAACTCATAAGCAAAGACTTGACAACTCTCTTCATGTTAGTAATGACATGGCATTCTCGACAACATTCCAGGTGAATAAAAATGATATTGCGGTCAATTTTGTGAATCCGGTAATACTTTAACACCAGTACCATTACTCTTTGGAAAATGTACCATTTCTTTTTTTTTTCTTGACCAGTCTAATCAGAAGCCTACTTTCATGAGCCCTACGCTAATGAACATACAGACACATATGTAAACCAGCTGATGCCTCTGCTTAGGAAATGTATACACATATGTAATCTTAATGTAGTGTGGAAGTGTGTTTTTGTTTATAGATTTTTGTTATAAACCAGCTGATGCCTTAGTTAAGGCTGCTAGAAAACATTATCTCCGTGGGGAATGCTGGAATGGGAATGGTGGAATGATCCACCTGACTTGTTAATTTTTGATGTAAGATCAGTTTCTATGTAATAAAGTGTACTTTGTTTAAAAAAAAGAACATACAGACCACATGTACCGGTCATCGTAAGTGTTAGATTTTACTGTTGGGGGAGACTTACCAAATCCGAGCCGCTATGCGCAATACGAAACCTACACAAGCAATGACATACAAATGCGGAAATACACAACTTATGACGATATAGAAGCAATCACACAACACCGACAATTACGTGGAAAAACCCCTCCAAGGTGAAGGGTAAAAAACCACGGGCAAATCTTCCACTATAACAATAATGGGTTACACACAATTCTCCCTAATTTGGGGATAACAACAACTTCAAGGTGCATATAGCACTTGGATATCAATTTGCCTAATTACACTCACCCCTAAGGATGGATCAACAATTCATTCATATATAATATGAGTTTCACTATCAATTTATGAATAAGAAGTGATTTGAGATACTTACTACTAGGGTTTGAACAAACCCTAGATTTTTCCCCCTTTGAAGAGATGTGGAAATTGATGAATCAATCTTCACCACAATCAACCAAAAGATCCTTCAACAAGAACCCTTTCTTCTCCTCTTCAAGATGCCTCCAATCTCACCAAAAATGGTGGCTTAAATCTCTCTATCTCTCTTTCTCTTCTTCCTCTCTTTCTTTCTCTTTCTTCAAAACAAAAATGAAGAAGTTCAACTCGTGCATCTCCTGATGCCTATTGCACTTGTTATAAACATAACAAGGCTGCTACTAAGTAGCTCCCCCCCACTGGCTAAGGGGCATCCCAAATGTTGTTGGGCCATGAGACGTGACCCCAACAATCTCCCCCTCACGACTTATGGCAAGGTACCCATCACCACCAAACACCTTACCGCTTAAAATACACATGCTTGTATTTTGGTAGCGACTTTGTCATCATATCGAACCGTTGTCATCTCTGTATGGATCTTCTCAATATACAAGACCTTCTCGTCGAGAACTTCTTGTATCCACTTTGATACCTAATATTGATGTGCTTGGACCTCGAGTGAAAACTCGAATTCTTCTTTGAGATGGATGGCACTCTGGCTGTCACAGTAAACGATGAACCTTTGTTGCTTCACACCGAGTTCTCTAACAAACCTCTTCATCCATATCATCTCCTTGCAACTCTCTGTAGCTGCAATGTACTCTGCCTCTGTAGTAGATAATGCCACACATTTTTGTAACTTGGATTGCCAAGACACAGCTCCCCCTGCATAGGTAAATAAGTAACCCGATGTCGACTTGAGACTGTCTTGAGCACACCGCCAAATCTGAATCTGTGTAGCCAACTAACTCGGCTTGTCACCTCCATAACACAAACACATATTAGAAGTACCCCTTAGATACCGTAGTATCCATTTCACCGCTTCCCAATGCTCCGACCGGGATTTGATAGAAATCTGCTTACCACTCCAACTGCATAAGCTATATCCGTCCTTGTACACACCATTGCATACATCAAACTACCAACTGCGGATGCATAAGGAATATTCTCCATCTTCCGTTTCTCAACATCATTCACAGGACATTGATCACGAGTTAACTTAAAATGGTTTGCAAGTGGACAACTTACCAGCTCAGCCTTGTCCATGTTAAATCTTTGCAACACCTTCTCAATGTAGCTTTCTTGTGATAACCACAACTTCCTTGCTTTCCTATCACGAGTGATTTCCATGCCAAGAATACGCTTTGCTGCACCCAAGTCTTTCATAGCAAAAGACTTGCTAAAAATCGACTTCAACTGTCAATTTTCTTCTTATCTTTGCCAACAATAAGCATGTCATCAACATATAGCAAAAGAATAAGAAAATCACCATCGACAAATTTTTGAATGAATACACAATGATCCGAAGTCATTCTCTTGTACCCATGTTCCTTCATGAACGATTCAAACTTCTTGTACCATCTTCTAGGAGCTTGCTTCAAACCATATAGACTCTTCTTTAGCTTGCACACCATGTGCTCTTTGCCTTTGACTTCAAAACCCTCGGGTTGTGCCATATACACATCTTCCTCCAACTCACCGTGAAGAAATGTTGTCTTGACATCTAGTTGTTCTATCTCAAGATCCAAACTAGCGGCTATTGCCAAGACAACCCGAATAGAAGGAAATCTCACCACCGGTGAGAAAATCTCGTCAAAGTCAACACCCTTTCTCTCGCTTATAACCCTTCACAACTAAGCGTGCTTTGTACCTTGGTTGTGAGTTACCATCTTCGATCTTGATTACGTACACCCACTTGTTCTTGAGAATTTTCTGGTTTTCTCGGCTTTTCAACCAAATCAAAAGTGTCATTCTCATCTAAAGAACCAACCTCTTCTTTCATGGATTTCAACCACTTGACTTTCGGGAACACTAAGAGCTTCTTCATAAGATTCTGGTTCACCCGCATCGAGTGAGCATCACATACTCATGTGGTGTATATTTTATTGAAGGTAATCTGGTCTGCTGGATCTTCTCAACTCGACTTACGGTTGTTGTTGCACTTCTTGCTCAACATCACCCGGTGGAACATCTTCATGATTGTGTTCTTCTTCTTCATTACCATTACCATCAACATCATCATCATGTTGTTCAAGATTAGGAACAACTGGATTTGGATCCAAGGTCATATCATCTTGAAGCTTTGGCATCTCAATCTTCTCAAAGTCTTCAATAGTCTGGTCTTCAAGGAATACTGCATCCCTACTTCTGATAACCTTCTTGTCAACTGGATCCCAAAATCTGTAACCAAACTTCTCTGTCCCATAGCCTAGGAACACACACTGCTTTGCTTTGTCATCAAGCTTTGATCTCTGATCTTTTGGGATATGAACAAAAGCCCTGCAACCAAACACTCTCAAGTGATCATAAGCGGGCTCTTTGTCTCTCCATACCTTTTCTCGCTACTTCTCCATCTAGCGGTCTTGAAGGAGATCGATTGATCAAATACACAAAGCAGATTCATTGCTTCACCCCGAAATGCTTGTGCAACTTGGAATGAGATAACATGCACCCGATTCTCTCAAGAATAGTGCGGTTCATCCTCTCGCAACACCATTATGTTGTGGAGTCTTCGGTGATCTGATTGTTCATGACGTATACCCATGCTCTTGCAATACACTTCAAGTGGTCCAATGTATTCTCCCCGTTGTCGAACGAAGGCACTTCAAGGTTCTACCTGTTTCTCTTTCCACCATCTTTGTGAAACTTCTTGAACACGAAAACAACATCGTCTTTGGTCTTGATTGCATATGACCAAACCTTCCTTGAAGCATCATCTATGAAAGTAACAAAGTAAAAGGCACCACCAAGTGTTTTGACCCTTAAAGGTCCACATACGTCGGAATGAACAAGATCAATAATACCAAAATTACGCTTGGGTAAAGTTTTATGAAAGGAAACTCTAGTTTGTTTACCAACCAAACAATGAGTACACTTACCCAATTGTATACCTTTGGTATTTGGCAAGACTTGTCTTTTGGTGAGGATTTGAATTCCCTTCTCACTAAGATGACCAAGTCTTCTATGCCACAGCTCGGAGGTTGAATCTTTGTCAACAGCATTCAACTCACCTTTAAACACCTTCACCTGTGTTTTGTACAATGTGCCACACTTCTTGCCTCTTGCAATAACCATGGAACCCTTGCTTAGCTTCCATTTTCCATCACCCAAGTGATTGTTGTACCCTTCATCATCTAACACTCCAGGTGACATTAGATTCAAACGAAGATCTGGTACATGTCGCACATTTCTGAGAACCAATGTGCAGCCAACACTGGTCTCAACTTTCACATCACCCATTCCTACAATTTTAGCAACACCACTGTTTCCCATTCTGACTGACCCAAAGTCACCGGCCTTGTAGGAGGTAAATACATCTTCATAAGGAGTAGCATGATAAGATGCACTGAATCAACTATCCACTCGAATCGAACTGCCAGAACTCACACAAACTTCATTACAATCTGAGAATAAAATGATATCACCATCTGTTGCAACAGCTGCAACATCACTGTCTTGTTTATCATTTCCTTTCCCCTTCTTGTGTTCTTGCTTCGGCTTCCTGCATTCATTTGAATAATGACCGTTCATACGACAGTTCCAACATTCAATGTTCTTTCTGGACTTTGATTGACCCCTTGACTTGCTACGGCCAACTTGTCTTCTGTCTTTTCTTCTACCCCGATTTTCTGTAACAAGAGCTTCTGAATGAGATGATTCTAATGACCTTCTTTTAACTTCTTCATTCAAAGAAACCGTTTGTAGCAACAATCATGTTCAACTTCCTGTCCGGAGTGCGAATAACCGAGACAATTCCTCAATGGCTCCCAACTGTCTGGTAAAGTATTTAGCAACAAGTAAGCTTGAATCTCTTTAGGAATCATCAGCTCCATAGATGTAATCTGATTCATAATACCCTTCATTTCATTTAAATGTTGCGCCATTGAACTCCCTTCCTTGTAGCACAGCTTTCCAAGCCTTTTGAATAGAAGAGCTTTTGCACAAGGAGACTGCTGATCATATATCTGCTCTAACTTGGTCCACAAAGAATATGCTAGTGTCTCACTAGCCACATGATGAAAAATACCATCATCAATCCACTGACGAATGAAACCAACTGCTTTACGATTAGTAACTTTCCAATCTTCTTCACTTGTCTTCTCAGGCTTCACTCCCTTACTCTCTATTGGATCATAGAGATCTTTACAATATAACCAGTCTTCCATCTTCGCCTTCCATATCACAAAGTTCTCACCGGTCAAATTGACCATTCTATTACTAGTACTAGCTTCCGTCATTGCACGAGTTAGCTCAACCCAAAAGCTCTGATACCACTTGTTGGGGGAGACTTACCAAATCCGAGCCGCTATGCGCAATACGAAACCTACACAAGCAATGACATACAAATGCGGAAATACACAACTTATGACGATATAAAAAGCAATCACACAACACCGACAATTACGTGGAAAAACCCCTCCAAGGTGAAGGGTAAAAACCACGGGCAAATCTTCCACTATAACAATAATGGGTTACACACAATTCTCCCTAATTTGGGGATAACAACAACTTCAAGGTGCCTATAGCACTTGGATATCAATTTGCCTAATTACACTCACCCCTAAGGATGGATCAACAATTCATTCATATATAATATGAGTTTCACTATCAATTTATGAATAAGAAGTGATTTGAGATACTTACTACTAGGGTTTGAACAAACCCTAGATTTTTCCCCCTTTGAAGAGATGTGGAAATTGATGAATCAATCTTCACCACAATCAACCAAAAGATCCTTCAACAAGAACCCTTTCTTCTCCTCTTCAAGATGCCTCCAATCTCACCAAAAATGGTGGCTTAAATCTCTCTATCTCTCTTTCTCTTCTTCCTCTCTTTCTTTCTCTTTCTTCAAAACAAAAATGAAGAAGTTCAACTCGTGCATCTCCTGATGCCTATTGCACTTGTTATAAACATAACAAGGCTGCTACTAAGTAGCTCCCCCCACTGGCTAAGGGGCATCCCAAATGTTGTTGGGCCATGAGACGTGACCCCAACATTTACTGTGCAAGGTTATTGGTTACGACTTATGAGACCTGGCTGGTTTCGTGCCTATCGTGTTTATTTGAGATTTACCATTAAAAGATAAAAAAAAAAAAATTATTTTTATTTTTAGAACATCAACCAAGAATAATGGACGTTTATGCACGCCCACATATATATGATGATTTTGGGTTGAGGACCTTTCATTCACAGAAAAAAAAAAAAAAAAAAACACTAGGAATTAATGATATGGATCCATATTAACCGATTCATATTGCGCCTTTCAGAATGAGTTTGAATTCATAAGCATTCTAAGATTGAGTACGATCGCATACTCGGTTTGAAGATGCTTATGGAATCATACGCGTTCTTAAATAAAATATGATTTCAATTTTTTCGAAAATCATATTAAGAATATTAGCAGATTCTGAAAACTAGTTCTCCTTTTCTTTTTTAATCAAAACCAGAAGTGGTACATATGTTGCCTCTTAATGGGCGATTACAACTTAAAAAACATCCATAAAAATGGAAATTTTAAATGGCAACAACCAATGGAAAGGATACACTTAGGGATGGCAATGTCGCGGGTTTGGTGTGGGAACTTTCAATCCCATCCCCTCCCCGTTCACAAAATAAAAACACATCCCCTACCCGTGACCCGTAAAACTGGAGCGTGGACGGGTATGAAAAATACCCGTAGGAGACGGGTTACCCATAACATTATGTAATATATATTTATATTTCTATCACAATCCCAAAAATGATACTAGGTATGCTTACAGTGATGAAGCCTAAAATGCAGAAAGAATTTATATTTGATGTAGAACATCTCTACATTCTTCTTTCTTTCTAGAACATCAGATGACTAGTATAACAAGTGTATCCTTTCCTGTTTTAGACTTAATTATTTCTTCTTTAGAGTTTGTTTATTTTTAGACTCTTATTCGATGCCTTTATATACAGGCTCGTATTTTGTTTAGAAACAATTATTATTATTATCAAGTTTATGAAACTACTCTTTTACAGAGAACCTATCTTTTCTTGTTCTTTCTCTCAAACCTGCTCAAGATTCCTCGTCTCTTTCGCATCCTTTTCTTCCTTCGCATCCCCTAAAACCTCCGTGTTGTATTCTTCTCAACAAGTGCTACATTAAGTGGCATCGAGCCAGCGTTTTGAGATTTTTATCTCACAAGAGATCTTTAAAATCCGCTTCCGCAATTATTATTAGGTTTGGTTTCAAGTGGGAATGTTATAAACACCCCTATTAACCATGGGTCTTTCACAGTTACCCTTTATCAACTTTACCAATACCCCCGAGGGTATAATTTCCATAATTCCTCATTTAACCTTCCAAACTAACTCTCCTTCTTCGAGAATTCTTATAACCCAGAAAAAAAATTCCATCGCTCCGACAACAGTCATCTCCGTTGCTCCAATCACCGCCGTCCCGATCTCCTCTATCGCAACCAGCACCACCACCAGCTTCAATTCGAACATATTAGTAGTAACCTATTTTCGTTTAAGAGAGAATTTCGTGGAATCAGCGGAAGGAATTTCTTTTTGTTGGAGATTAATCGAAGAATCAACTGAGATCTAGAGAAATTCATCATTATCAACAGTTTATCATCAAGTTTCCGGAGAGATCTCAGACTCGAATTCTGGTAATTTAACTATTTTTTTTTAGATTAGATCTACAAATTTGGGTCCAAATTCATTAAATCAAGCTTGGTAGTTTTTAAGGTTTGGATTGATCGAATTTAGTGTTTTTGGTTTCTTTATCAAAATCACCTCGAACAGTGTATGTTATTAGTATAACGTGAATTTATTTATTTTTCCGGATGTTGGAGCAGTGGTTTTGGTGGTTGTTGTTGTGGTAATGGTGGTGGTGTATGATGTTGTAATGGTCGTTGTCGAATTTAGTTTAGACTACACTAATAGTTATAGTAGTTTCTTTGATGATTCTGCTGAAATGCATTTTTTTTTGTGTTTATGATGTTGAATCTTTCTTTGACGTGTCTTATATAATTGACTTACTGGGAAGTATTATTTATCAAGCCTAGGGAATTACACATTTCGGTAGGGATAAATGAAGCTTGGTTCCTATCCTAGTGGATTTTCATATTTTAGCATGTGGATCTGTATGCATTTTTCTAGAGGTTGCAGTTACTACCAATCTTAGTAATATGGGAAATCTGATTTTATTCAACAGGTATTGAGAGTGCTTTTCTTTAGGATTTTACTGTGATGGCTTCAACTTCGCAAATTATTTTAACAGTGTGGAGAACAAGACCTCTAGGCAAGAGGTGGAAGCTACTTTACAGCGTCACCGGAATGCATTTCGGCCAAAGATTGCTAGTAGTCCTCGTGGGGTTGTTGACATTAAGGTATACTGTCGAACTCATTGAGTTTGTAGAAAATGTGTTTATGGGTTCTTACTTGTTATGTTGTTAAATATTAATGGCTGGTTTGGAATCAAATATGATGAAAACTGTGTTGTAGTGACCATTTTTTATCCTAATTAATTTTGGTGTATCATCATGATCTGCTGAAGCAGAAGTTTAGTGATTACTCTCGGGAAATTTGAATCTGGATTTTGTTTTCCGGGTTTTTTATTGATAGTAATTTGAATAGTGGCAGACATATCTTAACTTTAAGCCTTTTAAAAAGTTTTTACATGCCTTCACATAAAATAACATGTACCTTCTGAGTATATTATCAGCATCGGAACTTTTTTTACATCGTGTAAAATAAATTTCCTCATTTTGTTGAATATTGCTCCTCATTTCGGTAGTAGTGGACATTTGTTGTGACTTCTTTGCTGCTTATACATGATGCATTAATCAATTCTGTAATTTCACTCTTCAATAGTGTGAAAATAAACTGCAAAAATATTGAAACAACTATATTAGATGAA
Organism: Papaver armeniacum; assembly: GCA_023531295.1. Classification (NCBI taxonomy): domain Eukaryota; kingdom Viridiplantae; phylum Streptophyta; class Magnoliopsida; order Ranunculales; family Papaveraceae; genus Papaver; species Papaver armeniacum. The sequence goes on along the minus strand of JAJJWW010013128.1, from coordinate 323,969 downwards.
CCTGTGAGTGGTGTTACCAAGAAACTGTAGTGCATTTATGTGTGTTGGTGGTGTTGGAATTGGTAGTTAGATGGTTGACCTATCACAATTGCTCCATAGGAAAGGGGCAGTAATTGTGTCCCTGGACAACCTCATCAAGTTTCTTCCAACTTTAGGAAAAACTTGACCAAGTTGCTTCCACTATTAGAGACAACTTGTGCCAGTTACTTCATTTTTCTGGAGACAACTTGACCAAGTGGCTTCCACTATTGGACACAACTTGTGCTAGTTGCTTCCTTTTTCTGGAGACAGCTTGTATCTCTTGTTCTCGTATTGAGTTTCGGTTTTGGTTTTGGTTTGTTTGAGTTTGTTTTGTCAGGTAAAAATGGTTGTTGCAGAGATTGTTTTTTGCATCTTAAGAATCTCTCATGCCATTTCTGTTTCAACTACCGTTAGGGAGATGCAAAGTGTTGATTGGTCGTAATTCTGGAATTGGTGGTTAGCTGGTGTTTATGGGTAAAAATCGTTTCTGCCGATTTCGGTAAATTCGGTAGGTGAGTGAGAAACTGGTTCAAACCCTAAACAAATGTGCTGCACGTGAGCACTTTATAGATTCGAGAGATCAATCTGTACAAGTCCGGCCTAAACCAAGAAATGGTCGTTCCCGGACTTGCTTCGGTCACAAAGTGGAGGAGAAGGGTTGATTTGGGGAGGAAGCAAAGAAAGGTGTTGAAACCGGAATAGTGCAGGAGAGTAGTATCTCGACTTGTATCGAGAAAGTAAAAGCTTGGGAAGCTTGCAAGAGATGAAAGCTTTTGGGAGAGCTTGCAAAGTTGCCTTTACGAGAGTGTAGTATTTTCTCCTGACCGAGACTTGTTGTCTGGTGGAAATAGGCAAGACCTATTTATACAAGTCGAGATTGAAACGTACCCTGGCCTCATGAAGGAAGAGAGTAAAGGGTGAAATAATGGGAGGAGGTGGTAACCGCATGGTGTTAATGGGTGAAAACGTTTTCACCATTATTTCCTCATTTATTTGACCGCTTTATTCCTTTTCACGCTTTCTTAATCCCGAGCGTAGTGTACGCGCAAAGCGTGACCGCCAAACTAAAACCTGGAAAGCATCCCCCAGTTTGTGTTGATATCTCGTTGGTTGCACCTTGAGTGCAAGTGGCGCTGCTAGTGGCGCGTGTGGCATGTGCCATTGGCATGTGTGGAATGCCCTTGTTGCGGGTTGTACTTCGAGCGCAAGTGGCAATGCCAGAGCTGCTAGTGGCGTGCGTGGCATGTGCCAATGGCATGTGCGGAATGCCTTGGTGGTAGGTTGCACCTTGAGTGCAAGTGGCGCTGCTAGTGGCGTGTGTGGCATGTGCCAATGGCATGTGCGTAATTCCTTGGTGGTAGGTTGCAGGGTTTGCAAGTTAGGCTACCAGCGTGTGTGTTTGGCATGTGCCAATGGCATGCGTGGCCGTTAGGGCCGTGGCCTTGGTAAGAAAAGCTACCAAATGAGTATGTTGGCATGTGCCAATGGCATGCGTGGCCGTTAGGGCCGTGGCTTTGGTAAGAAAAGCTACCAGCGAGCATGTTGGCATGTGCCAATGGCATGCGTGGCTGTTAGGGCCGTGGCCTTGGTAGGAAAAGCTACCGGCGAGCATGTTGGCATGTGCCAATGGCATGCGTGGCCGTTAGGGCCGTGGCTTTGGTAAGAAAACCTACCAGCGAGCATGTTGGCATGTGCCAATGGCATGCGTGGCCGTTAGGGCCGTGGCTTTGGTAAGAAAAGCTACCAGCGAGCATGTTGGCATGTGCCAATGGCATGCGTGGTCGACTTGGCCTAGGTTGCATGGTTTGTAAGCCTAGGGCGCTACATTTGGCATGCGCCAATGGAATAACGTCTTGGAAATATGGCTTGTGGTACGTGTTGGCATGTGCCAATGGCATGTACGGCCATGTTGACCTAGTTGCACGTTTTGAAAGCCTAGGGCGCTATATTTGGCATGCGCCAATGGCATAGCGGCTTGGAAGTATGGCTTGTGGTACGTGTTGGCATGTGCCAATGGCACGTACGGCCATGTTGACCTAGTTGCACGTTTTGCAAGCCTAGGGCGCTATATTTGGCATGTGCCAATGGCATAGCGGCTTAGTTTGGCATGGTTGCCAATGAGTGCGATATGTAGTTTGGTTTTGGCGTCGCTTCCATGGTGCGCAGTGTGCTGCTTGGTTTTGGTGTTGTTGCCATGGTGCGCAGTGTGCGGCTTGGTTTGGCATTGTTGCCATGGTGCGCAGTGTGCAGCTTGGTTTGGCATTGTTGCCATGGTGCGCAGTATGCGGCTTGGTTTGGCATTGTTGCCATGGTGCGCAGTGTGCGGCTTGGTTTTGGAATTAGGGTTCTGTGTCGAAAACCCTAATCTGGTATTTTGAAAAAATACCCCTATTAATTATTTACACCTGAGTTAAATGCTCTTAGTAATGTGTTGCGGGTAACACTAGGTCATGGGGTTTTACTATTTTACCCCTTGTTTAAAAACCACCATCAACATTAAGTCCCCTGCTTAGCTCGGAACAGGAGCTTTGTTGCGAGGTAGGCATAAGATGGTGACAAACTATCAGCAGCAAATCGTAAAGAGAATTGAGGAGGTTTGTCTGACCTTTTTATAAATAGGATTTGGAATCCTTGCCTCTGGCAGTTTTGCACAAATCGGGAGGCTGGCGCAATTGGGAAGTCAGCATCGTTGAGAGACAGGAAGCTAGGAGGCATTGAGAAGTTGACGCGAGTTAGGAAACTGGGCGTGCTAGCTGGTGGGACCGACGTAAGGTAGGGAAGCTGTGCGTGCTTGCTGGCGTGACTTGGGCGGTCATTGGGAAGTTGACGCGAGTTAGGAAACTGGGCGTGCTAGCTGGTGGGACCGGCGCAAGGTAGGGAAGCCGTGCGTGCTTGCTGGCGTGACTTGGGCGGTTATTGGGAAGTCGGTGCGATTGGTGGGGCCGGTGCAACTTGGGAGACATTGGGAGGTTGGGCGCCCTTGTGGGCCCGCTTCTTACACGCACGATTTTGGTAAAAGGAAATCCTTCCCTATTTCAGAATCCTCACGCCTATGTATATAAAGTCCCTTTCTCCCATCTTGCACTTTCATCTTTTCATCCTTTCCTACCAGCGACAGAGTCATAAAGAAGAACCAGCTTCCAGGTATGTCTTCCAATACTTCCTTTTTATGTAGGTGTAAACCCTAGGCGTTTTTCTTTGCGCATATAATTTCCTGACGTGTCTCTTGTAGAAAATATTGTATGTATGCAACCAAGGAAATACTGCATATATTATTCGAACCCGTAGGAAAGTGCTCCATATATTATTTTGAACCCGAAGAAGGTTACTGCAGACGCACTTGAGCCCGTATAAAATACCGCGTATATAATTTTGAACCCGTAGAAAATATCAAGGCGTGTGCAGTCTTGAACCCGTAGAAAATACCGTACATGAATCCCGAAGAAGAATATCGTATATATGCTCCATACGACTTGAACCCGCGAAATATTGTATATATGATTTTTCGTCTGAAAAGAAATATCTCGCGTGCGATTTTGAATCCGTAGAAAAATGCTCCATATAATTTTGAACCCGAAGAAGGATACTGTAGGCATACTTGAACCCGTATAAAATACCGCGTATATAGTCTTGAACCCGAAGAAAATACTGCGTATATAGTCTTGAACCCGAAGAAAATACTGCGTATATAGTCTTGAACCCATAGAAAATACTGCGTATATAGTCTTGAACCCGTAGAGAATACGCCCTCCTCTCTTTTTTTTTTTTTTTTTATTTCGGGTTTTCCTTTTGTTGGGCGCGGTTATGTGTCAGGGAGATAATTTTGTGTTTTTTTTTTTTTGTGTGCAGGTATCTTGTTGCTAAGTTGTTATTAAGAGATCCGAAAAGATGTTACCTGAACAAAATTTCGCTTCATCAAAGGATTCCATAATTCCAAACCAAACACGGATGATGAGTTTTTTGCCAAAAAACTTATCTCTGCTCGGAAAAATCACCCAGGTTTCGTGCCAATTTTGTTAACCGGTGGTGAAGATGAAAAGAAGACACGTTCGGTTCGCCCAGAGAACACCATACGGTTCTGTCTTCATAAAGGGGTATATTCCTCTTCCAATATTGATTTCAGGATGTGCCAAAGCCCATTGCGTTCTATTGATAGATGGGTTGAGTTCATGGTGAGTAAGGAGCATATAAATACCAACTTGACGCGAGCGCAGATTATTGATCTTTGTCGAGCTTGATGAAATCTCCAGTTAGGAAGGATATCTCGGGCTTGGTTGCTTTCATCTCCGAGATGGTGTTCGGACACCCATACGATCATATGTAGATGGGGTGAGATAACTTTCTCCTTGGAGAGTGTGGCTCTCTTGCTTGAATCTTCCGAATCGGGAATCTTAAAATCCAATTATCTCGAAAGTGAGGGAAGATGCGGGATGACCTTGCCGCTAAGTTGGAAGATTTCGCTCGGAAAGACTCCACCGCGAAGTCGAAGGATTACTGTCCGGAAGAGGATGAAAGGTGCCTTTACAATGGTGGATATCTCAATGGTTTCCTGACGAGATGGAACACGAATGAGAAAGCGATGATCTTCACGTTGCAGCACTTTTGGCTCTCTGGTTGTCTAGAGACATTTTTGACGATGGTTACTCGTAAGAAGGAGATAAGACCGTAGTTGCTAGTGATTCTTTGTGAAGTTGGCAAAAGGTGAAGTTCTTCCCATTGGTAAGCTATTCCTCGGTTCCCTGTATGTGCATCCGGATCACCCAGTTGCGAACATGCGAGTTTCGAATGGTTTCATGAAAGTGAATTCATATGTGCACGTTGCTTTTCCCTGCAAGTCTGGCTATGGGAGCACTTTGAGAAGTATGCTCCGAAACCGATGCCTTCGATTCCCGCGAGTTGGGGCGGCTCTCGAATTCTTCGATGGGTGAACAGGCGTCCAAGAGTTGGCGTGAGCTTGGTTAGTCTTCTTGATAAGTCGTATGAAATCAATTTTCGCCCATGGGAGACGGTCCATAGGTCAGTGACTCAAATTGACACCTTTGCTTCTGCTCCGCTCATGTCTTTGTCTTCTGATGGCGATTTGAGCGTTGGTGAAAACTTGTTCATTCAAAGCTGCTTGCCCGGTAATATGCCATCTTTCTTCATGGGTTCTTTCTAGATAGCTTCTTACAATATTGGCCGTGCTTTGCTCGTCACATGGGTTTCGATCAAGGGGTACCTCTTGCTTACCAGTAGGTGCTTCCTAAGGATTCATTGCGTGCCGCCCTCAATGCCGGTGCCCTCGAGCCGGGTATCCGCCTTCCCTTCTTACAAATGGGAAGAGTAACTTCGACGACCTTTGGCTATAATGAGTTACCAAGACGATTTTATTATGATCCAAGCTTTTGTGAATAACGTAGTGGAGAACGTTTGTTGTAAACCTTCCCAGCAGTTTTGAAGAAGTATCCAATGTTGAGAGATCTCAAGCGAAAGTTGCCTAGCAACTCGGAAAATCCCTGTGCCAAGGAACGGAGAACGAAGAATCATGTTTGGCGGGTTCGGACGGTTTCAAAAGATCCTCCCACAGCTCTCGTGTCTTTCGGTTCTTCCAATAACCGGGTATGTGTCGCTTCTTCATTGGTTTTGCCTCAAAACGTGTGAATTTCTGCTGAAAACATGTGTCTTGTTTCTTCCAGGGCTTCGGTAGTGTTAATGCTTTCGCTGCCCTTGCACGTTGCCAGGAGACGGCAATTTCTTCAAAGAATTGCAGCAGCACTGAGCCTTCTCATAGCGGTGATGAGTCAGAGAAAGAAAAAAGTTCGACGAGTGAGAGTGATTCCTCTAGCAGCACTGGTTCTTTTTCGGGAAGTGGTTCGGTGAGTTTAGCGCTTCTTTTTTCTCTTCTTCTGTTTCTTCTTTTTGAAAAATGTCTAACTCGAGTTCGCAGGAGGAATCCGATTCGGAGGATGATTCTGGGGTAGAGGCACACGAAAACTTGCCTTTGGTGACCACCGCTGGTGACTTGGAGATGGGCGTTAGCCAATTGCCGGGCACGGATGTGGCTCAAACGGCGGATGATTCTCTGATGGTTGTTGCCGTAGACATGGAGGAAGACCCTTTGCGAGTCGTGAGGCCAGGTGCAGGCGCCATTTTTGATCCTCCGTACTTGGTTCCTTATCCAGGTCATGTCTTTGGTTGGCGGCTTCACGTGTGCCGGCTAAGCACGAGGCGTTGTACACCGAGAATCTGGGAGAAATACGGACATATGGCTACAACCAAGAAATTCACTAGTCGATTTGCCTTTGGTTAAGCGTGTGGAAGAGGCTTTATCTTCCATCGAGGATATGCGTGAGGTGACCGGTCACACCTTTTACAAGACGTTATTGCCGACTCGGGAGCACCATCGTGACGTGTGCGTAGAAAAGGAGTCCAACACTTCGTGGTTTGTCGAAGGCCTTGCTGAGATCCAAAAGTTGAAAGATGCGGCAATCGAAAGCCTTTTCGCCGAGGAGATTGCACGACAGGAGGTGGAACTCGAAGAACTTTCCAAGATGTTGACTATGAAGAGAGCGGCTCTTGAAGATGCAAAGTTGACTTTCTCCAAGAAGAGCGGACTCATTGGATAATTTTCCTTGAACGTTTCTCTGCTAAACTTTCATTTAGGTTCTCTTTTTTTTTTTGAAAGACATATTGGATGTCCGGTTCAAAGCTTGACCTTTGATAGGCTACCGGTAGCTTTTGAGGATATTGGATTATTTAAGGATGAATGGTTTTGATAATATGACTCGATTATGTTTTGGGAAAGGAATATTGCTTTTATGAAAGTGTGTGCTAGCAATAGGCACAATACTCGGTAGTATAATGGTTTTACTAAAAACCTAAAACAAATCGTATATCTTGCGTGGTCTGAATTTACTCACTTCATAGGTTTTTGCGAACATGCCCCTCTTCATGTAAAAAAGGCGGTTTTGCTGGTAGCTAGTTAGTCCCCAATTGCTGGTAGCGTATTCAGCGAGTCCCCGCTTTTACGCGTAGTTTTAACAACCGATAACCGGGTTGTCCGGCGGTTGAGTCGGACCGAGTCGCAAGTCCCCAATCGTCGGTAGCATCTTCAACGAGTCCCAGTTTTCTCGTGTAGTTTTTGCAACTCGGTAACCGGTCGTCTGGTAGTTGAGTCGGATCGAGTCGCATTCCCCTACCATCTTGACATCTGGGTCGAAGAACGAGATCGACAGACTGACATTGTAGCCGATAGATCAATCCTCCCGCTGTGGTCGCCAATTGTTTATGGGTAAAAATCGTTTCTGCCGATTTCGGTAAATTCGGTAGGTGGTGAGAAACTGGTTCAAACCCTAAACAAATGTGCTTTGCACGTGAGCACTTTATAGATTCGAGAGATCAATGCATACAAGTCCGGCCTAAACCAAGAAATGGCCGTTCCCAGGACTTGCTTCGGTCACAAAGTGGAGGAGAAGGGTTGATTTGGGGAGGGAAGCAAAGAAAGGTGTTGAAACCGGAATAGTGCAGGGAGAGTAGTATCTCGACTTGTATCGAGAAAGTAAAATCTTGGGAAGCTTGCAAGAGATGAAAGCTTTTGGGAGAGCTTGCAAAGTTGCCTTTACGAGAGTGTAGTATTTTTCTCCACCGAGACTTGTTGTCTGGTGGAAATAGGCAAGACCTATTTATACAAGTCGAGATTGAAACGTACCACTGGCCTCATGAAGGAAGAGAGTAAAGGGTGAAATAATGGGAGGAGGTGGTAACCGCATGGTGTTAATGGGTGAAAACGTTTTCACCATTATTTCCTCATTTATTTGACCGCTTTATTCCTTTTCACGCTTTCTTAATGTGAGCGTAGTGTACGCACGTAAGTCATGACCGCCAAACCAAAACCCTGGAAAGCATCCCCAGTTTGTGTTGATATCTCGTTGGTTGCACCTTGAGTGCAAGTGGCGCGTGTGGCATGTGCCATTGGCATGTGCGGAATGCCCTTGTTGTGGGTTGTACTTCGAGCGCAAGTGGCAATGCCAGAGCTGCTAGTGGCGTGCGTGGCATGTGCCAATGGCATGTGCGGAATGCCTTGGTGGTAGGTTGTACGTTGAGTGTAAGTGGCAATGCCAGAGTTGCTAGTGGCGTGTGTGGCATGTGCCAATGGCATGTGCGGAATGCCTTGGTGGTAGGTTGCACGGTTTGCAAGTTAGGCTACCAGCGTGTGTGTTTGGCATGTGCCAATGGCATGTGCGGAATGCCTTGGTGGTAGGTTGCACGGTTTGCAAGTTAGGCTACCAGCGTGTGTGTTTGGCATGTGCCAATGGCATGCGTGGCCGTTAGGGCCGTGGCCTTGGTAAGAAAAGCTACCAACGAGCATGTTGGCATGTGCCAATGGCATGCGTGGCCATTAGGGCCGTGGCTTTGGTAAGAAAAGCTACCAAGGAGCGTGTTGGCATGTGCCAATGGCATGCGTGGTTGTTAGGGCCGTGGCCTTGGTAGGAAAAGCTACCAGCGAGCATGTTGGCATGTGCCAATGGCATGCGTGGCCGTTAGGGCCGTGGCTTTGGTAAGAAAAGCTACGAGCGAGCATGTTGGCATGTGCCAATGGCATGCGTGGCCATTAGGGCCGTGGCTTTGGTAAGAAAAGCTACCAGCGAGCATGTTGGCATGTGCCAATGGCATGCGTGGCCGACTTGGCCTAGGTTGCATGGTTTGTAAGCCTAGGGCGCTACATTTGGCATGCGCCAATGGCATAGCGGCTTGGAAATATGGCTTGTGGTACGTGTTGGCATGTGCCAATGGCACGTACGGCCATGTTGACCTAGTTGCACGTTTTGCAAGCCTATGGCGCTATATTTGGCATGCGCCAATGGCATAGCGGCTTGGAAGTATGGCTTGTGGTACGTGTTGGCATGTGCCAATGGCACGTACGGCCATGTTGACCTAGTTGCACGTTTTGCAAGCCTAGGGCGCTATATTTGGCATGTGCCAATGGCATAGCGGCTTAGTTTGGCATGGTTGCCAATGAGTGCAATATGTAGTTTGGTTTTGGCGTCGCTGCCATGGTGCGCGCGGTGTGCGGCTTGGTTTTGGCGTTGTTGCCATGGTGTGCGGTGTGCGGCTTGGTTTGGCATTGTTGCCATGGTGCGCGGTGTGCGGCTTGGTTTGGCATTGTTGCCATGGTGCGCGAGTGTGCGGCTTGGTTTGGCATTGTTGCCATGGTGCGCAGTGTGCGGCTTGGTTTGGCATTGTTGCCATGGTGCGCGAGTGTGCGGCTTGGTTTGGCATTGTTGCCATGGTGCGCATGTGCGGCTTGGTTTGGCATTGTTGACATGGTGCGTAGTGTGCGGCTTGGTTTTGGAATTAGGGTTACGTGTCGAAAACCTAATGCGGTATTTTGAAAAAATACCCCTATTAATTATTTACACCTGAGTTAAATGCTCTTAGTTAATGTGTTGCGGGTAACACTAGGTCATGGGGTTTTACGATTTTACCCCTTGTTTAAAAACCACCATCAACAGCTGGTTATGTATGCATGTTGATATAACATTTCTTTCTTCTTAGAAATTACTCATTTACCTTTTTGCCAATCCGGGGGCTTATTCTTGTTCATGACTTTGATTTTAGTGAACTGAATGAATAGCTCAAACACTATTCCCAATAGCATCATGGAGTTGATAAGGATGGCTAACCAGTTTATATTTGGATTCTCTTCCATATATTTTTAGGTATACTCTCTCTTGATGCATATATTGATTCTTGAGTTATATAGTCCATATTTGGTACCCAAAATTACTCTTTTTGATTTTTATTTGTTGGGAAGATTATTTATGTACTTTTATTGGAGACAACTTCTGCTAGTTGCCTCCAAATTGGAGACAACTTGGGCTAGTTGCTTCCATTTTTGGAGACAACTTGGGCTAGTTGCTTCCATTTTTGGAGACAACTTGAGCTAGTTGGCTTCGATTATTTTAGCAACTTCGTTATGTATAATATTTTGTTGGAAACAACTTGGGCTAATTGCTTTCGGTACTTTTTACAGTAAATTTTGGTATATGGCTACCGTCACATATAAAGCCATTTGAAATGCTGATAATTAGTGGGTCTATTTTCAGTGTTTGCATTGGAAAGAAAATTTGGTCAAATGTCTGACATTCTATTCATTTTTATGCGATTATGTGGCAGCATCAATAAGATGATAAGTACTGGTAAATTGTGCAGAAGACTTGCACAAGCTTGTCTGAAGAATATGGAGCATGTTTAAGCTTTTTCTGGAAACACGATTTTGCTTCCAGAGATAGTCTAACCAACCTCTTTGAAGATAAATGTAAATATTGTCATACGTCTCCTTTCGCACCCCCATGGTTCCAAATAATTGTTGGTTCAATGTATTTTGAGTCTAAGACTTTGTATTTGTAAATATCATTTTAAGTGATAAATGCTATGTTTCTCTCTTAATATGTGTGTTAAGCTATATGGTTTGTGAATTTGTTTTTCCTTGCAAAACTTTTCTGGAGAATTGTTTACACTTATAAAGGCAACTTAGCAAAACTTCCACTTTTGGATACTATACTTGTGGAAGTAAAACTTCTATAGACCCAGCATTTGGAGCTTACTAGGTTCCCGTACTCTAGATTTTGGAGAACTTGAGCAAGTTCACTCTACATTTTCGAGACAACTTGAGGCTTGATAACTAGGTTCCTGTACTCTAGGCTTGCTCACTAACTTGAATGCTAACTTAGAACTCTCTAGCTTAATCTCCATACTTGGTTTATCTCTTGCTAAGCTCACTACTATTGAGTTGTAGTGTTTTCTTCTACTTCTTTAGTTTTTTTTTCAACAAATGAAACTAGAAGTCTATTTATACTCAAACTTCAAGTATCCTCTCTTGGCAAGTGTCAAGGAAGAACTAAACACTTGAAGCAAGTTCTAACACTTGTTAGCATGGAGATAAACACATGGACTAAGTGATTAAACGCTTGTTAGCATCATGCAAACACATGGTGGCAAGAAACAAGACACATATTTCACCATGGTTTGGTTAGTTGGAGAAGGATTTTTCTTTTGACAAAGTCAAGCACATGACTTTCTATAACCACCCAAGATGGACTTTGGGCATGCACACACATGTGTGCCCATATTTTCAACAAGATCAAAAATTGATCTCTGGTTTTTCATTATGTGTGTACAGTTCATATTTCAAGGATAGTGAAAGCTCATTACTAACATGAAGAGAGTTGTTAAGTCTTTGTTGATGAGTCCAAAGACATATATTGTTTGTTTAGGTTCTGACGGCTGAGAATAGATTTCACATCTTAACGACCACAAAAAAAAAAAAAAAATGTAGTTCATGGATATTATTCATGATGATGTGTATAAGAACTGAAAATTCTCATTTCTACACATACGTTGCCTGTCACATTAGCTGTGAATGAATGAGCGGGCTAAAATTGGGGTGAATGTGCTTATAAAAAGACCAGCAACAACAACATAAGATTCAGAACTCTTTAAGAGTGCTTCAAGAAAAGAAAAAAAATTCTTAAGAAAATAAAAATAAAAATAAAATTCTTAAGAGTACTCGTCCAAGATGGGTAACTGCAATCACAATTTTGTTTTCGTGCTTTCTCTGATCATTATAATCTCTCTGTTTAGTAGCACTGCAGGAGAACAATCCAACGACCGAGTGGATTCAGTCTGCAATCAAACCCCAAATCCAAAGTTCTGCTTCGACGCTATATACGCCGATCCTGATGCTTCAGAAGCTAATATAGTTGCGCTCGCTTATATCTCTTTCCGTTTAGCAAGCACCAACGCTACAAACACACTATCCTTTATTACTGATCATCATAATCCAAACAATGGGTCTCACCGTGTAACACAGGAGGAGGGTCTGAAACAATGTAGCCTTGATTACGAAAAGGCAGAGAATGCACTTGACGCAGCCCTCGCCGACTTGGACTCGGATACTTTTGAACTTGGAGGGTACGCGGATGTTGCTACTCAGTCCGCAGTTCATTGCGAGCATAGCCTGAATACAACTATGATGATATCTTCATCATTACATTCAGAATTGACTAGGAGGAATACAGATTTAAAACTACTGGCTGGAATTTGTTCTGTCATCTCATCAATGCTTGTTATGTAACCTTCGAATATATCGAATTATTACTTTAATGAATTTGTTTTTCTTCTTTTCTTTCTTTTTCTGTTCTAAGACCACGTAAGGTTAAAAGTTCTGAAACAGACATATATTTCTTGGTCCATAAATATATTTTGTGTCGTCTTGCAGAATCTCAATCATTTTTTGATAATCAAATATAAAAAGAAAACAAACCACAAGCTTCTTTCGTATCTCACATTTAATTGTCTTATTCTTTTCTTTCTGACTCGTTCCGAAGCCCAGTGCTTCTCCCTTCTGAACTCTTCATCCGGAGTGACAGACTTTCTCGGGTGTCTTTCCATATGATCATATCTGCTACTCTCTGGAAAATCAGATCCAACAAGCTCTTAATATTCAGTTAAAATTTCCATTTATCGCAGTTTGATTACATCCATCAGCTGAGTCCAAGAACTTTTGGAGTCTTAAAAAAAAATGACAACCGCACGATCAACACAGACAGACAACTGCATGATCATCACAACAGGCAGCTGAGCCCAACCAAAAAGATATTCATAATTTTTCTCAATATATATACACTTTTCTCCCATCAACTTTCACGATTTTTGTTTGATGTCCTTACGAAAAAGATCAATTTTTTACTATGTCTCAAGATTCAACATCTATTAATTGACGGAATTAACACTAATCAATGGAGGACAAATCAGCAAAAACATCTATTAATCGACGGAATTAACACTAATCAATCGAGGATAAGCAATTAAGTAAATTAGTTGGATAAGGAATTTTCGGTTTCACTTTAAAAAAATTCTATTTTTATTTTCTAGTGGAAGGCCTCAAATAAATGGGATCTATAAGCCTCAAACTAGCCGGGTCACGTAAACAAGGGTGCACAGTAAAACCTAACACTTATGGCGACTGGTTCATGTTTCATGCATGTTCTTCCACAAAATGAACAGTTGGAATGATTTATCAATATTACGAGTTCATTTTATCAGATGCACTGATATAATCAGCTATTAATTGTGACTTCATCTTACAGCTGCTAGAATAAACTACTAATACTATGATTTAATGCTATAAAATGATTTGCTAGAATGAACTACCAATATTACGAGTTCATTCTTCAAATGAACTACATATATTACGAGTTCATTTTACAAAATGAACTCCTATAGACTCGACTACCATTAATAGTAAGAGTTCATTTTAGAAAAAGAACTACCTTTCACTGACAATATAAGGACCTTTAAAGGAAAGCGTAACAACTAACTAATGGTTTAAGAATTGAGGGCAGAGCCGATCCTGAGTCTAAGATGGCACATGCCAAAAAAAAAAAAAAAAAATATTGGAGCCGTTTATAAACCTGGCGAGATTGGGGTGTACCAAAACTAATTGGGGTATACCCAATAAGACAAAATCAGGTCATTATGAAGTAAAGTCAAGCTACCCCTTAACCTATATTTTTGTAAATGGCTAATATGCCCCCACAATGATTAACTCTAATTTAACTAAAATGATTAGATTAGTTAAATTAGTTAGATTAGTTAGTTGATTTAGTTATAAGTTGAGTTTTAGAAATCATTTAGAGAGAGAATTAGTATGAAGGAGTAGAGGAGATTTTGGGGGGGGAAAGTTAGGGTTTTTGTGAAATTTGTGATATGAGTGAGATGAGTGATTCTAATCCTGATTTTGAAGTGGGGGAGTCTTCTAACTTTCCTCCTACATATGAGTACTTGTATGATGATCTACCAGACCATGATCGAATGGATTACATGCATGACCCTCACTTTTACTTTCCTCAAACTCATGATGGGTATGGAAGTGATGAATGTATTGAGCCAAACGAAGAATCCAATGACCAAGAAGAAGAGAATGGAGCTGCAAGTAATCAGGTAGACAACCTACGCCGTGAAGATTGTGATTTTTCCATGCAAATGATCGATTTTGGTTTTTTTTTTTCAGTTCTGTTGTACAGGGTCGGCAAGGTCGACGCTTGTCGATCATGCCGGCCATAAAAGCCGGCGTGGTTCTACTTTGAACAACGTGCCGACTTTTCATGAGCAGTACCACGCCGGCAATATAGAAAATTTGAACCTTGCCGACGTCCATTTTTTGAAACACAGGAGCCCTTACTTGAAAATGCGTACGCCGGCATTGTCATGTTTACATAACTTGCCGGCTGTGTCCATGTCGGCAATGTTTATATTCTATTACGTTCCGGTCTTGTCTAGCCGGCATTGTTTTATATGTCGACCATGCCGACCGTGGTAATACACATCAACTAAACTTTCCCTGTTTTGTAGATTGTGGCATTGGTACCTATGGAGGATCAGCCTCAAGCTCAGAAAATTAGGGGTCCCGATACTTCCTCACATTATGCTAATGATTTGGAATGGAAGGAAAAAGACGACGCGGTCAATTGGATTGTTGAGAAAGCCAAAGAGAAGATGTGCGTTCTAGTGAAAAACACCCAACAAAAAGATACGTGGTTTGAAATGGTATGCGAGTGTTATGGATCGCGGAGGAAAGTCACAAGAGAAAGGGTTATGTGTATGATAAGAAGACGACTAGGGTGTACAAGACGAAGTCAAAGAAGTGTGGATGCCCATTCAAGATTATTTTTGGGAGGAACCAATGTAGTTGATCTCGGATTCCGGTTTGTCTCGGTCCCGAGCGAGATACTGGTACAACGTTGTCTCGGTGAGATTCCGTTTTCAAATTTCGGTGTAATCTCGGTTCCAACTTTTATACATATAATTAATACATATGTTAAAAATATAATGAGATACTATGAAATTAACCAATTCAAACAAATACTCACTAAGAAAACATAACAGTTGGAAACACTTCACTGATTTTAGAAGTCTTTGTTGAACAAAAAGAAAACACAAGAGAAACAAGGACAACTTCACTGATTTTACAAGTACAACTTCAGTTCATTATCCAAAATGTTAATGAAACAAGGACATTACAATTTTTAATCAAGATAGTATGAATCAAAGCATAGATATCGTCCTCCTGGAGCAACTCCATTCCCGTCACCACCGAGTAGCCCTCTTTCGGTGTCCAACATCAATTCATCGGTATCATATCCATCATATTCCGAGTTAGTTGGAAACGTAGACTTGCCTCGAGAACTACATGCACCTCTACTACCAACTGTCCCACGTTACTCGCACCAACTGTTTCTTGCAAATCACCAAAAGTTACATTATCACCTTCCACATCCAAGTCATTCAAATTATCTAAAGCCAACCATTCATCATTTTCATCACGGTCCTCTAGGAAAATAGGATCATGAGCTTTATCATCATCGTTATATTGTTGGATTTCTATGTAACGACGCTGCAATTTCTTATTGTATTGGATAAAGACACTATCATTCGGTTTCTGTTTGTTTGATGCGATTTCGTTTTTTCGAGTGCAACCGAAATACGAAAGATAAATGGCTAAATATGCAACTGAAATACAAACATAAATAATTCAACTAAAACACTTAATTCAAAATATAGGTGCTGAAATTTCAGGGTTCAAGTATACTCGAATATTACTAATCGATGCAAAAGATTAGAACACTTACATTTTGAAATGTGCTCCAGTTTCGCTCACATGGGGAAGCAGAACAAGTAAGACTCAATACTCTGATTGAAAACTTTTGAAGATTTGGCACATAGATTCCTCCAAAAGTAATCCACCACTCATCTGTTATAAATACAAACAAAGTAGTTATAAATGCTATCCAACACAAATGTAATCAAACTTTAAACTTACAGAGCGAATAACTTTAAACTTTCAAACATGACGCAACATCCCCCTTGACCTGTGTGATGTGATCCTTAAGCCTAGTAATTCCACCACCACGCATTTCTTTGTTACAAAGCACACAACTTAATTTCTTCGGAAATGCAGGATCTTTGCATTTAGCCCATTTCCATGCTTTGGTCTCTATTTTGAGTCCGAGTAGAAGATTGAGGCGACATTGACCCACATGTAGTGTTTGAGGTGTTCGAATTGGACGCATTAGAAGAATCCATAATCACAACCCGAAATCAAACAAGTTAAATTCAAGCTCACATATATTTCTACGATTTGTTGTTCTATGAAAAATGGAAGCAAACACTTAACGAAAACACTTGACTAATTAAAACTTATTAATCAAAATCCATTGCACAAACAAAATCAAAGAACAACAAAAATGAAGTGAACCCATAAACTTCATATGAAGGGCAGATTGGACAAAAATCAGCAACAACAAAAATCAAAATCGAAAAAAAAAAAAAAAAAAAAAAAGACAAGATAGGTTTTCCAGTTTTCATCCATTTATGGTAGAGTTGCGATTGGACCTTCAACCTCATTTTACGTGCTTGCAAGACACCTGAAACACCACCGGTATAATACAAATACTACTACTAAACCATCTTAGTACCTTAAAAATTTACCAAAATCATGATAAATTCACAAATTGGAGAAATTTAATAATACAAATTAGTAAATTACAATTCATACAAAACCAGGACATACATCAACATTAAAACTTAAAAACATTGGTCCTTTATTGATCATAAATTCATAATTAAACTACCTAAACCCTAAATTATCATGCCATCTCAATTACTGTAAGCTAAATTATCATGCCATCCAATTCGAACACCTCCTTAAGATACGAATTAATCACGTACCTCGATTCATCGTAAGCTACGAATTGAAGCTCCACCGAGATTATGAACTTCATATGAAGGGCTGAATCTGAAAAGAGGCGATTTTAGAAGAAGAAGTAGTGAACCTGTGAATACAGATCGAGTTTATTTTTTACTTAAGCATGTTATTCCAATTTATTATCTGGACGGAGTAATAATGTTGTGCCAACATGAAAATAAAATAAAAAATACAGTAAATAAAAAATTTTCCCATTAATTGTTCCATCATACCATAATTTCAAACTTCAAAAAGAATATTTCATCTAACAGTACATATACCTAAACTGCCAATCCAACTCCACGATGTTTATGAATACATTCGTTCCGAAATTATTGATAACTAAGGCTCTAAGGAGTGAAGCAAAAACCATAATATTTTCCCTACTATAGATAAACACTATTTATTTATTTTTTGCAAATGTGAGAGTTATAAAAAAGAAGAACCCTTGGCTATTGGAAGGCTGAGATATACACATGTGAGTTGAAAAAATAAACTTATAATAGTAAATCAAAACATGTGTAAGATTCTTTCTCAATCATATTGATAACATAAAATTGAAGAAATTCGTGGATAAAAAGATTTCACACCAACTATGCTAAGTAGTGCATGAATGACGTTCTCACATCTAGTGTTACTCAAGTAATTTGGAGTTTTAAAGAGCATAGTCATATTGATATTTGTATCTACATAAATTCAACTAACCTTCCGAAGAAAAATTATTAGTTTCAAGGTAGAGCCGACAAAAACTTTTGTCGCCTTCAATGTATACAACACACATTGGGTTTAATCGGCCTTGATATTAAACAAATACCCCAACATTAGTCAAATAATGTCTACAAATGCAGGATCGAAACAAAGTGTTAACGGGAAAAATGAGAGACTAACATCAGTTCTACAAAGAAAATACCCTATATGTATCAAAGTTTGTTAACCAAACATGTATTCAAATTAAAAAGTCATCAACTTAACACAAAAATATAAAAGAACCCAAGTTAAATCAATACTTGCATAAACAAAACTTATAAGAGAATTTTGTAATTATTAAATACCTTTAAAATCACTATTAGAGATTTAATTGCATGCCTCGTTAAAAACTACGGTAGGGCCGAAATCACCCAGTTAATGCAGTAGAAATTTCACCTTTGGATATGTAGCAATTCGGAGAAGTTTACACTTTGGTGGTGATGCGTTCCATCTAAGTGTTGTTCGATTGATTATTTTTTTTAGAAGGTTTCGGTTTTCATTGGAGAAACCGAGAGGGAGCGTTTCATTGTATTCATTATCATTCAGAAATCCAAGACCAACTCGCCCTCTGCTTACGGGATCTAAATACAACCTTAGATTTATCTATTGGACGGAGAAACATTGATACTAAATATGTAGTTTTTAGTGTTATATATTATATAACGTGACATCCAAATGTTTTTTTCTTCTTCTTAATTTTCATGTATTTTAACCGAGTTTATATTAGCATTAAGACGATCAACCACATTTCTAATTTATAGTGTTATCCTTTTGTAGCAGCACATAATTAACATAGTCAATTACTACTCATCAAAACCGGCCAGTACCACAAACCACCAGATATCACTTCTTTCTCCACCACCACCATTTTCCATCCCTCGTAGAATATTGGGCACACTTATAACTTTTAATCCCACACGTCATGTATAAAGTTTAGATTTAACAAACTTAGGTCGTCAATTAATTTATTCAACTATATGTTTTTTGTTAATACTGAAAATCATGCGTACGAACGGTTACCAAAGATAGCAGTGGTACCAAAAACAACCATTTTGTCTTATATGATTTGGTATCATCCCAAAAGTATTTGTTATACGCCTTTTTTGATCGTGTCAAAAACAACCAACTATACTTTTCACAATACAATGTTACCCGTCATGTAAAAAAAATTATTATTTTTGATTCAAAAAAGAAAAAAACCAATACCACCGCCATTAAAACCATCCAGCGCCACTATTTCTTCCACCAAAACTAATGTTACCGCCTCCACCACTTAGTAACACCTTCCACCGCTTCCACCACTTACTTCTTCCTCTACTACCACCACCACCACTAATATCTATTGAAATAATTTTTGTCAAAATTATTATTTATTGATGGAGATATGTATTAATATTAATTAAGGGATATTTATGATGTAAAATTAATAAATCATTTATCATGAGAAATTAAAGAGACATCAATTAATAAAAAACTTATACTAATTAATATTTAAGTTGAACAAACCATAACCATAGATTTATCTTCTCTCTAGACAAATCACTTATACTAATTAATATTTAAGTTTAACAAACAACCACTGTTGATTTATCTTTTCTATCAATTCCAACCAAGGTGGAACAATGGTTAGAGGCCGCTCTTACGACACAATAGGTCATGAGTTCGAACCTCCCCGTTATAATTTTTGAAATTACATATCTTGACTTGAGTATTCATTTTTAATTCATAATATTGGAATGAACACCACGTGTACGACTTGTAGGGTGTGGCACGGAGAACCACAGCCTTTGATTTATCTTTGCCAAGGATAAATCCTGACCACCACTCAGATAGGCAAAGTTAGCTAAACTATGCTTTATACTATTGACATCTCGCTTTGTTTAAAAAGTATGACGACCCGAGCACTCCTTGTAAGTGTAGGATAATGAAGGCTATCGGACTTCCATGTCGTCATATGCTTGGTAGGTATAAACGCCCATTCCTCTTGATGATATCGATCCCTATTGGAAGCAATTATCTTTCAAACCGGCTCCAAGAGAAGATCCCGGTGAAGAGTTTGGCGACATGGAACTTGGGAGAATAATCCTCGAAAAATACCCCAAGTTGAATAGGTTGGACAAACAAACTATGAAGCACAAGTTGATGCCGATAGTTTACCCTTTTATGGAAGAACTTGAAGAACCGGAGAAACAAGATCCTAATGGTAGACCAACTACCAAAAAGACGAGGGCGGAAGAAAGAGAACAAATCAAAGAGTTTTTGAGTACAAATTGCGATCAAGATCAATCCGAAGGAGAACAAATCAAAGAGTTTTTAAGTAGAAATAGTGATCAATCCAAAAGGGAAAACATTAAAGAGCATTTGAGTACAAAGTGCGATCCATCCGGACATGTTTATACCGAGGCGCAATACAAGGAGGAGCCCGCTAAAAAGAAGAGAGGTCGTCCAAGGAAGGATTCAACTACGCCAACGGTCTCTAACTTAAATAGAAATGGGACTCTACCTCTTGAGAGTCAAGCAAGCGTGGAATTTGTTGGAAAGAAGAGAGGTCGTCCAAGGAAGGATTCAACTACGCCAACGGTCTCTAACTTAAATACAAATGGGACTCTACCTCTTGAGAGTCAAGCAAGCGTGGAATTTGTTGGAAAGAAGAGAGGTCGTCCAAGGAAGGATTCAACTGCGCCAACGGTCTCTAACTCAAATACAAATGGGACTCTACCTCTTGAGAGTCAAGCAAGCGTGGAATTTGTTGGAAAGAAAAGAGGTCGGCCAAAGAAGGATTTAACTACACCAACCGTCTCTAACTTGAATACAAATGGAACTCTACCTCTTGAGAGCCAAGCAAGCCAAGGAGATGTGGCGAAGAAAAAAAGTCGTCCAAAGAAGGTAGTACAACCGGTGTTGCAAAAGTATCGTACTCAACTCCCTCCAATTATTCAAGATTTCGTGATTGGTACCGACGATGTTCCGAAAGATGGAAATTGTGGGTTTCACGTTATCTCGCAACAATTGGGACACCTAAGTGGAGCGGTTGAAGAGAATCTCACCCAATGCCAATACATTAGAAAGAAGATGGCCGCTCGACTAGAACACGACAAGGAGTTCCATATCTCAATGATTCTAGAAGGTTCCATGGAGGAGAAAGAAGCAACTTTCAAAGGTTTGCTAACTAGTGTTAAAGGCCCTGAGGGGAAACGCACCGATCAAATGGGAGCATTGGTTGAGAATGCCGGAGTGTGGCCATCTATTGGCGTAATTGCGTGGTACATTTTTTTTTAGTGAGGGACTATCTATAGCATTTGCACCGAAACATGCGGTTTGCGTGGAGCAACTCAAGCATAGAAGAATTGTCATGGCTTTGGTGGATAAAAATCATTTTATTGGTCTACAACTCAATAAGGAATGTCCATTACCTCCTCTATGTAGGTTTAGTTTGTGGGAGAAGTTCACAAACAACAAGAGCAAGGAATGGATGAAAATTTATGAGGACAACATGGCCCTTTGGAATGTTATAGATGAGTCTCGGGAATGTCCCATAGATTTGACTAAAGGAGGTTCAATAGGTTTGAATGAACTCCCTCCAATAGATTTGAGTGAGGAGTGATTATGATTAGGGAATAAAGTAGCTTTTTGTGTAGTGTACAATGGAGTACTAGACAAAACATTCGTACTTTTTGGAGTACTTTTGTAATCGCATGCGTGTTTTGTGTAATGTACTTTGGTGTGATACGAATGAATGAAATGGATGTGTTTTTTTGGGTGTATTCTCATTTGGTCGGCATCATATTCATTACCAAAACATGCCGGCTATCACAGGGTCGGCACGGTATTATTTCTTCAGACTGCCGGCCGCAGTACAGGAAAAAGCTGCCTGATATGGCCGGCAAGGTCCGGCTTTTGCCAAGCTGCCGGCGCTTTATTCGCCGGCGATGTTTATGAAATTTACCATGCCGCCTAAGAACTCCCTTAAAAAATTGTTCCTGGATGTTTTTAACTATTAAGCCGGCACGGTCCTGGTTTTGAGAGGTTGCCGGCTTTAATTGCGCCGGTATTGTTATTTAGCAGAACCATGCCGGCTTAGAACTCCCTCACCAATTGTTCATGAATGTTATTTTCTATTAAGCCGGTAAGGTGTATTATAATATCCATGCCGACAGGACAACCGTCGGAAATCTTTTAATATAGTATAATGTCGACTAAGTGGGAGCCGGCAAGCTTCTAATTTAAGACAATGCCGACTATACATCGGATACAAACCTTAATTAAAGCATACAAACGTTAAAAACTTTACCCTAACACATTTGGGACATATATAGTATCTTTTTCCGGTACACAATTTCTTAGGAGAGGTAATTAGCTTCATCTTACCGTCGCAACATGGATCTGTGCATGGTAGAAGGTTGATTTTAGCAACTTCATCTTCATACGGAGCTACACGCTCATCTATCCAATACAAAAACCCACAACAAGTGCATTTTGAAGCATACGGCTGATATACACCTCCTATTGCAGCTTTCATGAGAAATAAGAATCCCTTACAACCTTCAATAGTGCATTTGCTTCCTTCAAAGGGACAATCCCTTGCAAAATGACCACTTAGTGTACAAAGACTACAAATATTTGGTGGTGAAACTTCCATTCTTTATGCAAGGTTGAAGATGAAGTTGGGAATGCTTTTATAATAACAATATACCTAATATCTTGATTTTGAAATTTCTAGCCGTTGAGCATTCAATGGGTTGTACTTTGTACCTAAAAGGTTCAACTAACATTTAGGTCGGCAAGGTATAGATTTCATACCATGCCGGCCTAAAGTACTTTGTCTAAAACTACATAAACAAAATAATAACTTCTAAAGCAACTAAAACTGAAAATTAAAATAAGTTTAACAAGTCTCAAACCACAATCTAAGAGTTCAAAACATAATGAAAGAGTTCAAACCACAATCTAAGTTTCTAAACCAAGTGAAACATAATAAAGTTTAAGAATTTCATGGATCCTTCTTGTTGTTGTTATCTTCCTCCCCATCACTAGCTTTTTCACCGGCATCAACTTTTGCTTTTCCCTTCCCCTTCACTGGGCCTATGTAGTCACCATCCTCATTGTAATAGGGGTTCACTCCAGAAAAGTCACATGCCCTGAAAAAAGTTCTTGGATCAACCTCCTCTTCTTCCTCCTCTGATGATGTGCATTCTTCATAGTTGAGGGGATTGCTAGGACTGTTCATAAACCTTAGAAATTCTTCTGGATTTTCCTTACCCATCAAACATAACTTTCTAAACGGGCAATTCTCTTCAGTTTCATCTTTAGGTTCTTCTAAATTGGGATAAATTGTGTTCAAATATTCAAATAGCTCTTCTGCATTGTTAACAAGACAAGGTAGTTCTTCTTTTGTTTCCTCTGGGAACCTAAACAATGCACAAATAAGATATATGAAAACAAACAACACAACACTGTTGACCTTCTACCCCTGGCCGGCAAGCCCGATAAATAAAACACTGCCCACTACAGTAAAGCCGGAAAGTTGTTAACCAACTACCCTGCCGACGAATAAACTGCCGGAATGGTACTATTTATGAAAGATGCCGACTAATAACTTAGGAAATTAAGGTTTCTAATGCCTGACGTCGGCATGGTACAAGTCTAAAATCACGCCGACCAAATATAACCCGACAGAGTTGGTTATTATACGCTGCCGGCCCTGGTTATTGTCCAACAGGCGCCATGGCTCTGATGAAAAGTCGGCATGTTATTCATCCTGAGACCATGCCGGCTCTTTCAAAATACCAACGGCCGGCATGTTGTTCAACTATCGACCTTGCCCGACCAAAAAATCGAAAATCATAATTTTCGATTTCTAACCTAATCTAACAATCATATACAACAAAACAATAATGGATTTGAGTTTATAAATCACTTACAATCTTCTTTTCGCCTTTAGAGGTTTCTTTTCAAAGATCTTCAAGGATTGCATTCTTGGGTTTACTCGTTCCAACCTTTCCCTTACCTTTTCCCTCTCGATTTGGAGGTTTTCATGTTACCAGTTGAATCTCTCTTGTCTTTGGATCGTTTAGAATCAACCATTTTTTTTGGGTAGAAAATCAAAATTCAAAATTTTGGTTGATTTTAAGTTTTTGGAATGAAAGAGAAGAGGAGAGGGTTTAGAGAAGAAGAATGAAAGAGAAGAGGAGAGGTTTTTGGTTAATCAGTTTTTGGTTTTTAAGTTTAGAGTTTAGTTTTAGGTTGATTAGTGTAGGGGTATTAAAGTAACTTTACCACGTTTTGGCCTCCCCTTAGTAAGGTCACATGTCCACTTAAAATTGGGTATACCCCAATTAGTTTTGGTATACCCCAATCTCGCCAGGTTTATAAAGTCCATTTGTTTTTTCAATAATTTTATAACCACGATAATGTCAGTTATCAGTATTTATTTGTAAAGATTGCTCTTTAATACTTATTTGAAAAGTGAGAACTCGTGGAGCACTAAATGGAATTGATTATTAACGGCTGAGGAACTTAAATTTGGTTCCTCTCTCTACCCTAAACCTGTCATTAAGATATCATATATATGTACCCCAAAGTACAAAATCTACGGTTAAAATTAGTAAGATCTAGATTGATTTATATTTTTACATTTTTGGCATGACTAAATTAATCTTTATCCATTAATTATTACTAATAAAAAAAAATTAAAAAGTTTCCATTGATAATATTTTGGACGGCAATTAAGGGTCGTATCTTAGTCTTAGATCCAATTTTTTAGGATGTTAGTTGAATAAATAAGGATCGTATTGAGCCGGTCAGCTCTAGTTATTTTCTTTTTCCTCTTTCCTCTTTAAACATGGTTTTTTTTTTTTTAACAAAATTAGTCATAAAAACCCAAGGTGACCAAACTTGTGGTACAAAAACCCCACTCAAATGTTGGGATCCATTAAAACTCCATCTTAAACAAAATTGATATAAACACCCCAAATTTTAAAAAATTGATACAAAAACCCCAAATTTCAAAAATTGTTTCATCAAATTCTTTGGGGTTTCATCAAATTTTATGATGAAACCAAATTTTGGTTTCATCAACCGCGAATTACTTTTGTTTTGTTGGGGTTTTTGTGTTACTTTTGTTTTGATGGGTTTTTTGTGGATGGATTGTGACACCTTTGGGGTTATAACTCGCGGACCATTTTTTTAAAGCAGAATCATCATGTTAATGAAAAGCCAAGTTCAATCAAGCCAAGGAAAAATAGGAAAAAACTAAGTTCTCTTGTATCTTGTCTTGTATTAATTCACTCAATAGCGTGACAAGATCACCCATGTTGTATACATACTAGTGTACTACATGGTATAAACGACCTGTCTGTTCTTTTATAAGTTTTATATTTCCTTCTTGTTGTCCATATATGTATATAACTATGGCATATGCAACCCATACAGAGCTCTTTCTAAAAAAGAGAAAAGACGGTGATATTGTCAAGACATGATGACATATGAAAATTGAAATTGCATTTTATGAATTGAGACCGAATATTACATTTGAAAATCGGAATTTTCGTTAGACGCGTCTCATTATTTTAAGTGAAAATTGCAATTATTTTAAGTGAAAATTGGATATTTCCTAAATCTCTCAACCAGTGAAAATTGGATTTTCCTAAATCTCATAGTGATAATTGAGTTTTCCCTAAAAATTAATGAAAACTGGATTTTTCCTATATCTCTCAACTTGTGAAAATTGAATTTTCCTAAATCTCATCGTGATAATTGAGTTTTTCCTAAATCTCTCGCAGTGATATTTGGATTTTTCCTAAATCCTAGGGTGATAATTGGGTTTTACTAAATCCCAACAAGATAATTGAATTTATTTTAATAGGGTTTATTTTGGTCCGCAAAATAAATTAGGTTTTTGACGTAATAAAAGAAGTTAAGAATTAATAGGACATATTTTAGGAAAGTCAAATGTTTATCATAACGGATTTTTTGTTTAAAAGAAAATAGATTTAATTTGTTTTGTTAGTTAAAAGGTTATTCTTGTAATATTGTCATATCATAAAATAATTATGGGTTATATATATAGGAAAACTTAATGGTGGGTTTTTAATATACACAAAAGTAAAAATGGGCTAGAAAAAAAATTCCCCAAAATGAAAATACGCTGAGGAAAATTTAAAAGATGTAGCTATGGATCATACAAATTTTTCACTTTAAGACATTGGTCATGAATTTTGCTTTAATAGACAATAGAAATCTATTAAATTTGATAATTATAAGTTTTAATTTTTTATAGATACTTAATTAGGATCGTTGAACTTCATGATAATCACATAATCAAATACACAAAGATTAGTTTATATGGAATACCTTATAGAGCTAATCCTTAGTCTGTGATCGATCAACCTGGAGCAGCGATAATACCTTGTGGAGATCATGGTTTCTCTCTCTTGACCTTAGCCGTAATGAGTAATTCCTTGGATACAATAGTGATGGTTATTGTTTCCCTTTCATAGGTAGAGAGAGGACCAAGTTCCTAGGATTTTATAGTAGACATTAGATCTCGACCGTCCATCAAGGAAGAGTTAATAGGAATTAATCCCCTAGAATGGTAACCGAAATATTTAGCAATATTCTTAATTAACCAAAGTTATTACATGGGCCCACAGGATATTTCTATATGTATAGAAATATTCTTACATTCTCCCACTGGTCCATGTGATAACTTATTTAACGATTAATTATAGAAAAACATAAGCGCGCATAATTGCTAAACAATTTTAATGGTTAAACGTAATACCTTAACCAAGCAAATCACGTATGCGAGTCATGGCGGTGGCACATTGTCCTGTTATCAACATGTTCCCTTCCAGGTACCACAACACAAGCAACTTACTTAATCAGGCCTTAAATGGGGATATCATAATGGTCCAGTTAAGTCTTCAAAAGAAAGATAATTTCTGTTAACATTCATCCATTCACATAAATGTATACTAAACATGGATACAGAAACAATTCAGAATAACATTAATAAGAGCTCAATAAGTGTTCATAAATAAGCACATAAATTAGCTGAATTCAATAATCAATTACTCCCACATACCTGAGATTTTAATCTTTTCTTAACAGGTCTTAAAAGGTAATTGTTCAATAAGTGCATCTCCGAATGCAATTGTGCTTAAGTGATACATGAACAACTATTGTTTCTGAATTGCTTGATTCACGCATATATACTCAAGGTTCATGTGTTTTGTTCCTTTTGTATCATATCGTGCTTTAATGCTGCGAAGCTATGACGATAAATTTCAGCAATGTAGAGACAAACCTTAAGTCTCTAAGTATCGCAGTCATAAATATTCAAACTCAATTGTGGGACTAGTATTAATGGATTCTTCCTTTATAGAATCCATACATCCACAAAAATTGAAGTCTGAAAACCCAATCAACTCTAGTTGGATTTGCTATCTAATTATAAGACATAAGTGAATATTAGTATCTCAAAATTCTTGATAGCTTTCCTGTAATTTGTTCTTCGATTCTTTAGGCATTTAGTTAACATATCAACAACTTGTTATAAGTTTCATATCAGAATTAAGACATAATGAAGATTAAATTTATATCTTCTATCCAACATGAAATAAAATCTGTTAAATATGTTATTATCTCAAAATTCCTTGAATATTCGATATATGCCTTATATGAAAGCTTTAGTAATCCATATGATATTACTATCACATGGTAAACTTCATTGATATCCTTTATTTCAAAAAATATAGAGATATGCATAAAGTCAAGATCACTACTCGTAGGTAGTATGTCTTAACATACAAGACCAAGAGTATGAATTTCTCCCACTGATCTTGAGGTATATGCATAAATCTGTAATAAATTCATCCAAAACTTGAAACATTTATAGTTTGTTGAATTTCATATACCATTATGGGAGGCTGCTTAAATTTCATACTTTGATTTCTAAAATTTGTAGACTAAAATTTATCATTAATAAAGGCTATTTTCACATTTAATTAATTCAACTCTTAGGTCATGCTGAGCTACTAATAATCCTATGATAATTCTGAATAAGTCTTTCTTTGACACGAGAGAAAAACTTATTTATAATCAATGCATCATTTCAGAGTAAAATCTTTGGCAATAAGTCTTGCTTTATACCGTTTAAAATTGCTATTACAAATCGTATTAGGTCGAAACACCCACTTTCATACAAGCGATTTGTGTCTTTCGAGCAATTAAACAATATCCGAGACTTGACTTTCAACCAATGATTTTTGCTCACATAGCATCAATCCATTAATCAAAATTATTACACATAATATTTGTGAACCGAAAACCGAGTCTTTGCCATTCCATATCAAAATGTAATAAATTCTTGTAAGAAAATCATTGAAACAACATGAATAACTTTCTTTCAATCTCTGTTGAGACCTTCTTAATGCTGGCTCATTTTGTTATCAAAAAAAAAAAAAATTCTTTATCGGCAGTAGTTATATTATAGAGTATTGGATCAGTAATTTGTGGTCTTTCATTATCTAACATTCC
Source organism: Papaver armeniacum (assembly GCA_023531295.1). Taxonomy (NCBI): domain Eukaryota; kingdom Viridiplantae; phylum Streptophyta; class Magnoliopsida; order Ranunculales; family Papaveraceae; genus Papaver; species Papaver armeniacum. The sequence continues at coordinate 295,876 of JAJJWW010013128.1, read as the reverse complement.
AATAATGAGAAGATTCACAATATCTGTAGAAATCTTAAATAAAGGGATCATTATCATGATTTCTTGAACAGATATATCCACGTACTCCCACTGATTATGCCATCATTAACGAATTTATATTTTCGGTTTCAATAAGTATCATACTACGGTTAGAACGTTAAAGAATACCATTTGGATTATTTAGGAAAATCAATGAACCAATAATAGTTTCCAAATCCAATTTTCATTCTTTGGAATGTAAGCTCTCACCTCCAACTGAACAACCATAACTTAAATTACACAGTTGTAGAAAGAACAAACATCCACAAATGTATAGCCATTATGCATGGCTCATCATGCTTCTAACCATTTTCATAAAAGTATGATTTAGCCTTTTGATATACACTATTATGCCAAGGATAAGTTGGCCTTGTGTATTGAGCAACAATTCCAAACTTTTGAAGATATTATGCAAACAATTTAGGATATTATCCTGTTTTGTCATACCTTTCACAATATTCACCACCTTTGTCAGACTTTATGATTTTCACTTTATCTATAATTGCCTCTCAATTTCAATAATGAATGTTCAATAAAACATCCATGGATTGAGATTCATAATGCAATCGATAGATTTACACGATGTTACGTGAAAAATCATCAGGTGATAAACAATTTTATCTTCCAAAAACTGGACCATTAAAAGTCTACAAAATAATCATAATATACAATTAATAAGAACAAAACTTGAAATTTATAATAGAGATAAATGACAATTAAGCTTACAATAGTTACATACCTTCAATAAGATTCTCCTGTGGGTAAAACCTTATCAAGGAACAATGTGAGACATCAAAAAAATATCTGTGAATATTTTACATTCTCATAATTCAACATTATGTCTGTCAAATACTACAACTAGAATCACCTGTGGGCAACTCATGTTTTAAAATGTATTAACAAACTCCAATAATTCTAAATATGTTCAACCTAATATAATGTAAATTGTAGTCACCTGCGGGTGGCTATTATTTCACATGTATATGAAACATTTAGATAACCTTAATGCTTGTTTAACGTGTGAAGAAAAACTACTTGTGAGCAGCATTGTTCTAATCGTTAAATCAAACTAAGAGGACTCAAAATATACAACACTTACCAGATAAGAGCATAGCATCACTGTGGTGATAACTAAACTATCCAACAAACATGTACAATTGCAAATATCACACTAACTCTTCTTGTGATATTACACAGTCCCACTCAATGATATGGACAAACTTGATCTGATCATAAATTTAGTCGCTTATAAACAATAACGAGTAACCCTAAAACATCAATCACGAACATTTATTCAAAAGCATGCCATACATAAATTGTGAAAAAATATCAACACCCTATAATCGAAAAATATCCAAACATAATGAACTTTTTCTTAAACCAAAATCGAGCATGAAGCAAGTCTATAATTATAATTCAATAATGAAATTTCGTTGAAGAAAAATTCTTTGATGCATCGCTCATTTAAATATGATACAAACTTAAAGATCATGATAAATAACTGATATATGATGAATTAATATGAAAGGTGTTAAATAGTCAATGAATATCATTTTCAGAAATATGGAGAAATTTATCAAAAATAAAACCTCAATTTCATAGAGGATGCAATAAGTTTTGGACAACATAATAAAAATATTCATGAAAATATGAAAAATTCGTAATAGGTTACTCAACTCGATAATGAGTTAATTTATGTAAATTTTCTTTTATGCACTTTTCAGAAATAACATAAAATCATGTGCCAATTATTTAATTACCATAATGTATGATCAGATATTGTACACTTCAATGTTATCTTAAACATGTGAACTCAAATTACCTGTGGGTAATTGTTGTTCTAATACATTTAAGAAAAACAATATTATAAGCACTTGACATGATAACGATTATGACTGAAAAAATTATTTGACATCACTGTGGTGATAGCCAAACAACTCAAATAATGCCATAATAAAACCTTGCCTTTACGGCTTGGCGTATTCGTGCTTACAATAAAATTATTATTATTGCTAAGATAAAACACTCTAGTATCACTGTGGTGATAACTAAAGAATTATGACCTAAGAATCTTAAGCACAATAATTTTATACGTACAATTGAAATTATCATCAACATTGGGAAAAAAAGTGAAACATAATGACACAAGACACCCTCAAGATTCAAATCAGTTCATATCCATAATGTGATCAACAATCATATCAGTCAGTGTTTTCTTAAATATGTGAACTCCAATTTCCTGTGGGTAAATTCTGTTCTAATATATTTAAGAAAATCAATATTACAAGCATTTGACAAAATTGTGATCATGACCAAAAATGATTTGACATCACTGTGGTGATAGCCAATCAACTAAAATAATGTCATTATCACAGGATGTCGATAACTACCAAACCTACACTTTACGGTTTGCAAATTCATGCCTATAATAACATTATGATTATACTGAGATATAACACTCTAGTATCACTATGGTGATAACTAAAGAGTCACATAATAATTTTAAGTATAATCCCATAAAATTTAAAGAAAAACAATAATGTGAGAGAAACTATACCATAACGCACAAGCACACAAACCATATCATAATGCACACACAAATTTAATGGTGTCAAAAAATGGTTTTGATCATAAAATTTATAATGAAACTTGATAAAAATCGTTTTAGTGTTTCGATAAAGCGGAAGCATATTGGTTAGATTATATTTCTTAAGGTAAAAAAAAAAACATTTCATAATATTTTAACATTGTCATTAAAATTGGTTTTAATTGTAAACCGGCTCAATTCATAAATGTGTTCGGTGATGAATAAATTTAAAATAGCTTAAGTTTGAACCATAATTGGGTATAAACTCTTATAATTAGCAAAAAATAGAATTATGCTAGCAAAACGGGCCATTCAAACTAAGGCCCATGTTCTGTAATTTAAAAGACACAACATAAAATAGGTCTCATGAGCCCATTTTCTTAAACCATTAATGCATGCCTTTCATTCTGGCAGTAGTACATGCCTTTCATTATGGCAGTAACTAGTAATACATGCTCTCGGCCAATTAAAAAGAAAAGGACGGACCGTTTTAGTTTATTTTTATTCTTAAAGATTTTTATACTCCGTGAATAGTTCACTCACACACCCCAAATTTGCAGCCAGTAGCCTAGTACCGTTATCGGACATTAATTTGGAATCGTTTTTTGGGGACCATGGTTTTTTTTGGGGGACCATTGTTTTTTTGGGGATTAATGTGTTCGGTTAGGAAATATTTTGTGCGACGTAACCGAACTTATGTTCGGTTGAGAAATATTTTTTGCGACGTAACCGAACTATTGTTCGGTTGGAAAATGTTTTTTGCAACTAAACCGAACTATTGTTCGGTTGGGAAATGTTTTTTGCAACTAACCGAACTTATGTTCGGTTGGGAAATGTTTTTGCAACTAACCGAATTTATGTTCGGTTGGGAAATGTTTTTGCAACTAATTTTTGCAACTAACCGAACTGACCAGTTCGGTTGGAAAATGTTTTTTGCAACTAACCGAACTTACCAGTTCAGTTGGTAATTCTTTTTTGCAACTAACCGAACTTATGTTCGGTTGGGAAATATTTTTTGCAACTAACCGAACTTATGCTCGGTTGGGATTTTTTTTTTGCAACTAACCGAACTTATGTTCGGTTGTGAAAGATTTTTTGCAACTAACCGAACTTTTCCCCAAAAAAACCATGGTCCCCCAAAATAAACCATGGTCCCCAAAAAACGATTCTTAATTTGCAGCTAGTACCCTTATTAGCCCACATACCCATTATAGATAAAATTATTATCCAACCAAGTATCCACAGGCCCATACATTGAGATTCTCTTTGTCTTCCAAACGTGCGGAAGAGGCAAAAGAAACCTAAAAGCCTAACCAGCCGCGGATTTTATCTGTATGTTAATTCGATTTAATTTTCATGAATCGACAGACAACATCATCGCTGTGAAACGTACAGCTTTATGCGAAATGTGAAAACATAGCCGCAAAAAGAAAATAACACGTGATTACATATTATGAACGAACGATCATGAGTTCTAAACACTCGCTCTAGATGCCAACTATAAGTTTTAATTTTTTATAGATACTTAATTACGATCGTTGAACTTCATGATAATCACATAATCAAATACACAAAGATTAGTTTATATGGAATACCTTATAGCGCTAATCCTTAGTCTGTGATCGATCAACCTGGAGCAGCGATAATACCTTGTGGAGATCATGGTTTCTCTCTCTTGACCTTAGCCGTAATGAGTAATTCCTTGGATACAATAGTGATGGTTATTGTTTCCCTTTCATAGGTAGAGAGAGGACCAAGTTCCTAGGATTTTATAGTAGACATTATATCTCGACCGTCCATCAAGGAAGAGTTAATAGGAATTAATCCCCTAGAATGGTAACCGAAATATTTAGCAATATTCTTAATTAACCAAAGTTATTACATGGGCCCGCAGGATATTTCTATATGTATAGAAATATTCTTACAATAATATCTTAATTGAAGCAATCGATTACAAACAATTCAGTAGATGGGTGCTTTAATAGCGATATGAGATTGCGTGTTCGAATTTCTGAGAAAAAAAATTAGGAACAATTTTAGGTTCCTTTTTACGGGAAGAAATTTTTGGAACAATTTTAGGTTCCTTTTTACCATAATTATTAGTAAAAGAGATAAGGAAGGGGTGTGAATTTTGGGCCCTCAACAGAGCTGGGCCCTATCCGGTCACACGACTTTCACGGCCTCGGGCCTGGCTTTAATTGAGGGTGTACAATAGCAAATCCACTGTATTTCTTTGGCAACAAACCTACATCCTAGTCATCTAAGAAACAAGCAACAACATCCAGATCTACAACGGAGTCACAATTTAGTGATTTTGTTATTGTTGCTGCTGACCTCACCTGCGTGTCTATATTTGCTCAAGGACTTGTACATTTCTTTATCTCTACAACTTCTGGTCGGGCTGTGACAATGTTAGTTAGTACCTGTAATTTAATGCACATCAGAATGTAGTGTTTGAGGGTCACTATGTCAGGGAGACTAGTTAGCGATTCGAGGTACGGGAAACGTTCAGAGCAGGATGCATACGAGTATTAAGTATTATACGAGATTCGTAAAAGCCAAATACGCTCAAAAATTCGGTCAATGGTTCGTGATTCGGCAGTAATGTACAGATCGGCATACGTACGTATATAATTGGTTTTGGAGATATGAATTCGGCATACAAAATTTGGTATATATTAACCTGTTAAAAATTAATTTTTCATATAATCTCTCCTTATATATATTATAATTTAATAATTGATATGAACTATACGTGCATTATAATCAATAAATAACACGTACATTAGTGGTATTGGAATTAGATTGGTATATGTAAAATGGAAAATTTGTTGGTTGGTCCAAAGTCCATTAAGTTAGTTATACTAGGGTCCAACCGGATTTTAGACTTATCACTAGGTCAATAATTATTTGAAACAAGCAAAATGACCACATTACCCCAGCACCACTCACGTGTGAACTCCACCACCTTATTACGGTTTCTCTTTCCCGTACCAAAACCGCTGAAAACGGTCAAATTCATTAAATGAATTTTAACTTTACAGAGAATCATTCAGAGAGAAAAAAAAATCTTTTCACAGAGAGAATTCAGAGAATCAAATCCCAAATTCATTCAGAGATTTTCGATAGTTTGAAAACAACAATTTTGATTCAGAGAAAAACCCTAAAACCTAGATTCTGTTCTGATAATGGTTACAAAAAGAAAAATCACAAGAACAATCCAAGAAGAAGAAACAATAATAGATGATAGCACTGCTCCTAGAACATCAGAAGACGATTCAAGAAATTCAAGACGAAAATCAAAGAGGAAAAAGAGTAAAAAGGTTGAAACACCAAAGAAAAAAGCTTCTAAAGGTTCATCGGACGATGAATCTCCAGATGTAGTAAACCGAAAAGGAATAAAACCGAGTAAAAAGGCACCAAATCAGAGAAAAGGTACTATTTCTAACACTTTGAGGTACTGATGAAAAATTGATGAATACTTATCATAGTTTAAATGCAACTTCGACTTTGTGTTTCTAGCACTTAGATTTGGCAGTACATAACTAAAAAACTGTATAATAATAATCAAAAGTGATTACCAATGTTATTTGTTTGTTTCTGATACATAGAACAACCAGTACATATGTAAAGTACTGAGGTTTTTTTTATGATTTAGGGTCTTTTTTACCAGTACATAAGTCCAATAGTGAATGGGTAACATTGTTTATGAGTCTATTTATCATTGTCAGTAGATAACTCAAAAACTGTTGAGGCAATAATCTTGGATTGTCTATACATAATAGAAAACTGTTGAAAAACAGTTTGTGGCATGCCTATATTTGCAAATACTGAGACATTGTAGTGTTTATGTTCTCTAAATTCGTCAGTTTCTTTGTTTATGTGTCTATTTTTCCTTTATGTGGTGATAATGATCTTTTGATATGCAGTACATAAGGCCAATACTAATTGTTTGTGTTTCCGAAACGATGAATGTGCAGTCCACAATTGCTATACTGAAATTAAACCAATTAAATTTTGCAGGAAAGGTTGTGCCAAAATCTGTTAGGAAATTGTATAGGTCTGGTTTCACAGCATTACATAGCCTGGTTGCAAAAATGAAGGCGAGTAACTATACTTTGAGGGAAGCCACATTGCAAAAGATAGGCGAATCTTCTTATGGACAGATTTTCTTGATGTTCTGGCACACTAATTAGTACACAGAAAGTCATTGGGAAAAGTTGGAAGGTGATGTGAAGAAGTACTTGAAGTGTTACAAAAGGGGTCGAGTCAAGAATGAGCTCACATTTGAGTTTGTTAGAAGAGGTGAAACACACATTATCACTTCGACACCAGAAAAAATGGGTGTAATGTTTGGAATGCCAAGAATGGCAGGAAGAAGAACTGATGACACCTTTTTGATGGGAGGTAGTGGATGGATACAGAAACTTTTCTACATTAGACACTTTGGTGATAGCAACACGGTTACAAGACCAATGCTACAAGATGCAATCAAGAACCTGCTCAAGCGTACTGGAATCAAGAAGAAGAATTCTGAATATGACAGTGATGATGACAGTGATGAAGAAGTACCGGATAGTGAAGATGATGAAGATATGGAGTACAGGATACCAAGAGTAGAAACTGAGCAAACAATTGAAAATATGGTCAAGCTATTGTGCCTGTTTATATGTATTACTTTGTTTTTTACAACAAAAGATGCTCATAAACTGAAAGAAAAGTACTTTGGTTTAGTTGATGATCTCGAGAAGTCAAAGAATGTATCTTGGCCTGACCTGATACATAGTTTCTTAGAAAAGAAAATCAATCAGAACTACAACACTCCCGAGGACATCACCTTTGGTTGTGTCGTCTATTTGCCGGTATCGATCATCTAGTACAAGCTTTTGTTTTTTACCAAGTACATATTTACTCTCTTTTGTCATTTAAGATTACGTATTTGATTCTATTGATGTTATTTTGTCACAGTTGTTGTATGCGGAGCATACTCACTTGGTTCAACCACTGGCGTTACCAGATGATCGATACCTTCCAAGAGCGGCAAGGTGGAACATCGAAGAAATATCTGTTGAGTTTATAAAGGATATGGAGGCTTCGCAATACACAGTAAGTCCCTAAGAAAAAGAATACATATTACTAGGATGAGTTTTATTTCATTATGCTTCTTGTAGTTTTGGTTTAGGAAACAATGATGCACCAGTACATATCTCAAAAACTTATTAAAGTTGGTGAATTAAATTATAATTATTTATATTTTCATACATGAAATGATTTGTTGTTTTGACAGTATCATAAAAGCAGTTTTATTTTAGACCAAATGATTGTGTGTGTGTGTGTGTGTGTTATGTACTATTGATTTGAGTACACATATGTTATATTGATACAAAAACTGGTGAATTTTCATTTTCTTTTCCAGTTCTCCAAGGAATTTAAGAATCGAACTCTGAAGATGAAGAATTTAGCAGTGGTTCAGAAGACCATGTTCATCTGAGTGGTAATACAGACGACAGCTTTCAGTCAGCAACAACTCCCTTAGTAATAGAGGTTGAAAAGGAAATCCAAGTTGATGCAGAAGAAACACCAAATGCACGGAATGCTACTCCAACTATGCCTGTTATAGGGAGCTCTGAAGAAAATCCCTCACAATTTGATTTTGAGGTTTCACAGTTTAAAATTTGGGCTCGAACTGATTTGGAGCGAAAGGTGAAAGAGATGCAAGAGGAAAAGAGCATGCCAAAACCGTCACAGGTAAGTTATATTCCTTCTAGTATTAGTTTTGTTTGTAAAAAGAAAAAACTTGTCAGTACATATCTGCTATATTGAAAAAATATACAAGTACGTATCTGCATTACTGATTAAAAACATATCACCTTATGTTGAATAACAGACTGAAAAGGTTGAACTCAAACAAACAGCAGCAACACAAGTTCTTGGTAATATTGAAGATGAAATTGGTTCTCTTAGAGATAGACAGGTGAGAAAATTGAATGTTACACTTCTTATGGTTCATTTTATCCTTTGTAGTACTGTAAGGTGACTTGATTTGCCACTTCATATATGTATGGTGCATCTATTAAAGAAATGTTACCGAATATGCATTTTGTGCCCTTGGTTTGTGAGCTACCGAGTCTCAAAGAACTACATACTGTGCCGATGGAGAAACTGATTGAGCTGGCCATCCATGGCAAGGATATTTATACCGACGAGTACGCAAAGTATCTAGAAGCTGAAATTATGGGAGATTCTTATCCATCCTTAGGAATTCTTTCTCTGGAGTACCCGTCGATAGGTAGTTTACCAAGCTTGGAAAAAATGGAATCTTCTCAAATCTTTGATAAGTACTACGTTAAAGATCTGGATCCTCCATCACAAGCTTCAAGACCAACTTTTGACTTGGTTTTAGGACCAAATGATCAAAATGTTGAAAATGGAGAAGAAGTGCAGCAGCCTACAATTGATCTAGGTGCAGCTGATCCAATTCAAATCCATCTTGCAGCTTCGCCTGCGCACAATGAAGCTGCAGTTGTTTGAGGAGCATCAGATCAAGCTCAAATGGATCCCTCGGCTGAGCAACCTCAAATCAATACTGCACATATGCTTAAAGAATCCTCTGAAATTATTTTAGCCGCAGCCGTCCAAGCTCGTATGAAAGATGATCTTCCACAACCTCAACAAGAAGTATGAACATGTTATAAAACCTAGTACATATATGATTCTGATGCATAAAACTAGCAATACGCATATGTTTCTTTTCGGCAAATAGTTTGTTGTCTGATTTTTTTCAAATGCGGGAAACAAGGAACCCTTGGGATCCGATTTCATTCAATGAAGTGGAAAGGAAGAAGAAAATGAAGAATGACAGAAAGCAACAGCCCGCTGAAGGAGAGAGCTACAAAGAATTAGAGAGTCTTGTACGTACCTAAATCTACTTCTTTAATGAATTTATGCTTTTTTTTTAATGATGCTTTTAACTTATATACTAATGCTGTCGATTTGGAAACAGAAGTCTCTAGTTTTAGATGTTGAAAAGGCAGAGGAAACTCAACCGAAGAAGAATAGGAGCGCCGAAAAAGCTAATGTATATGCTGAGACTCTACAAATTCTTGCTGACCTACATAAGGTAGTTATAATTAGCAAAAAAAGTGAAAAGTAACATCAAATATGTTATGTAAATGGGGAAACCTAACAATACATATGTACTGTACTCACTGAAACTACCAGTATTATACGAATGTTCTATTCTGTTCATTTTTTTTGCTTTTTTAGTCTCTCATTTGTTTCTTTTACGTTTATGCTATATTGAAGGATAACGAAGCTGGGGTAAGTACAACATCATAGGAAGACGATTTACTACTCTCCAAGAGACTCCAAGATAGGATGGCTACTAAGGGTAATGAAGTCAAATCAATAGAGAAGGCGACTACATCAGTCATGGACAAGGAGAAGAAAAGCCGAAAGTCTCAGCTAAGGAGAAGAAAGATACTCCAACAATCACATTTACCCCTCAGAAGCCAGTAACTCGGAGCCACACGCAGAAAAAAGTTGATCCTGAGTTCGCGAGTGGCAAAGGATTGTCTGGAATTAAAAGGCGAAAAACAAAGTCCAGAACTAAAACCTCAGTAGAACAAGATTTCCCAACAGAAAAACTTCAGAAAAAGGATGACGAGAATGTGAGAAAGAGAAAAGGCAAAGGTGGCCCAAATCTTCAAGAAGTGCCTAAAAAACCGAAGGCCGCACGCAAGTTGTTGAAGCTAAGGAAATCTCCGTTGTATAAGGATATGAGTTAACCACAAAGAGCGCTCTCTCTCCGTTTTTTGACAAAGCAACCTCAATGTGAGTCTCTCTTGGACAGGTGCCTTGCATTTTAACAAACATTATGTACTTCGTTTGGAATCAAGCTTGTAAATGATTTGGATTATTTGAATTTGCAGCTCCAGTGCTTGGAAATCTCCTGCTGAGATTGGTCATCACATATTATCTGCAGAGACATTTGAAGATCCGGTACATGGCATGGCTTTAGAGGCGGATCTTATAAATTACTAGCAATACCAACTAAAAAAGGCATATCACAATGAGCAACCGGTGAATGGACAGACAAAGTACATTCCAGTACTCCACATTGATCCAACTGGCTGGGTATGTTTTCCAATTTATATCGATAAACAACATCATGCATCATGTCTTTGTAAAGTGCAGTGCATATCTGTCCTACTGTTTTACATTGAATCTGAATTCATGCTTATTTTGTTTTATATATTGAGAATTTGAATAGCATATCTCTGAAACTAAACGAAACAAAAAAAAAATTAATGCTGGAACAAAAAATTATGCTTTCATATATGTGTTTGACACTATTATTCTAATTACATATTTACTACACTGATATTTCTGTTTATTTTTTTTTACTTTTTCAGTTTTATTTAAGTGACCAAGTGCATCAAGTAGCAGCAAACAATGTTGCATTCTTACCCATCATGAATATGGAGGAAGGAACCAGGAAGATCATTATTCCAATGTCACATCAAAATGTTCATTGGACGCTTCTTGTGTATGAATGCGATAAAGGTGAATTCTTCCACTACAACACTTGGGAAGCCGAATCCAGACAACAGTGTCTCGATGATACTAACCTTATGGCAGATTACTGCTTGTTAGCAATTAATACCCGCTTGTCGAGCCTCGGCCTTCAACTTGTAAGCAGAGTAAAGATGATCAGTTACCCAACACCTCAACAGGGAGACCATCCAGATTGTGCAATATATATCATGCACATCATGAAGAAAGTTGCAAAGGAGGAAGTAATTGATGGAGTGCGAATGAGCTTGGGAGATCCAGAAGAACTAAAGGACAAAATGCATAAGAAGAGGATCTCTTTAGTATGCAAAATACTCTCAGCAACATCTCCTCCTGAGGAGAGCTGGAATATTCATGCTCCAAAAGGTTTTTAAGACATTACTTACATGAATTAGGACTGCATAGTAGAAGTTATCCTAGAGAATATATTCAGAGTTTACTAGTTTGTTTTAGACACTATCGAAGTTTAGTAATTGTTCTCGAAACTATGGTGTTTGTCTTTAATCTATGTACAATTGTTTCCCTTTATAAAAATGTTGGATGGTAAAATTCCATAGTATGAAGTGTTTTGGTGTTTCTTATGTAACATAGATCAGCTATGAGATTCAACTGAAGAATATGACTCTCTAAATTGGTTAATCATGATGGGAGAGAATATGAATCTCATAGATGGTCTCTGTGTTTGTTGTATCTTTTATGACATTTCCTGTCACCTGGAAGAACACATAGTACATAACAGTTGTACTAAAAAAATATTGAACAGCCATAATGACCTGGAAGAATAGAGAGTACATAATACCTGTACTCAAAATATCCTGAACAGCCATAATGACCTGGAAGAATGTAGAGTACATACTGACTATAATATTTATGCAGTGTGACATATTATAACATTTTCCAGAGTGCAGCTAAATTTATCCAGATAGTTGTTCATAACAACTTAGAGTACATAACTCCTGCACTCTTAAAACAAACTTAAAAAGCAAAAACAAACTTAGAAAGGAAACTGAAAATCCAATAATACTGAAAAGTGGATTATATAGTCTTAAATGAGCACAAAGTACCCTGTCCCAGAAAGATACCAAACAGTACATAATTGCAGTACTCGAAAAAAAGCTAACAAAAGTGTTCAAAATAATGCGCAAACAGAATCTGCATTGTGACCAATAGAACTAATCAGGGATAAATGAAAATCTAAAACTCATGGGTAGGTAGGAATGACAATGCAGGTTGCCTTGTTGTGGTGACTTTTCTTCTTGCAGTTTGAACAACGGACGGACTTCCTAGCATTCTCCCATGCATTCTTGATACGATTTCCCTTTGGCCTACCTGGTGGAACTCGTGGATGGGGTGGGAAAATAGTATCCTCTGGCAGATACTGCTCTGGCCTGTTGTAGTTAGGTATTGGTCTGATAGCAATAGAATACAGCTGCTGAAAATTCGTAACTTTGAAGTAGTCTTCGATATCATCTATATATCTATCACCCTTGGCAGAAATAGCTGTTGTAGCATGAGAGCATGGAAAACCATAAACACGCCATCTTTGGCAGGTGCAAGTCTTGTTCAGCAGATCAACAGTGTGAGACATGCAAATGCGCAAAAAGCTTTTCAGCACAAATAACTTAAAAGCAGTACATATATGCAGCAGTGCAAAACAAAATACAGAAAAACAAAGTATATGATTCAAAGCTACATGTGTGATATAGTGCAATAAAACATGTTTTAGGGGATAAAGCTAACCTAGGCAAATGAATCTCATACTCATACTCAGATGACTGAGTAACATTCCAAACTCGACCAATTTAAATATGTTCTTTAAGTAACTCCTCGTATGTAAGAGTGAGCTTCTCAGGGTCCATCAAAAGACTTAGTTCGCGACGTTCATTCATCAACTCCATAACGCGTAACCTATGAATGGAACAAAAAGAACACCTGTAATAAATTTTGAACAAAAAAAAATGAACAAAAAACAAAGAAAACACCAACAACAAAAAAAACACACACACACAAACCTGATCGTGTCAACAAGGGCGCAGGCAGGCAACCTCTTGTCTTTTCGCATCCAATTATTGAAGGACTCAGCAACGCTTGATATAGTCTGACCATATCTACAGCCAGTTAAGAAGGCGTTGGACCAATATTCCCTAAGAATATTGCGGCAATACTCAGCAACCCCAGGCCTTCCCATTAACTCCATTTCTGTAAGTGCTTCTTCATATCTTGTTGGTGTGAGAGCATAAGTTGCTTTTTTGAAACAAGCCATAACTTATTTGTACTTCTCGTCCGATTTCCTGATTGGTAAGTTTCCTTGCAAGTGGTAGTAACAATAGCCATGATGGGAAGTAGGAAACTGTGCAGGAATAGACCTCAACAATCCTTCATGACGATCGAGACATAAAGGTGATAGGACAAATCATCAACAATGTAGCTAAGATTGCGCATAAACCAATCCCAATTGTCAATGTCTTCTCCAGGGACCAATGCAAATGCTAGCGGATAAAAACCTGCAAAAAACAAACAGTACATATATCATATACTATCACAAACTATGTTGCTATACTAGTTGAAACTGGAAAATAGACTAAGAATTTTGCAGTACATAACATCCATACTGTACTAAAAAAAGGGTCTTATGCTTATATATATGAATCTGTGTGTGTTAGACACAATAAATTTTCAGTACGTAAATAGTATACTAGTAACAAACTAGTTAATTTTCAGTAAATAAACGGTATACTCAAAAAATTCCAACGATTAAAAGCATTGAATAACTTGTAAGCAACAACAATTAAAACGTAAGAAAGAGCACTTGCCTTGATTCCCATTCAGACAAGTCGCAGACCATAAGGGTGCCTCTAAATCTCCCTATAAGAAAAGTTGCATCAACAAAAATCATTGGTCGACAAAGTTTATAACCTTCAATACAAGCTCCTACTGCAACGAATAACCTTTCAAATGTCTGAGTTGCATCGTTGAACTGAAAATCCACATAAGAGCCGGGATTTGTTTCTTTCAATGAATTGACCCACCAAACCAGATCCGAATAAGACTTTACATCATTCCCGAAAATTTCATGGTGTGACCGTTCCAAACCATGATATGCATGATGATATTTGATATTAACACCAGCACCAACTTTTATATAATCTTCAATTTCACGAGGCTTGATAAGTGGGTTGTGCATCACACAATCATGAATAAGATTGTGTACCAGCTTCTTCGATACTTTAGGAATTCTCAACTTCACACCAGCTCCACAAGTGTGCCTGCCAACATACTTTTTGATCTTAAAAACATCGCAAGTAGAATCAATGGCGACTTCATGGATCATCCAAGTGCATGGGACCCTACTGCATTTCATTGTGAACCTTTCACGATCATTCTTCACCTTTGTTACGCGATACCCAGTCTTCAAACAATACTATTGACAGGCCAACCGAACAGCATCAACACCACCACGAAAAAGCTTGTTCGGATCATCAAAGACATTCTCCCACCCATCGGACAGAAGAGGTTTAACAACTTCTTTGCCATCAGTTTCATAACTATCTCTAGCTGCCCTGATCAGTTCTGAATTGTTGTCAACGTCGCTAAATGTAGAGGAACTACATGCACCAACAGAAAGAAAGTTCACATGCATCTCAAAGAACGCCGATTTCTTTGAAAAATGCAAGGCAGCGAGACCATGAAGTTGAAAGTTAGCAATCACAGGAACTTTGACACCATTCTCAACATAAATGATGATAATCTCAGAAGGGTTCAAGGTTCTCCAGTTTTCACAAATAAGAAATTTCAAGTCATCAATACTAGACTTAAAAGTAACCAGGTGAGCAAAATGATGATGCTTATAATAGATGTATGCATAAAAATAAGTATTTGTATTAGAACTCTCTGCATCAGACATGTTTTGAACCTGCAAATATGACAAAGATGTAACAGAATTAAAACACAGTATTACACATACGTACTGATGGGTCAAACTAAAAGTAGTGAGAGATCTATGCAAGAAATAGAATCTAGGAGAAGTTTCAATGAGTATTTCATATATGTACTGCAGATTCATGAACTACAAATCAACTGCATGACAAGAATAATTAAGAATCTAGGAGAAACAACAGAATCGAAGCACATAATACGGTATTACACATACGTACTGATGGGTCAAACTAAAAGTAGTGAGAGATCTATGCAAGAAATAGAATCTAGGAGAAGTTTCAATGAGTATTTCATATATGTACTGCAGATTCATGAACTACAAATCAACTGCATGACAAGAATAATTAAGAATCTAGGAGAAACAACAGAATCGAAGCACATAATACGGTATTACACATACGTACTGATGGGTCAAACTAAAAGTAGTGAGAGATCTATGCAAGAAACAGAATCTAGGAGCGCTTTCAATGAGTATTTCATATATGTACCGCTATGATTCATGACCTACAAATCAACTGCATGACAAGAATAATTTAGAATCTAGGAGAAACAACAGAATCGAAGCACATAATACGGTATTACACATACGTACTGATGGATCAAACTAAAAAAAGTGAGAGATCTATGCAAGAAACAGAATCTAAGAGCAGTTTCAATGAGTATTTCATATATGTACTGATGGATAATCCGATCTGAAAGTGCAGAAGAACCTGATTTTGAAATGAAAACAGAAAGATAATCAAATCGAAAGCTAAAATAAACTAAAAACTTAACAATCTAACCAAATAACTGGATAAATATGAACAAGAATCATAAAAAACAAACGGAACACAATCGGTCTCCATGAAATTGTAGCAGAAAGAAGAAAACAGAAAGATTAAGCAACATACCTGTTAAAATCACAAAAGAAATCTTCAAAAACCCTAGTCACAAAGCCAGAAGAAGAAAGAGAGCAGAAACCGGATCTGAATTCGCTGCAATTTTTTTTTTAGAAACTTTGAAATAGCCGGCTTAAATATGTGTAGGATTTTAAGGGTAGTTTAGGTATTTGCATATTTCACATGATTTGTCCCGCACGTGTACGGGACCTTGGATTAAAAAATTGGGTCCTTTTTTATGTTTTGTTTTTATTATGGACCTCTAGTTACTGGGCTTTAGTGGGTGGACCTGCCACTAACTAGTATCACTAAACTAGTGCCTATAGGTAATTCCTACATGTAAAATTTTAAAAGTCAAAAATATATATAATAAAGAATGGTAATTTAGTGATGATGTGGCAAATTATTATACGAACCGTATGATTAGGTAATTCGTAAATACGCGTATAATTCGTTTGGAGCTGGAAATTCGTGAATCTAAGTTGGGGTTCTAGTTATACAACCATATACATACGGATTCGCGAATTATTCAGGTATAATTCGTGAACTTACTAACTATGTCAGGGAGTCCGTCAAAAATAAGGGCCGTTTGGTACAATTTTTAAAAACAGTTTTCAATAATTATTTTTTACAGTTTTATAAACATATCCTTTATTACTTGTTTTTATTTTCTAGAAATTATTCAATAGGATAAAAACTGCTTTTGAAGACCAAAGAAAATCAACTAAATCAGATCAAATATAAATACTCGTTTAAGAGATAGTGATGCTGCTCATGACTCACTTACAGTCATTTCACCAATCTCTAACTTTGTTTTGAAAAAAAGAAACATGAAGAAATGAAAAAGGAAAAAGGAAAAAAAAAAAAAAACGATTATTTATCATTTTCATTTTTTTGTTTTTAAAAACAAAAAACTAACAAATAATGTTAGTTAAAAATACCCTGACATACGTTAAAATTCACACCAAACACATCCTAAAATCTCTAGTCGTTCATTATGTGTGCACAGTTCATATTCTAAGGATAGTGAAAGTCATGTCGTTACTAACGTGAAGAGAGTTGTCATTACTAACGTGAAGAGAGTTGATGAGTTTTCATCCAAAGATCTATATTGTTGTTTAGGTTCTGACGTATGAGAATAGATTTCACATCTTAATTCCAATAACGACGACAAAAAAAAAAAAAGTATTTCATGGATATTATTCATGATGATGATGTGTATAAAAACTGAAACTTCTCATTCCAACATATAAGTTACCAATCACATTGGCTGTGCGAATGAGCGGTCTAAAATGAGTGCATGTGCTCAAAATAACCAAAGACAACAGTATAAGATTAAAGATTCAGAACTCTTTGAGTGCTTCAAGAAAAGAAAAAAATTCTTAAGAAACAAAGATAAAAATTAATTTCTTAAAGAGAGTACTCCTTCCAAATGGGTAATTGCAATCACAATTTTGTTTTCGTGCTTTCTCTGACCATTATAATCTCTCTGTTTAATAGCACTGCAGGAGAACAATCCAACGACCGAGTGGATTCAGTCTGCAATCAAACCCCAAATCCTAAGTTCTGCTTCGACGCTATATACGCCGATCCTGATGCTTCAGAAGCTAATATAGTTGCGCTCGCTTATATCTCTTTTCGTTTAGCAAGTACCAACGCTACAAACACCCTGTCCTTCATTACTGATCATCATAATCCAAACAATGGGTCTCACGGTGTAAAACAGGAGGAGGGTCTGAAACAATGTAGCCTTGATTACGAAAAGGCAGAGAATGCACTTGACGCAGCCCTCGCCGACTTGGACTCGGATACTTTTGAACTTGGAGGGTACGCGGATGTTGCTGCTCAGTCCGCAGTCCATTGCGAGCATAGCTTGAATGCAACTAAGATGATATCTTCATCATTACATTCAGAATTAACTAGGAGGAATACACATTTGAAACTACTGGCCGGTATCTGTTCTGTGATATCATCAATGCTTGTTATGTAACCTTCGAATATATCAAATTATTACTTAATGTTTTGTTAATGAATTTTGTTTTTCTTCTTCTCTTTCTTTTTCTCTTCTTGGGATGAGAGGACTGTATGATAAAAGAGGCAAACCGGCAACCATAATTGTTGTTCTGATGTAAGAATTGATGAGCAAATCACAAATTCCAAGCAGTGGGGAACCACATTTCATGATTCATGAGAAGTAAAATCTCCTTAGGTGTGGGTGACACCTAATGGCGCATCCACCCATCCGTTGCTCACCCCCAAGTCTACTGGTTGTAGTACTACTTAGGACTGTGCCAAACCTGATAATTATGGCGAGTACAGTACATATTGTATGTTTACTACCCTAGGGCTCACTAAAGCAGGCTCTTGTGTCCCAACTATCGGTTAGACTCATTAAACGAAAAATGTTGGTGTTACCATTTTCCGTCGAAGCAGTATTAGTTGTAATTGCAAGTAAACCTACTGAACAACAATGCAGTAAAGATACGCAATTTGGTATTTAGTTTTTGACTTTTACTCCACATGGGGTAAAAGGAATATGTAAATCAATGGATAGTTGAGGCGAAAAATTACTCTTTTGCCTCATATCATTTTTTAACTGCTGCAGTAAATCAAAATTAATTTTACCACATCGATGTGGAAATATGTGAAAATAGTAAAATAAATAAGATGCTGACTCTATTTTACCACACATGTGATGTTATAGCAATTTATAAATTAATAAATAATGAGTAATGCACGAGATATCACGCGTAATGTAGTCAATTTCGACGAGATAGCCGAGATCTCACCGAAACCTCCGGTTCCGACATTTAAGATAACCAATTATTTAATTTTCCCGTGGCGGAATTTGGTCGGAATTGGCCGGAAATTCTAGTTGAATCTTAGTTAACTCGGCCGGAAACCTGGGTTAATGGTTCTGAAATTTGTACGAATTTTGGGTTTTCTACTATTTTAAATAGAGATTTGCTTCTTTTGATAAGAGTAGGTGGTATGTCATTATACTTATACACTATTCTGAGTGAAAAATATATGAAAAATGTTTGATATACATATTATATAGGTATAAAATTCGGAAATGAAGTTTTAGTAGTTACTTCAAGGTTTTTCACCGAGAAAATCCCCGAGATAAAGTTGTACCACTGTCTCGGTCCCGGCCGACATAGGCCAAAATCCGGACTACATTGATCATGCACCTAGTCTCCCTTAAAAAGTTTGTGGAAACTAAATCTCTTCTTAAAATACAATATTTGTGAAATCCAATTCCCACGGCCTCGGAATTAGCCGACGCACCCATAATTTTGACATCTTCTCATAAAACACTTTCAATTATCTCCCGTAAATAGAAGAAAAAAAAAAGAAAAAAAAAACTCTCAAAATCCTATAAAACAACTCTCATTTTCTCTTCTCGAAATTATCTTCTCCCAACTTAAACAAAAACTCATTACTGAGGCTACACAGTATTATATCACACACAAAAAAGCCTCGAAATCCTTAATTTTCTCACTCAGACATCAATAGAAAAACCCTAATTTACCATTTCTCAATTATCAATATTGTCATGTTGAGATTATTAGCCCACATTGTAGGGCAATCTAAGATCCTGCGGTTTATAATCTCTTAGGGCCTCTCCACTTATTTCCAATTGGTTTTGAGTTGGATGCCCATATTCTAACATGGTATCAGAGCATGTTATTTGCGACGAGTCATTTGACCGTGCCTTTACTCCGCGTCACCCGATTTAATTGTCCATGTGTTAGACCCAACGAGGCTACACGTGAGTGGGCGTGTTGAGATTATTAGTCCCACATTGTTGGGAAATCTAAGATCCTGCGGTTTATAATCCCTTAAGGCCTCTCCACTCATTGCCAATTGGTTTTGAGTTGGATGCCTGCATACTTTAACATGTCACTCCATGGGCCATCCTAGATTTTTTTCTGATTTACAACTTTTATCTATAAATCTACATATAACCTCGAATCAATTTGGGGTTTTATGTTGTCGTTGTGGAGGTCTAGATACTATATATCAGGTTACTTTTTTCATCTCTTTTTGAAAATTCCAATATGGGTTTTCTTTAATTTTTTGCTTTTGATGTTCTTAATTTTTTTAAGGTAAATTTCTTTCTGATGATGCAATTTGAAAAAGTTTAAGATTTCCAAGAAAAAAAAAATTCTTTTCGTATAGTATTTATGTGGCTTATTACAGTTGATCGTACGTTACCGTGTAATGTGTATCTCAACTAAGGAAAAACTAATTCATCTCAGTGGTAGATTGGAAACTCATGACAAACCAAATGTTTTGGACGACGGAAGGAAGTCATGAAAAGTCAAATAATAAACCACGTTGACAACGGGTATTCGACCCGGAATAACGAGGCATACAAACACTTGAATATGTGAGCCGAGATGAGACGAAACGAATGGTTCTCCTGCCAGAATTTAGACCTAGACACCCATTGGGGAGGTCTAAGTCTAAAGCAAACAAGGGGATAACACAACTTATCAAGGATGCTGAAGAATATCGCGAGGAATTGTGACGACGATGTTCCTTTGAGGAGGAAAATAAAGGAAAAACCATGCTTCATGCATCATTTGTATGCGTAACTATCAGTGATTCATGTAGAGAATGAGAGAATTGATTGAGGCTGTGCCAGAACCATAGAATGGAAACAACATGAAATAATACCGGAATGGAATCACTAGTACATATGGATATAACGGATACAGGATGATAGTGCTAGCAATCGAGGAAGAATTTCCGGGAAGATGCAATTACCTTTATTGCTCATCAGATGAAGATTCAGCATAATGGTCTGAATACAACACAAATCAGTATCAAAGATTACCAATCTTTGGGATGATGAATAATGATCTAATAAAAGATTATTATTTAAGGGCAAAATAAAACAATTTCCCATGAATTTTTATCAAACACTATTATTTTAATCAATTACAAGTCTATCAATTTATAATTATTTGGATAATATCTAAAATGGAGTTTGTCTGACAATGTCATGAATCATTTTGAAGCTTGGTTTGCGGTGAAGATGACCGGAAGAAAGAAGGATATTTGGAACAAGCTAATTTATGCAATCTTGTGGCATATTTGGAAAAAGAGGAGTTCAATGGATTTTGGTGGAAGGTCTATGGATATGGATGAGCTTTGTTTGATCATTAAACAAAATCTTATTTTGTGGTTGTTTGAGAAAGATGTTTCTTAAAGGGTTTACTATGAATCAAGTTCTGTTTAATTGGGAGACTGTACACTAGTAGTTTAAGTCTTATCATAGTTTATAGTAATTATTAAAATTACTATAAACAAAAGTTATTCCTTCTCATGTCTTAGCGTCACGGCATCGGTTATTTCAAGTTTACATATGATTTCTAGGTATACCTCCCTAAATTAATAACCTTTTTATATTAATAAATTTCTAAATCCCAACTGTATTGATATATGGACGTTTTGTATTGCTGCTGTTGAACTAATTTGGGTGTGTTGGTTGCTCAAGGACTTACATTTCCTGCTAAGTTGAGCTGTAACAATGTCAGTTCTCTGCATTTGGCATCTAATATCATGCACATCAGAATGAAGAGTTTGAGTGTTGATTTTCGCTGTCAGGGAGTAGGTCAAAAATAAATCTCTGGTTGTTCATTATGCATGCGCTGTTCATATTCTAAAGATAGTGAAAGTCAGGTCATTACTGACATACATGAACAGAGTTGTCAAGTCTTTGTTTATGAGTTTTCTTCCGAAGGCATTGTTTGTTTAGGTTCTGACGGCTGCGAATGGGTTTCATATCATAATTCCAATAACGACCACAAACAATAAAAACTGAAACTTGTCATTCCTACACATATGTTGCCAGTCACATTAGCTGTGAATAAATGAGCTGCCTAAAATGGCTATAAAAAGACCAACGACAACAGTATAAGATTCGGATATCTTAAGAGTGCTACCAAAAGAAAAAAAAAAAGAAATAAAAGGAAAAAAGAATTCTTAAGAGTACTCCTTCCAAATGGGTAATTGCAATCATAATTTTGTTTTCGTGCTTCCTCTGATCATTATAATCTCTCTGTTTAATAGCAGCACTGCAGGAGAACAATCGAACGACCAAGTGGATTCAATCTGCAATCAAACCCCAAATCCTAAGTTCTGTGTCGATGCCATATACACCGATCCTCGTGCTTCGGACGCTAATCTAGTTACGCTCGCTTATATCTCCTTTGGTTTAGCAAGCACCAACGCTACGAACACACTATCCTTCATTACTAATCTTCAATATCGATTTAATGCGCCGCCTAACGGTGTAAGGGGTCTGACACAATGTAGCCTTGCTTACAAAAAGGCAGAGAATGCACTTGATGCAGCCATCGCCGACTTGGACTCGGATACTTTTGAACTTGGACAGTACGCGGCTGTTGCTGCTCAGTCCGCAGACCGTTGCGAGCATAGCTTGAATTCAACTATGATGATGAAACAGATTTCATTACATTCACGATTGACCAGGAGGAATACAGATTTGAAACTACTGGCTGGAATTTGTTCTGTCATCTCATCAATGCTCGTTGCATAACTTTCTAATATACGCCAACTTTTGCTTCTTGTTTGTTAATGATTTTTTTCTTCTTCTTCTTCATTCTTTCTCTGTTCTAAGACCGTGTAAGGTTAAATGTTATGAAACGGACCTAAATTATCATCATTTTTTCTGAAGATTGTACTAGTACTCCCATCATTTGGTGATGTCTTTAAGAATCTCCGTCATTTTTTTGATAATCAAAGAAAAAAAGAAAACAAACCCACAAGATTCTTCCGTATCTCACATTTATCGTCTTATTCTTTCCTTCCGGAGTCGTCGTTCCAAAGCCCACTGCTTCACCTTTCTGAACTCCATCCTCTTCTTCATCAGAGGTGACAGATTTCCTCATGGTGTCTTTCCATCAGAAATTGGTCTTTTTAGTCTCATTTGTAATAGTGCAGGGCAATGAGATTGCCAGTCATTAGTGACTAAAAATCTATCTAGTCTGATTAGCAAAGGTGGTTGCTGGGAATTAATCCAGGTGAACTTACCTCCATCCATGGGAAGATCAGTAAGAGCATTGCGATTGATAAATCTCCTAAAAAGCTTCCTACTAGCCATACAACCACCAGGTGAATTTCTTTCCTCTTGAGCTATAATCGCATTGAAGTCACAACCATGAGCCAAGGCTCATCGTAGATTTTCCGGATATCATGCAGTTCTTGCCAGAATTGAGAATAATAACCAGAATCAGACGCTCCATAGACAGAAGTAAATAACCAAGTAAAACCATCAGTTGTATTTTTGAATTTGATTGTAACTGAGAAAGCACCAAAAAGATAGTCTTCCATTGTCACAACACCCTCTTTCCACATTACAATTATGCCACCTGAAGCTCCAAGAGAAGGAAGAAAAATGTAATTACAATTAGAATACATGATTACTGGTAATTTTTATGGTGAAGCTTCAGCCTTCAAGGTAACTTGCGTGCTAGACCGTTTGTTTTCACAATTGTAAACTGTGAATCAATGTGTAATCTTTAATTTTGGCTCGTCGTGATGAAATTTGACTCTAAAGGTATATTTTGGGTCAACAAAAATGTTTTTCTCTAATGTGTCATAATCAAATTTTTTTGCGATTTCTACAGCAACCCAAATCCTAGTTAGCAATTCGGCAAGCGGCAAAAATTCGAATCGCCAAAAGTGCGCTCATTAATCGGCTGGACGAAATATTAGTTCGATCAAATATGCGGTCAATAATTCGTGATTCGGGAAAAATACGGAAATGCGTATATTCGTGTATAATGCGTTTAACATATCTCAATTCGGCACGTAAAATTCGGCATATATTTTACTATAAAAATATATTTTTTAGTATTACCATGTATTAAAAATCATTTGAGTGTTATTATTTATGATTTTTCATTGTATATTGTATGAAAAACCATGATCTAAATGGTGTATACAAAAATTGTAGAACATAAACACCAACAAACATGTAAGTATTTGAAATAATGGCCGAATTAATGCGGCAAATAATTCGTGAGTTCGTTTTGTTCGTGAACAATTCGGAAATACTAGAAAATCGCAAAAATGATCCGAGGTTGTAAAAATGCGTATAAAATGCTCGTACTAGTGCGTGTTCGGATAAGTCGCGAATAATTCGCTAACTATTCGCTAACTTACTAACTAGGACCCAAATATCGAGTGACCAGATGAATTTGAGGTCAATTTGGGTCACGTTTTTGAACTCCAGTCAAATGTTGGACCATGTAATAAGTTCTTAACACTTAGGGAAGTGAGTCCAATTTTGTGCACACTTCTTTAAAGAGTGTGCACAAAACAAATTAACCCTATTGGTTGGTCTAAACCAAACGTTAACTATTCATTAAATTCTTTTTTTTTGTTTAATTTTAATTCAATTAAAATCTAAAAACGGTAAATATATAAGTAAATCCGATCCTAAAATATAGGAATTACAACACAGGATAATATATGCGTTTGAAATCAATGATTCTTTCCTAATTTATGGGCTAAATGCGATTGACATGATGTTGTTAAGCAAGTGATTTCATTAGTACTGCGAACTTTAGTAAGCTGAATCAAGTGATTTAATTAATACTGCAAATTTTATTAAGTTGATCAATTGCTACAGCATACATTGTTATTAAAGTAATTAATTTGTTTTTCATCCCTGAATCATATTTTGTTAAAAGAAGCTTCCAGTTTGCCGCACGAGATTGAAACTCAGGACAAACTCTTTTTGTTTATTTTAAGCATAAAAGATGATGAATGTATGCAACTTCATATTAGTCGATGATAGCAAACTTAAAACAGGATCTCAACCAATTATTTTCAGTATTTGCAATATTGTGATCTTTTTATTTTGGGATATGATATATACTATTTTCCAATTATAGATTTCAATTTGAATTAAGATAAAACATAAAAACATTATTAATAAATAGTTGACGGTTGTTTTAGGGAGGCCAATAGGATTAATTTGTTTTGTGCACACTCTTTAAAGGAGTGTGCACAAAATTTGACTCAGCAGACATGCTTAAATTTGGGAAAATTTGGTAGGCCGGGTGGACCGGCAAACCAAGTTATGGGAAGCGGGGAAAGAGTTAGCCGTTCTAATCTGATACGGCCATCTCAAATTGAGATGAGGCTCGGTTCAACTTGAGACGGTCGTCTCAATCCCCTATTTCAACGGTTGAAATTTAACATCTAAAAAACGGCCATAAATACCAAACTCATTTAACTTCTCAACTCACAAAAAAACTCACTATTATCTTGGATTTTCTCTACTAAAATATCTTTTAGTTTTTATTCAACCTCTCTAAATTTCTCAATAGAAATGTATCAAGATATTACGCGCTAAAGAAATATAAAACCACCTCTGAATAAACTCAGTCAACATATGCCGGCAACACAAGCAGACTCTGATGAAGAGAACAAGCCCACTTTACTTTTCGGTCGAGAATTAGCCAAATCTCAAGATCATCTGTCTACGAAAGTTGAGCGAGATAATGATGCTCAAAAACTAAAAGGTGTTGGGTACGAAGTTGCAAAGTTTATACAGATCTACCACCTGGTTCTAAACTAATTGCGAATAAATATCCTTGGATTACTTTGTACCATATTGAAGCAAAGAAACATCAACCCAAACTGGTGTTTGTATTGGTGGAGCGTCGGTGATACACTACCCACACGTTTCGTTTTACACACTTCGAAATTGGTATGTCAAATATTTTGATTTATAGTTTTACTACAATCAATATGAAGATGCGTATGAAATTAACGATTTTAATGTTTTACCAAAATAAGACTATTAGATTTGTATTTCCTACTTTGTATACCTTCCAGTATGGAAGATGATGTTCCATTTGACCAACAAACTTGGTTGGAAAAATCCATACATAAATATGAATTTCCGTTGTACTTTACCTTCACAACGCAGACGAAGCACTACAACTTAAGAGTCGTGAAATTTCTAATTTTGGTTCAAACATATTTCGAACCCAAAAATTACATGGTAGAGGAATATTTGGTTTGGATATAGATGACCCAGAAGCAAATACAAAAGTTGCCGATGTTTTATTTTATGGTTATTTGGTTCACGTTTTTTCCCCAACTCAAGTTCTGATACTCAACTAGAATGGCTAGAGGCATTACGAGATATAGAGTTTCTTCCACTTATGATTGGGGGTCCTCTATCTTAGCCAAGTTGTAAATTTTATCTCAATATCGCATGCTTGGGTTCTTCAACTATCGAGAGCCTATGGAGCCTCCTTGAGGTAAATATGACAATACATATCATTGACTTTTTATATTAGTTAAAAAATATTTAGCAAGTGACTAATTGTATGTTGTTTACTTTCAACTTTGGTGGTATACAAAATTTTGACATTGGTGTACCAAGATTTTTAGGGGGATTTTGAGGAGATAAACTATCATGTTTCCCAAAGAATCAAAGTTTTTTCACTTCAGCGCATTGTGTTACGTGGTGTTTATTATTATGGAGAAAGATGTGCCAGAAAGTTAGTTGATCAAATTGGAGTGCTACGAAAGCCTCGGTCTATATCCACCATCTTTGGAACAGAATATGCTAGATTTAAAAATAGATGATGGAAAAGTTAAGAGACATTATTCAACCTTTGACGAAGATCAGTACGATGAGTGGTTACCACATTTGGTAAAGGATTACCGAAAATTGGTTGTCCAACACATCCACCGTCTGTGTATCTATTTTACAACAATTATCCTTCTCCAAGAGCTTCATCTTCATCGGCGCCTTCAAGACCAGAATCTTCATCAACTAAGTCTGATTTGCCAGAACTAAGGTGGGAGCTAGAGTCACTTACTCTGGGTGGAGAACGTCTGATATTTCCAATTGTTTCACAAGGTATCAATCGTCCCAATTAGTATACAAGAACATCGGTCAGTCTTGAATAGTTAAATCAAATGGAGTTAAGAGATACGAAAACTAAGTGTTTATACGTATAAGAGTTACGCGGAATAGTAAAGAGCATGAGCTTAAGTCATAACCTTTTAACCAATGTTGGAACTCCACCATCGCAGGAAAGAGTGGCAGATTCACAAGTTAAGATAGTGCAAAGAGAAGGTTACCATCTAGTACTGTTACCATCTAGGTATCGTCAATCCCCATAACGAACTTCTCGGGGTTACCAAGATTATAAAAGATCATTAAACTTCAAAGGCCCTCTAACTTAGAGAATGAATCCATGGTTGTTGGAGCTCAAGGTAAAGGATCTCAAGGTGCAGAAATTCAAGGTCCAGAATCATATGAAGGATTTGGGAGTATGATGCATGGGGACATGTATGACAGAAGCTGAAATAGAAATGAGTAGTTATGCTTATGTAAAGCGTTTAATTAAAATTAGAACTAATCTTCTTTTTCTTTTTTGTAAACCATTATATTTAATCGGTACTAATCTATTTAGAAAGTAAATTTAAATTAAATTCATTTTAAATATAACAACAATTTAAAACTACTTTATCAACATCTTGCTCGCGTAGTACATGTACTTTTCAGTATATCATACGGGTTATCAAAATCTCCTTAAGGATTATCTAATGAACTTCATAAGAATTTTTTTTTTCCATCTTCATCATTCTTCTTGAGCTCGCAATACAACACAAGATTGATCTCACCTCTAAATCGAAATCAATTGACAACCGAACTAAAGCTATACATTCTGCCACTCGGTTTTTTATAGTTTGATATCGACAAAACAATCCAATTGCATTGCGGTTATTTGGATTACAAGTGTCAGTACAGAAATCTCCAATATCTCATACTCAGTAAACCACTTTTTTGTCATTACAAAATTTTTGTAATGAGATAAATCTTCATATACAGTAAACTCTGCAGGATTAAAATATGATTGAGCCATTGATCGGAAATTATGGGTGTAAAAGGTGGTGAAGGTGTGATTTTGAAGTTTAAGATAATTGAATTTATAGAAGATGAGATGATAGCCGTTGGATGAACATAGTTGTTGCCAGCTCAGATAAGACCAAGCGTCTTAGTTTGAGATGAGCATCGTCCCAACCTGGGCCGTGGCTCGGCCTCGTCTACGACGATCGTCCCTAATACAGTCGTTTCAAGATGAGGAATTCAACTCAACTTGAGACGAGATGTACTCATTTTCCCACCCTGCTATCCTTGCCCTTAAAGTACACACTGAGTCGATTTGCAAAAAAAAGTCATTTTCTCTATTTAGCTACTCCTAGTTGTGTTGATTGAACACATTTTTAGTCCATTTTTAGTCGCTTTACATACCCATACCTCCATTCCTAGTTCCCCCTAGCCAAGTGTTTCATAACCATAATGTGTATTGTGGTGAATACGTATTGTACGTTCATCACCATAATGCTCATCAGAGCAGGCTCCTGACTCCTGATTAGACTTGTCAGAAGATAAAGTACATGTGCACTCATTTTCGGTCAAAGCTACTATTTGACTGAAAAATTGCAAGTAAAACCTATTGAACAATAATGCAGTAAAGATAAGTAATTTGGCATTTAGTTTTGACTTTTACTCCAAAGAGGGTAAAAGGAATAAAGTCAGGCATGAAGGGCACAGGCCTCCTTTAAGGAAACATCTTTACAGATGCATGTGATTTGTGAAGCAGCTCACAATTGTTTAAGCAAATGCATTGAATGGACGTATGGCTATTACATATATAGACTTATATCCTTGTTCTTCTTTTCTTGGATGCTCTGATATTGTTTGAGTCCTATAAA
Source organism: Papaver armeniacum (assembly GCA_023531295.1). Taxonomy (NCBI): domain Eukaryota; kingdom Viridiplantae; phylum Streptophyta; class Magnoliopsida; order Ranunculales; family Papaveraceae; genus Papaver; species Papaver armeniacum. The sequence continues at coordinate 267,073 of JAJJWW010013128.1, read as the reverse complement.
TAAAGGTCACTCTAGCTCATCAACATACAATGTGCAGTGCTACCTCCATTTCTCAAATTCTAACAGCATTATCATCGACTATTTCTTTCCTTTTCATTTCCAATTATCAGAGTAGTCTCATTTACCAAAAGATCAATTGTTTATTTGTTCAACAATTAGTAATTGTAACATACAGCAACCTAGTTGATCTCATGAATCAGGCATCAGTTTAGCAGTCATTTACCTTTCTTTTTCCAGCGCGTTTCTGACTTTGGGTGTTGTGAATATGAAGGCTTTGATTCAAGATCCAATTAATTGGTTTCTAGCAGAGCAACTTTGGATATTAGGACATTTCAAACTCAAAGATCATTTTGCTGGTGAGTTGATCCTTCCTACTGTTGAATTGCCAGAAATATCACCAAATGGTACTAACTCCTTGCTATTACTTGTTACAGGTGATTCCATTTCGTCATAACGACTCTTTCTCTCAAAATCAAGTAAGTAATAAAGAGTTTTTCTAGATTCCAAATCATAATGATTTCGTCAGTTTTAATGTAGACCTTTGTATAATGGTCGTTTTGCTTGCGCTTGTCATTCATATCAAATCATCGTTGCTTGCTGTAGCTGAAGAAGACTGAAAGTATGGTGCGGCTGGATAGTTCTGTTGGAGACGACATTAGGAAAAACATCAAACACGCTTTAATGTTGCTCTGAAGTTCCCCGTTCCACCAATCGCCTATTATTCTTCGGTTGTAAGGTGGCCTTCGTGATGTTCAAACCTTTTTACTGTTTTTTATATATGCAATCCAAACAACGTAACTGGCTAAGCTGTGTGTTTGTCCATGTACTTGTTGCAGGATAGTTCATCCACCACTGGTCTTTGCAGAGGCGCATTGGAAGGGTTTCTCATCTTAATAATACTCCTTCCGTTCTTAAACAATAGGCTGGTTTCTATAAATAAATGTTACAAAAAAAATAGGCTTGTTTCTTAATTGGGAAAGTCAAATGTTACTTTATTTTTCTGAGACCATTTTTCTCTTAACTTCTTTTAATAACAAGTGTCATGGGACCATTTCACTTTACTTCTTTTGCTGACAAGTGTCATGGGGACAATTTCACTTCACTTCGACAAATATCATGAGGACCACTTTCAATGATTGGCTATCTTAATTTCCTTAATTTTCTCAAAAAACAAAGCCAGCAATTTAAAAAAGAACTGAGGGAGTACTTAATAAGAGTTCTTAAAATCTCATGGTAAGACTGATTGGGCAATTAGATCTCAGCTCATCCAACTTTGTTTTACTGGGTTCTGTTTGATCGTCACCTTAAGCTGGTAAAGCTTAAGACAGATATTTTGGATGTTACTCGTGAGTACTTTGTATGCTGCTTAATGCCCAAAGCCTATACCAAGCGGAAGTCAAGTGCAGCTTTACTAACTGACTGCAGGGGCCAACACATAAGACATGAAGCAGCTTTACTAACTGACTGCAGGGGCCAACACATAAGACATGAAGCCTCGTATCTTGTATGTGGCGATCCAAGTTGCATACAGTACATAGTGGTTTCTTTTCTTATGGTGAAACAAGCATTTCCACATGAAATTACTACCTCAAAACAAATCGCCTAGCAAGAATTTAATACAATTACATGTAGAAGCTTGTTTAGCTCTCAACACAACAGCCATCGTAAACAAGAAAAGCCGTATAGGAATTGGTGTTCTTGTGAAGGAACTTGTAACAGTGGGTTTAAACAAAAAAAACATCCTTTCTTTTTAAAGTGGATCATGAGATTGTCCCTGCTAGTCCCTATAACTATATTTGATGATGAAACATCAACGGTGGAAGATTAAAAAAACTAACCCCCAAAATATGTAAAAACAAAAAATAGAAAAAATACAGCCAAGGCACAATATGGTGCAAGTTAACAAACTCAAAAAAACTAGACACCAACCAAAAAAGGGATCCCGAAGATTGAGAACTAACTCAAGAAATGGGTAAGTAGATCAAGAGAAGAAACAGATAGATGCTTTCGTCCATTGTTAATTTCTCCTCCTAGCTTGATCACTTACATTCTTCAATTCTATTAACAACTTTTGTGTCGAGTCACATTCCTTCTGCAAAACCCCAAATCGAAAGTAAATAAAGATGTATGAAAACATATAATGACATAAAACAGTTGGTCTAAAATGTAATATTCCTATGAGCATAATGTGTAATTACAAAAAAAAAAAAATCAACTTCTGACTAGACAACCCCCTGCTCCCTCTAATACTGTTTATATAAGCAAAGTAGAGATACGCATCATGCAAATTACCTAATTCCTGAATGTGGAGATAATGCAGACTGAAAATGAGCTACTAAAATGGTTACCTTTTCATCTCACACTTTGCCTAGTCTTGATCATTCGTTTAAGTGCTGCAAGCCAGAAGTTGCACTCGTCCCACTCGCTTGTTGTCATTTGAACCTGCATTGCAAATAAAGTCATAATCCATAATGAGCAGACAAGCTTCTGAAATTAGTTGGAAACTTATAGTTCCCTCCTTTTCAGTTCCCATAAAACCAAATCATTTAACCAGCTTCAAACCTCTTCTTTTACACAAATATGACCATCTTTGTCTATTTTGGTAAACTGTCCCCTCATTATGTGCACTACGATAATGATTTGCATAGAACATACAAAGACTACATATTAATACGCTCTTATAGTGCGGTTCTCTGCATGAAAGTGGACTGCACACAAGTTCCTTCTGTGGTCACAAAATAATAATAACGGTAAGATTATCAAGACTATTCACCTGGATCTGCAAGGCAGTAGCAAAATCACCATTGTCCAAGGCATGGCAAAGCTGAATAAGCTTATCAGCTGCATTCTTAGATATGTCCGAGCCGTTAAGTTTTGCAAACAATGCCCCCATTTTCTTTGAATTGTCATCTATTTCCCTCTTTTTTGCAGCAGCTGCACGTGGACCTCCAAGTGCTTCTGATGTCTCGTTGAAGAGTCGTGTCAATGTGCTGATGACAGGTTTCTGATGAGCTGAGGCATTTCAAAACAAATAATATAAGTTACATCAAGCAACAGCACGCTGACTCCTAATAATAAGCAAATGTAGGACAAAAAAGGAAATAAATAAATAAAGCATGGGAACACGGAAAAGGAAGGGAATGTACCACTGATCCGTACACCAAAATAACACAGAAGTAAAATGCATGACAAATTATATTTAACCAGCTCAATTACATGGAGAAGTAAAACCTAAAGACAGAAGTGCCTATTTTGCAACTAGACCTGGCTATCAGCCAGGCCCTGATCAACTAAACCCTTTGTTTTCTTCAGACCAAAAAAGCAAACAGGACAATCAATATACATAAAAAAAAAAGGCAAGGAGTCGGGACTCAGGGTCAACCTAAACCTGGCATGTTAAGCAAGCCGTGGATGATCATTACATGAGTTAGGGTTAGGTTACCCCAGGTATGCATGCAAATATAAATCAAGATGGCAATTGGGTTCTAAAGTCCAATAAGTGTTTCATAATGGTCAGTGTTCAAGTAAACGGAAAGACATTGAAAAGAAGACCTGTAGCTCATGATAAAGTTTGCTTTCTCCTTTACAAAAACATAGACCAAAAGAATATGTGGAGTTTTGAATAAGGGAGGAAGTTGTAACCTACCAGGAACTTTTGATGTATCAACTGACTGAACGGTAGGTGGCGGAGTTGCAGGCGCTGGAGCTGCAACTGCTTGCGATTGCTGAGCAGGACTTGGAGCTTGCATTGAAGCACCCATTGCAGGTCGTTGAGAAAATCCTGCTGCAGTGTTATTCCCTCCTGGCATAAAAGGCCTTTGCGCAGGTATAGGTGCAGGGCCCTGAGACACTGTATGGCCAGGAATGGAACCCATATGAGAAGGACCACCACCAACAGGACCAGATGAAGGTGGCACAGTTTGATACGGTGCGTTAGCAGCAATTCCCTGAAAAGATGATGTATAAAGGGAGAAGTTGCAGTCAAAATCCAATTACACTAAAGAATATACATGCCACATAGACAATTAATTAACAAGAATGATAATAGAACATGTAATTATATATAAGCATGTACACTGACAGGATATAGCTGAGCACCCAAAGTTGTCTGATACTTGTCCACGTTTTTCAGAGGAAGAGGATTTGAAGGGGTAAAAGATTGCACAGTGGTCTGCGCAACAGTTGCAGGAGGAAAGTTTGTCTGGAAACAAACAAAAATGGATTACAGTTGAGATAATGGGCAAAACAATGGAACAATTATCAATAAGGGTTTAGGAGGCATAATTTTTTACAGGAAACAAAAGCAACGGCTTCCTGAGCTACAAAAACTAGGAACAAAGAACCACGTATAAATAACCCAGTGCAACAGAAGAAATTACCGATGGAGTTGTAGGTGTTTGTGTTGGAAGGAATACGTTGGGTTGCGGCGGATAGAAGGAGGGTTGTGGCTGAAATTGAGAAGGTGCAGGTGGTGTTTGCTGGAAAGGAGAAGGTGCTGGTGGTGTTTGCTGGTAAGGAGAAGGTGCAGGATAACCTCCTACCCCATAATAGCCGTCAGCAGGACTCTCATGTGGATGTGGTGGCTGAAATTGAAGAAGAGTAAGAAGATGTAATATTCAAAATATCACAATTTGTAGAAATCAAACAAAACATAGAAAAAAACCTGATAATAAGGAAGGGTGCTGCCATTGGGTACACCATAACCAGATACATCAGGACCAAAATTTGTAGAATATGCAGGTTCCTGTGGCTGAGGGTTTTCATATTGTGAAGTCTTAGGTCCTTCAGTTTCTGCATCACAAATGTATAAAAAACTACAAATTAATTGATGATCACAAATTATATCAATAAACAAATATTAAACAAATTAAAGATTTCAACAAACTGTAAGCAAAACAAATATTTGCGCAGTGTAATTCCTGATCCGGCTAGCCACTGAAAAACTGACCAGGGTGGCCAAAAAAATCACATAATGAGGATCAGCGCAAATGTTTATTGGAGGTTTTCATCAAAGGACCCTACTTCATACATTTAAACATTTGAGACATGATTTCTTCTATCACTGAAATTATGTGTACTTCCACTATGCCAGTTGCTGGCTACTTTTTCAGGTTTATCATGGGTAATGGAAAATGAAGGTCAAAAACCAAGAAGTATGGCGACAAGTCATGCACCTCAAAATCTAAATACAGTGTAACCTACACAAAAATAGCAAGGAGAAGCGAAAGAATCACCTTCTATCGAAAGAGAGATGCGATCTCGTAAAATAGCAAGCTCTTGAGATGTTTCTTCAGATCCTAAAAGTTTCAGATATTCCATTGCTGTTGTCAGTAGCCCTTGACTTGCAAGTAGTTCAGCGTAGTTTTCAACAAGCTTGGATAGAGGTGCACTAAATCTCTTCTGCCCGGTGGCAAAAGCAAGGATGATAGTCTTCTCCATTAATTCCTGAAGAAGGTCAACATAGGGTCTCCCTTCAAGTTCGTTGTTCAGACTTCTAGACCAAATTTCTACAGTCTTCTCAACATTACCAGCACAAACATAGCAGAGTGTGGCAGCTAGTGTTCTACCATCAGTCATTAATCTCGAAGCAAGACTGTCACAAAGTGTAGCCCACTCGTCTCTCTCTGCAAACTGTTTACATATAGAATGAAAAACTAGTAAGAAAATGTAGCAAAATGTTAAAAGTGGGAAGTAAACTTCATAGCAATTGCATGCCCACTGGCACACTTTAATTACCCCACACTTATTACACTAAGAGAGTAATGTCACAATAGACTCAATACTCAAGCTTACACCAGGGCTTCAACTTTTTGCCAGGATCTGAAGCATTTCAATTATAATGTCATATCACTTATACAAGATGCCCCGTGACATCAATTTCAAGTTTAATGACCAAACTGTATCAGGCAAATAAACCAAGCTGGCATCCTTATTTTTCTCTCTTAGTGTAGAGGTTTAGAGAAACAATGCAAGAATGGGGGTGTTTCATACGAGTTACATACAGTATGCAAGTAAAATATCCTGATGTATGGAATTAATAGGACGAACAAATTAAAGAACTTACATTGCAGAGAAGAGCAAGTGTTTCTTTCCAGGAGTCCAGTGGTCTGTGGTTTACAAGGCTCGTGAGATCCTTATTCACCATGGCAGATATAACCTGATACGGATAAAATGCTATTATATGAGCTCTAAATAAGAGTGCATGCTAATCAGCTAATACTATAAATAATTTAATAAACCTTTCAATAAATCAGTTTAGATTGAAATGTTAAATTCTAGCTACCTTCGAGTAAGACGAGGTACTCTTCTTTAGATACTGATCACGTGTGCTTGCCCACAAGGATTCACCGCCTAGATGAGCTATAACTAAAGCATCCGCCATTCTATTGGCTTTTATGCATTGTGAGACAGCTCCCTTGTAATTCCCAGTAACTAGAGCACATCGGATGTCATCATCAAACGAAGATGTATCACTGCCCACCTGTTCATCCAATTCCTCTTGAACTTTTTCCCCATTGGATAACAAAGTTTCTTCGCCAACAATGGTATCATGAGATTTGGATGGAAGTGGATCAGCCCTCGGGCTTTCAATATTGTTAAAGAAATCTTCTGCATCCTCAGTAGGCAACAAACTCTTATCCGCAGTTGACCCTGCTTCATCAGTTATCCTATCATCGAGATTGACAGAATTCATTTCCTGAGGAAGTTCCTCTAGAACTTCATCAGTCTGTGCAACGAACCCAAGGTGAGTGAGAAGCTTTGTCCTTGCTGTCCCATCTTCTTCAAACATAACCTTCAAGAAACCCCATGTTTCTCTATCATCCTCGGATCTGTTCAACACATACATGGACATAAAGTAAGTGATCTAAATAACTGCTCGAAAATAAAACCACTAAGCTTAAACATACTTGGATTCTTGAGATTTTTTATCACATAATGCTCTCAAAGAGGTCTTTTCTCCATCTTGAATTGCAGCTTCAAATTCAGTGGAGCGGCTCACCAAACTGAGTTCAGTAACTAAGTTGTGGATGTAAACCTGGAGAAGGAAAAAAAAATAATAAACAATACGTCCCCAAATAAGCAGAACAAAGCAACATAACAAGTCATACCATACCTCAGAACTTCCGGTGGGTGGATTGGCTGACTGGCCAGGTTTACATGAAACAAGCTTTCCTCCAAATCCAAAAGACACGCCCACTGGGCATTTCATCCAATTTGGAGCTCTCAAGTTCACTGAAGGTAAAGTTGAAACAGCAGCATAAGCGGAGAGCAACAACAGTTTTAAACTTTTTATTAAACATTGTAACTACAAGTAGTAGGTCTGAACAAAAGATAGATAACAACTAGTAAGGCAAGATGACAAAAGATAGATGACAAAAGATAACAACTATCTAGTCAACGGCAGGATAATCTTAGGGATTTTTGCTAAGAGTCATTCACAGAGATCTCAAGGTTTATAGCTTAACTAAATCATAACAACACGAAACTCAACCAAATCAAAACCAGTACCTGAGTCTACGAAACCCTCCCCTGCATTTAATCTTCTATGTCCCTGTATGAAAATCTTTATATTAGTATATTGTTTGGGTATCATCAGAATAAAAGACATACACTGCCATTACTGCTAATAGGAAATAAGATATAATCGCATATAAAAGTAACATTGCAATGGAGACATGCATGTTTCGTTGAAAATTTAACCACCAAGACATATCAACTTGAGCACTGCTCGGAACCAATACAACACAGACACATATCAACTAAAGCATCAGAATAAAATTAATAAAATTAAGACTGTCAGGGGGCAGGATATCAGCAAATGTGTAGTATGAGTAAGAAAATTGATATTGAGCTGCTACGTCATCTGACACATAGCAGCATCACTACTATGGGATTAACATCTTTGATTGCCATAATTTTGAAACTAACTCTTTCAAATAACTCTTTCCATATGTAGTAGGGAAATGAAGTAGATTATCAATTTTATCAGACTCAAGCTTGGTTTAGAGTATTGTATTTAATTTGCACTTTTGGCTAAGGATTTAATATTTCAGGATTAAAACTAGTGGTTGGCAAGATACTTTCTTTTACCAAAATAAAATAATAAAAAAAATACAAGGCTGTTTAGAGATGCCGCACAATTAACTGTGGTGCTGCTGCCTCAAAATGACGCAGCAGGGCTGTTTAGGCAAGGCTTTGATGAGTGGCTACACTGATCATTAGGGTTCTACTGCTGCATTTGTAACATCGTGGTAAGAGAAATAGAGAATTACCTCAATGTTGTAGAAGCCAACATTTCCTTCAAAAGAAGAAGCTGATACCAATCCTGGGATCTTAGAATACCAGTGAAGGTCAAAGTTCATTCCAGCTGGTAATTCACTCACAATCTGCAACAAGTTAAGTACGAAAAGCAGGAATGTTGTAATCAGTAGTGACTGAATAAATAATGGGACAACTGAAACAAATTAGACAAGCAAATGCCGAACATCAGATAAGAAAACAATTCTACCTCTCCACTAACTGTGTCCCAACAAAGAGTCCGACTGTCTTTTCCACAGGTTAGCAAGTAACGGCTATCCGTTGGACACCATTTCATTGCAATCACACCTGTGAGAGGGAAAAATAAATCAGATGCATACAGCCACATAAGAAACAAATACTTGAAACTGATAGTTTCCAAATTAACAAAAGTGCCAGCTAATAAAATGTTGTAAAAGAGCATTCATGTGTCACGTGCATCACACAGCATCTTAAGGAACTATGCACAAAATTGAACCAAGGTAGAAATTTTAGTTCAACTTAGTCATACCATAACATGTTACAACAGTTCAAAGTGCAAAATTCTACTGCCTATAAGGCGATGCATGTTTGAAACCACATGCTAGGGTGGACATGAAGATCTTGCTAAATGAAAATAGTTGGCAGATCCAAAACAGTTAAGTTCAGCAGAAATCAAGAAATCTTAGAAATAATGGGACAGATATAACTACTCCAAACTCCATAAACAAAAACAAAAATGTTGAACTAAGCAAAAACAATTATTACGGTCATTTGATTAACAGTTAGGGAGGAGCATGCTTATCCAGACCTTTAGTGTGACCAACGAACTCCTTCACTGGTGACATTGCGTTCCTTACATCCCAGAGCTGTAAAAATATGTGTGAAACGAAATTACTAAACCTACTAAACCTAATTAAATAATATTTAGGCATTTAATTTCCAACATTTCAGCCATACCTTTAAAGAAGGCGATGAATCATCGTCTGACGCTAACATGAGCTGAGTAGCAGCAGCAGGATTCCACTGCAAAACTGAACACCGACTTCTACTTGGATCACGGAAACTGTTCAAACACAGTTTATACATCAGATTACAGGAGTTCTGAAATTCGCTAAATGTGTACAATGTGGTTGCAAACGTGTACAGATGGTACATCAAAACAACAAGGATAATCTTACCTGATCACAGGTTTCTGTTTTTTCAGATCCCAAACAACTGCAAAATATACAAATTTTTTTATAATAAGCTAAGAAAGGGAAGTTGAGTGGTATGAAGATACACGAAGAAAACAAGATGTAATCATGTAAAATCCCCCCTTACCAGTTGACCCATTATAAGATGTAGATGCTAAAATATGTTGGACATTGTGATTCGGATTCCAAGATAAATAAGCAATTTCCCCCTGGGCAGCAGATCCAACACTCTGTACAAAGTTTTTGTAGCACACATATATAACCCATTAGCTTTTCAACGTAACACATGTAATCCTATTTTAGTATTTTTGGAACCATAAAAGAAATGGCTGTGAACTAACAGAACTAAAACCAACAAAATTCAGAAATGGATAGTATAAGATGCTTACATAGTGATCATGGGCAGTGATAGAATCACAACAATCAACTTTAATAGAAGAATAATTACATAAGCAAAATCTATCTGCATCTCCACTCCTAAAATATCTACATTAATGGTGTTATGGAATTACATGACAATTGTTTGGCGCAACATATTTTATATGACTATTTAATTTAATGTGTGTTCCTCGACTGGCAGCAGCGTCAAGGCAGCAGCGTCAAATGAGATTCCCACTATCAGGAACATTATAAACAGTGTGGAGGTCCAGAGCCTGGCTGCTAAGTTCAAAAAGGTCACCGTGGCGGATATAATAGAGAGCATGTAGGTCCACCTTGTTCCATGTTTGACTCACAATGGTAAGTTTCAACTCTTATAAGCTGAAGATTAAGGTCACATTAACATATTATTTGTGGAGATTACTTACAATCAAGGAAAACAAATTACTTTCTTTTTTACAGAAGTACAAAATAAAGAATATTAGATCACTCCAAACTTACAGAAGCATGTGAAAATGCCACATGCCACTTCCTTTGAGAAATACTGGGTGCTTCCATACCTTGAGAGGTGGGTAGTGAATAGGTTCTGTTGGATTTGTCATATCCCAGATGTGGATATCTCCTTCATCTGCCCCAGATGCTAGTAGATTTGAGTGAAGATTAAACTCCAGACCACGAACCTGAAGTAAAAGGTTGTGAGCAAGTCCCCAAAAATGTTATCTCACGAGACCACATCCATTAAATTCAAAACACACGCCAAAAAGCAACACTTACAGGTCCTGTATGCGGCTTGAGATGATGAACAAGAGCCTCATCTGTTCCACTGCAAAAGCAAGATAACCAGAAAGTGAACAAGTGTTAGTTTTGGTGCAAATAATTTGAAGTAAATTCTTAAAAAACTTATATAGCATCTCTATACAAGAGAAGATACCGAAGTGACCTTATATACCTCTGCTCCGTCATAAAAGATCTTAAAACAAGTAAAATGCATGCACACATGAGCGCAAATTCTCAAGATTTTTACAGTTGGTTTAGAATGGTAATCAGTTTTTAAACAAATAATCTAAACATCCACAAGATCTGCGCTGACAAATTACACATACCAGCATCTCATCATCTTAATACTACATTGTTTAATCTACTAATATGTAATGCATCACGCAATACAAAAAGACTGACACATTGCAAGTTTCAGACCACCAATTTTACAGTATTGACATTCCAACGACACAAATTTTATGATTCCTTATTCTACAGTATCAATACCCCAATTCAGATCTGACAATCTAAACAAAAACACGACCAAATTCAAAAACCTAAAAACCAATTACAAAAATTCAAACAAACAAAAAAAAACACCAAATCAAAACCTAACATCCAATTCAATTCAAATTACTCAGTCAATCAACAAACAACACAACAATCACGACCAAAATTCAAAATTGAAAGAGAATTATAAAAACGTACTTGATTAACGAAAGTGGATTCCAAACACCAATACTCCCATCACCAAGACCACCAGCAATCAAACCAAGAGAGAATTGTTCTGTACCAGATCCAGCTTTCCCCCAAGAAACACGACTGAACGGTTCATTACTTGGACTTGGATATGAACCAGCAAGCGGTAATTCATCACCTGATGTAAAATCTATTTTATAAATCTCAATACTCGCTGTATTACTAAACGACGCATCTAGAGCTCCCACAATCGCTCCTGCTGCAAAATACGGTGCATCTGGTGCGAATGATACTGATGCTGCTTTCCCTATCCCCGTTATCCGCGTCATCTCTGAACAAAATCCTCCTCAGATCTAATTGATTTCTGCGAAGAATTTCTAGGGTTTTGATATTTTTACAGCAGATCTGATCAGGGAAAAGTTAGAAGGGAAGAAGAAGAGAAGAAGAAGAAATTTGGAGTTAGAATTTTATTTTTATTGTTTTTCTTCTCTGGGGGAGATTTAGTGAAATTGAGAAAGCGTTTTTGATGTTGCGCAAATCTCTATAATGGGGGAGAGGAGATGCTGGACGCGTGTATTAATATAGGATCATCTGGAGGCGACCAGATGAAGGAATCTTAGGATGGTGACGTGGGGTGGGGTGTTTTGAATGATGTGGGAGTATGGAGGAGTTTGATTGGACGAGTGAAGAGATTATTTGTAGCGAATGTGTTTACACTGCCAGTGCGGGATTTTCGGGAGAGAAATTTTTGTAAAGACATCCCGGTTTTGGATTTCAGCACCTGCGGTGGAGTTTGGTTTATACTTGTTTGTGTCTGGCTCCCGAATGCTCCCTCCCTTGGAGGAGGTAAGGGTTCAAATCCTGGACCTTGTTAGGGGTCACAACTAACCGCTGTACTAACCCATCAAATATATATATATATATATATTTTTATTTTTTATTTTTTATTTTTTTTGAAGGATCATTTCAAATTACCATGGATTGCTAAATGGTTCAATACAGGTCGTGCGCAAGAGATTACAACTAAATAAGCGCAAAAGTTCGAGTTTTTAGATGTTATGGTGAAAAAATTATTAAGATTGGTGAATTTGATTTAATCAAACATATCAAACAATGGGGCCGGAGATGTTAATCAAGTTTCTTCAGCTGAGATAACTGAAAAAGCTAATAACGTACCGAGGATGTTTTTTAATTTCCAAACAAATATTAAGAAAGAAAAACATCATAAAATTAGAGCGGAAAAAGAGGCTGGTTTTGGAGATTTTGTTAACCAATAAAGACAGTCGGAATGTGCACCCCGGTTTATTAGGGGTGCGCAAATTTGGACAAAGAACGGAGGAACAAAAATTATACTTCCACTATTTATTTCCTTGTGATTGTCGGCAAGACTTTTAAACATCTCTTGATGATCTTCCTTAAACCAAAACCCAACACTAAGAGAGACTCAATGAGACCTGTTGCAGAAATCTTATTAGGATCTTTTATCGATATCGACATACCTTTCAAATTTGAGTCAAGAGCGACACTCAGAAACATCCTCGTAACTTTGAATTTTGAGCTAACTCTTCTAATCGATCCTGAAACTGGTGCAGAAAAAGATGGTTTAAAGCTGCTTACCTCCGGATCTTAAAGAAACAGAGATGTAGCAACTTCTTCATTTTCTCTAAAACCTTGAAATATGTTGAGAGATTCCACGCAAAGAGAAAACAAGGGAAGTGGGAGAGAAGTTATTACTTCATCTTGTTTTAGAGGAAGCTCATTCTCAACCTCGATACTCACTTTAAAACCTTCTTGCGATTCTGGCATAGCTGTGTTAGAAATCAAAGCCTTTGCAACAACTTTCTTCCTTGTGGTGATTATAAAAGCTTGAGAAGTGAGAACTAACCGCTCCTTTGTACTAGCTTTGTCGGCTTTCCCAGCTTTACCCTATTTTAACTTTTGCTTTTGATAAGTCACCAACGTATCCTTGTAGACATTATCGGAAACCCCTTTGTCGGAAGATGGAGCACTTGAGACCATGTTAGGAACCTGCTTAATTCCATATGCATTTTTTTTGATCGAATTGCATCCTCCATGTCATTAATTGCATGAAAAGATTCATATAATTTGATTCAAACTTCAATGGTAACAAAAGTAATGTTAGTACCCACCGTCATGTTCACATTGACAATATCATCTTTAGAACCAGACATACCCGCATAAGTTCACTCTTCCTTGTCTTTATTTTTACATTTCTTTCTAAATTTAATATCCTCCACAATTTCCCCTTCCTCTGGCTTATTCATATTATTCCTACTAACCATGCATTCAGACATAATGTGTCCTACAATGCTATAATTCCCACAAAATTTTGAAACCTTACGGGGTTTTATGATTTGATAAAATCCCTCATACTTTGTTCTAATCCAAATTCTATCAGGGATTTATTTAGCTAAATCGAATTCAACCGTCACGCTTATATAATAACCAATTTCACGCTTCGAGTTGTCTCATCAACATATACCAATTTTTTTACCAATGGATAGATTGATTTCCTCCTTCTAGTATTCAATACATAAACTTGGAAGAAGAAACCACACGAAAGCAATGGAAGAATTTTGATTTTCAAGATTGAAGTTAGGTTTCCATTCCCTAATTATGTAATCTTCATAATCTAATTCTCCACGTGCCATAAACCATCACTCCAAAAAAAATTTCTTATCATCTTCATTATGAAGTTGGATGAAAAAAAAAACTTTCCCCAACGGAATCAATTGAGAACTTCTTTTAACTTAAATTGATCTTTTAAAACCTTATCAGCAAGCTCTATTTTCAATTTCTGGAATCCAACCTGCCTAAGACTAAACTTCCAAACATCCAAATTACTATCCATTAATTCATCCGATATCATTATTACAGTATCATCACCATGTTTACTTGCTTTGGGAAGAGAAGTAAGGTCAATCAAGGTTGCCATTCTTTTAGATCTAACATTATTAACTTTTGAGCTCCACTCATCAGATAGAATTATTTACCATATTTGATGAATTTTATGAAAAAAAAACTAACCACTCATCATCGATATTAGATCAATGAATAAAAAATCTGATAAAGAAATAACATGAAATTAGTAAAGAAAGTGAAGTAATTAAAACCTAGACTTTAGTTCACTGTTGAAAAATCGCCTCAAAACCGCTTTAGGTTTTCTGTCTTCACTTTCTAATTTCTTAGTGCCATTGACTTATTACATACGAATCTAAATTTTTATATCTAACTTAAAAATTGCAAAAAATTAAATAGAGTTACATATCTTTTTTTGATTCTAGGTATATACTTGCTCAACAAGTCAGATATAAAATGGTATTTGCCTCAGACTTAGACCATCTCCAATGAGATAACGAAGAATTCCTATATTTTAGGCCACATAGGATTTTTAGAGTTTTAACAAAAAAATCTTCTCCAATGAAAACTTTAAAAATAAACATGGCGATGATGTGTCAGGTAGTTATTTAGAAATCCTCTACTCCATCCTCTGGTTTTAGAGGTTTCCTTAAAGGATGTAAACATCATAACATCAAAATCAAAGGTTATTAATTAAGGAGTTAAATATTTAGGTTTTAAATCATTGGTTTAACTGGGAACCATCAAGTGGCCTGATGGTTCTCATGCTCCCTCCCTTAGAGGAGGGAAAGGTCTGGACCTTGTAATTGTTAGTAGTATTTAGCGGCCACAACTAACCACTGTACTAACCTATCAAAAAAAAACAACAACAATGGTTTAACTATTTATTTTAATATTAATTTAAAATATCTATGAATATAGTAGTTTTTAGAGGAATTATTCGATAGAATCGTACCACGCTGGGGGAACTTGGGGATGATACTTTGTGTTCTTTTAAGAGATTAAATAATTCTCTAGTTAGTATTGATGTCAGTAGTGGTGTAGGGAAATTTCTTATCTATAGACTAGATGTTGATATTCCGAAGGGGGATGGTTTAAAATGTTTTCAACTAATATATATGGTTTATGGTTGGAGACGGATTGTTTTTCACATCCTTAAATTAGATTTTTTTTTATCACACATTCATAAAAGAAAACAATACACATAAGATGCACATCAAGTTACCATTGGAGATGCTCTTAAATAAAGAAAACAAACGATCTGACAAATGACTCAACCCGAGTCAGACAACGAGTCAGATTTGAATAACCATGGTGCAAATATGCTCCATCCCATGTAATGCACTGATTAAGTACTGTTTTCTGTACAAAGATAGAGTTATAAGTATAACTAGACTAGTGCTCGTGCTACGTATCAGGCGGTTTTTAATCAGAGTTGGTGTGCGTGTTCGGTTTTGCCTCTCCCCGTGGAGATGTATTTTTGATTGGTGTCACCCCGTCCCATCTGGATGCAATAATATGTGGAGAAAATATACGAAACATGTGCGGATTTTATTTGTTTTTCCTTTTATTTTCGTAGAAAATATGTGATCTTTTTTCCCTTTTATCTATATTATAAGGGACAATGGTGTTTCCCTACATCGACGGTTATCTAGAGTTTGGATATATAAATGACGGTCAAGATGGAGCAACTAATATGTGTTTTAAGATATACAGTTTAGGCACATAAAGGACGGTCACGATCGAAATAATGATGTCTAATACAAATTTTCTTCTTATTATTAATGATGCCATGGATTTAATATTCAATTTCAATGCTAAAAATTCAAAAACAGATTGACATTGATTATGAGAACGGTTACGAATTCAAAATTCATTATATATTGATTCCCACAGTTTGGTATAGAAAACTCACGATAGTTGTTTCACTTCTGATCACATTCGTTTCTCAAATTTCCGATGCACAAGCTAAAAACATACCATACCACTGTTATCTTTGGTGACTACACCTACTAAAAAGCACCTACAAGAATGTACAAGCTAAAAATATTTTATCTGGTCTTAAGGTAGGACAACATGCCAAATTAATAATTCGATAAATAAGAATATACATTTTTTTATTATCAGCTGTAGCCCCTCCAAAACCTTGCTAAAAAGAACCTACAAGAGCTTTAATCAGCTGACAAACATGGCGGAAGGGAGAGTCTGGATGACTCCAGTCATGATATCCCGAGCATGGAACAAAGTGGACTTTTTGGCACTGGGACTACTGGAAAACGACAGAGAATGTGAGAAATGCCTAGAAGAGGCGGCAGTGATGAAGACTGGGTAGAAGCTACTGCTAATTTTTAGTATCATACTCACTCAATTAATGTAGCCCAACAAAACCAGAGACTGGGTAGAAGCTACTGCTAATTTTTAGTATCATACTCACTCAATTAATGTAGCCCAACAAAACCAGAAATTCCTTGGGAAAATTTTGGACTAGAATTTTGAGAGAAATTTTGGTGATTAGGATTATATCTTTCAACTTCATGGACAACTCTTTTATTCCTTGCATGCCAAATACATTTTTTTTAAAAATAATTTCTCTTTATGATTTTTTTTTAAATGGAAAAATATCAAACCTATAAATCGCCTTCTCTTACTGACATAGACGAATTTGTTACAAAATTTAGATTTGCCTAGGATGGATACGTGAAACCTGACAGCAATAACAGATTAAAGCCAGTGCCGTTACGGCACGGGTCATATCCTAGTGTATTAATATGGAAAAAGAGTCCTAATATAGCAGGTACTCGTCTTTTTAATTTAGTTTGGACTTCCATAAAATTTCAAATACGGTAAATTAAGTTTTCCTTTTGAATTTTTAATTTTTAAACCAAAAAAGGCTTATTTCGACCAATAAAAAACGAGGATTTCCTCACCGTTTATAGGAGCTTTAAGTCTTTTGATTTTTGAGTCATACATATATGACCCTGACCTAAATTAGTACGACCGTTTCCACGGTGGAAAGGTCGAACGAAGAAGAATATGAAGATGGGATTTATCTGCGATTACTTTCGTCCCGTTTCAGTAAAAGTGATACTTTTGCCCTGTTTCAAAAAAAGTGATACTTTCTCCCCGTTTCGGAAAAAGTGATACTTTCGCCCCATTCGTAAGAGTATGTTCATAATTATCATAACACATTGGTTTGACATGTCCTTACTCATAAGTACGACAACCATCCAAATTACTGAATTGATTAAATATTGTTTATGTTTATCAATAATCTGTTGTGGTGCTAATAGATAAAAAATGCTTGAACATCAGGCAAGCATAAAAAAGATCGGTTCTAACGTGCAAGTCCGATAAATGTTGGTGTATGTTGCCGGGGGAAATATTCGTGAAAATATTTCATCCATGATTAATGAAAAGCATGTATCTCCGAGTGAATCCTATCAGGAACATGCTAAATTTGGCGAAGCCTTACAAAGCTGAAAGTGCTTTAGTTGTACATTTTTTTTTTTTGAAACATACTTTAGTTGTACATGAACATGTATATAATCATACTTTGCATGTTCATTATTTTTTTGTTACTTATATCATACTTTGTGGATCTGGGCTCATCCTTAATTTGTGTACAATGTACTATGATGTACGTTTATAAATCCATGCTTTCTATCATAGTTTTGCATTTCTTAACTATTATGATCCATGTTCAGTTCCATTAGCACATGCTAAGCCTCTTATGAAGTTAAGTAAAGTATAGTGATATTTGATTAAATTTCAAATCATATCTATTTGTTAAAAAGTTGGGATGGTGGAGAAAATTGAAGCCAGGACTTCATTTTTGTTGTTATCGACATACTGAGCCACAATAAGAACCTTTGGTAAGTTATGTTTCTATAATCACTTCATTCTTTTAAAGAAAAAAGTTTAGCTAAGAGGTTTAAGGAGTCCAGTAGATACAATAACTCTCTTGCAACGGTGTAGTTATCTTGTGCCACGGGTTTTAGTTAGCCCGGGCAGTAATCCAACTTTGAGCCTATCAGTTTTGGGCTTTTAAATCTGCAACATTCAACACTCACTTACCGTAAACGAGCTTATCAGTTTTGGGATTGTATATAATCATGCTTTGTTCATTCACATTTATCCTTAAACTGCGAATATATTGAGATGAAAAAATAAACAAAAATATAATAAAATCTCTTGTGATGTTTATGCGCACATAAATTTATTCTTCTTCTTACTACACTAGGATATGACCCGTGCCGTAACGGCACGGGCTTTGGGGTTGTGCTACCGCTTAGCTAGTGGGACCTTATGTTTCTTGTATATCAGAGATTTGATGCACTAAGTAAGCTCCCTTGTTTTTGTTGTCTCCCTGTCACTCCACTTATAATTCGAGGCTATGAGAAGCACGTCATTCCACATTGGTATTTCATTATCCAAATACTTGTCCTAAAAGTTGTATTCTTTGTTCTACATTGGAATTTAAAACGTATTTATCAGCAATTTGAATAATAAGTCAAGTTGGTAATTGGAGGATCACCCTGTCACCATTTTAGTTACAATTCATTCAGTATGTGTCATGTATTTGTTCAGGGTGATGTGCAACGTGAGGTTGTTTACTTTCAGATTACATATGTTTGAGGAGGCAAAAAATGACCATCTATTTAAATGGAAATGGTAATAGGTCCGTCAAATTCCGGATGCCTCAAGTTTATACTTAAGACTCAATAACCCAATGACATACTTGAAAGAATGATGGGAATATATCTGGTTGGCTGGAGGATTTGTTTTAACGTAAGAATTAATAATTCACATTCATCGGTATAAGAATCGTTTCACCATCAGCAGTATTAGACCATTAGCTAAAATTTGATGCAACACATCAGCTCTTCTTTTGTTGTTAAATAATTGAGATGCATATGAACTTACACATGATTATGATAAATGACATAAAAAAATACCCAAGAGTGTCGGTTCAGTTATAACCTGAACATACCAACTCAGTGAGATGTGCTCTTTTGGTTGACCATCAAAAAATGTGACGGACCCGTTTTGGGCTGTGTACCATTCCAAAAATTGCTAGGACCTCGCATGCAGAAGGGCACCAATTGGCGTTCAGAATTATCATCATTTAAATTAAAAAAAAAAGTGTAACATACAGGAAAAAGTCAGCAACTATAGTGGCAAAATTATTCTTTGTTTCTACATTGTTAAGGATGAACTGATGCAACTCATGTTAGACATGAAACAACCATTAGAAATGTCAAAAGAAGGAGCTGGCTATACTAACAAACCTGAGTGCAAAAGAATTAACCTACGAAAGGAACTTAGGGACTTAGGATTACACATTTTAAACTTCAAAGGTTTAAAGAATCACCGCAGGACTGCAGCTGCGGTCACACGTCTATCAGAAACTATATTTGATATCACATCCCTCCTTTCAATCTTGATATAGGAAAACACAGAAAGATTCACCATATTTTTTCCAAGGCGTGCCTTTTTAGGAGGGTTTTCATCCTCGGATATGGAGAGATCCATTCTTGACGGTGGGAGTCCCATGGTTTGTGCTAGCCGCAAGATGTTATCTTAAAGGATTTTGTGAGTCATTGTGAAGCTATAAGTCTCTTTCTTCTACATGTTAAACGTATTAAGTATTTTTCGGTATTCAACATCTCTAAAAAAGTTGCAACCACATTCCCCTTGCAAAATAACATAAGCGTGGTTATGTTTGTGCCGAATGCTTGATTTTTGCAAGAACGTAATCATGATAGAAATTGTTCCGGTGGTGTATGATAGGTAATTTAGCTAAAAAAAATATAGTGTGGCCTACCTCTCCGGTAATGACTACATCCAATGCAGTGGACCAAGCAACCCTTTTATCTCACTATCCAGTGCAGCAAATATGGTTGACCCGATATGGTGCTGAGCCTTCAAATTGAAGCATGAACCTGCAAAAGATTAATCATAAACGCTTCACAGATTATATTGCCCTCCTGAAGTACAACAATCACTAACAATGCATCTAAAAAATTTCCTGTACTTTGAAGCTACTTCCAACATAATTATACTGCCTACCCAAAGATCAACGAAATCAAATTGGTCTAATTGAAATTGATGGAATTAGTAACTTCTTAACTATTTATGGGTTACTTTCAAATTTTCTTGGAAGAATCATGTGGCTTTGAACTCTTACCTAACTGTGAAAATCAAGCTGTAAATAAGACTACCACTTTTCCAAATGATTTTTAGCTGGTTCACAGTTATCTTAGGAAAAATCAGAATTAGTTATCCATACTAAAATCAAAACTAAAAGAGAGCTACACGAATATAAAGATCAACATAAGAGTGGATAAATTATAGCCGCAGTTCAATGCTTTCTCATGAATTGAAGATGATCATTTGCATTTCCAATTTTGCTCTACATTCCTGCACCGAATTTATCAATTGTTCTTAGCTGGAGTTAACTACATCAGAAGCAAACTTGTAACTTAATTTACTTGAGATTAGACACTCTTGAATCGAAGTTTGAACAGAACAAAGGATGAGTAAAATTTCTACCTTGTTCTTTATTGAAAACGCAAATGATCATTTTCTACTTCATAAACTCTTTTCCTTTAAGATCTCTAGCTTTCTTCACACAATCAAAGGCACACCCAAAATCCTGAGAGGGGAACAAAAATACAAATCAGTACCACACATAAATTCACCACACCAACGACAACAACAACAATAGCAAAAAACCAAATGAGTACCTAGGTCAAACCTTAAAACTGCTCATAAACAAAACGAACCATTAATCAGAGAACCAATGTAATTGCATAGAACATACAACTAAGAGTAATTAATCTCGGAAAAAATAGAATTAAGCCCTCATAATCGAAACTTAATCTCAGCATTTTTTTCTTCTAATTACCAAATTCAAACTTCATTTTAACATTACACATAGCCCTAAATTCTAGAGGTTAAGAGATTGAAGGCCTAACTGTACATATCACCGTATCACCAAATGGAATGACGAAACCCTAGAAATTGGGTTAAGAAGAGTCTCCAAGTTTAAACGAAGATAATGAACAGACGATGCAGGGAAAAAGGTTGAAGGATAGCTAGGATTTATAATTGAAATTGATTAACATTGATGGCCGAGAAAAATTGAAACGCTTCAGACATTAAATTCGATGAGTAATGCAGTCTTCCATCGAGGACTGAATTAGAATAGGGCGGGTGTAAACGTAAGATATATGTGGTGCGATCTGAGCCGTCTTTTATATGTTGAAACTGTAGATATCCGTCCAACACCTAAAACCTGTGAGGAGAGTGTAAATGCATATTGGCGTTAAATCTAGACCGTCCTTTATCTATCCAAACTGTAGACGTCCGTCCATTGGTAAAAACACCATTGTCCCTTATAATATAGATAGATGGTTAGACGACCTGTCGACAAAAATTTGTCAATAAGATGTGAAATGTCGCAAAAAAGGGATGTGAAATGTCGAATTAAAAGTTACAATAAAATTTAGCCTCGTATGAAGTTAATTTAAGTGAAGTACAGTAACATTAATATTTGATGAAATGTCAAATCTTACTCGTCTCTTGAAAAGATGGGATGGTGGAGATAATTGAAGCCATGACTTCAATTTTGTTGTAATCGACATACTGAGCCACAATAAAATCTTCGCTAAGTTAATTTTCTAAACACTTTATTCTTCTAAAGAAGCAAGTCTAGGAAAGTGGTCTAAGGAAACCGGTGGCTACAGTAGCTCTCTTGCTACGGTGTAGAATCCCTTTGCTTAAGGTTTAGTTAGTCCAGGACCACTTTACCGGCGGAGCCAGACTTTAACAATGAGGGGGACAAAAAAATAATTTCATATAAACTGTGGACTAAATTTATAAATCAGGTGGACTGAATATAAATTATATGATAAAACTAAGGGTGTTTTCATGATTTTGGGGATTTAGGGGGGGCTACCGGGCTAGAGCGAGGGTTAGTCAACCCTTGGCTCCGCCCCACTCCAGGCGATAAATACAAGGGAATACGTAACAGTTAACTTACCGGGTATATAGTCAGTTTTTTTAAATAGGAAAGAAGTTACATAGAGAACTTAAATTGAAACTAGATTTTACATAAGAGGATTTCATGAGATCTCCAAACTCTTGAGCGGAGACTCGATCCGTTGACCTCTTACTTGAGAATCAGGCTCCTGGCCAACTGGGCTAGCCCCTGATGGTTCATTTGTGCTTATCTTTAAATTGCGAACAATAAAATCCATATATACTGTGATGAAAAAATAAAGAAAAAAATCAATCTCTTATGATGTTTTATGTGTATATATAACTATTATAACTATAAGCTTCTTATTCGTATTGCATGGCTAGACCTGTCGATAACGTCTCAACAAATATTAAGATGCCAAAGAAAGATGTAAAATGTCAAATTAACAATCTTTTAAGGCGTGACAATAAAACTAAACTTATATTTTTGAAATTTAGGTGACAATAAAATTATACTTATCTTCTTGAAATATTAGGTAGGTAACTAGGTTGATATGGAGGGAAATATATCTGCTTTCTGTGTATGTTCGTACGTCTGTTGAATGGGGGAATTTTTGAGTGTTTCCGGTGGATGAGTGAATGGAATGTTGAGGCATATGAGGTTTCGACTGCCTGTCCAAGATTTTTTTTTTACTCATAAAGGGCAAGATATATATTAAAGAGAAAACATGGTTACCACAAGGAAGTGGCTGCCATGAAAGAGTTACA
Source organism: Papaver armeniacum (assembly GCA_023531295.1). Classification (NCBI taxonomy): domain Eukaryota; kingdom Viridiplantae; phylum Streptophyta; class Magnoliopsida; order Ranunculales; family Papaveraceae; genus Papaver; species Papaver armeniacum. The sequence goes on along the minus strand of JAJJWW010013128.1, from coordinate 244,133 downwards.
GAAAAGTTACAAAGTACCTAAGAATCCGGAAAGAAACAAAAGGTAACCTTAAGCTAAAAAGAAACAACCAAAATAAAAAACTGAACTCCTTCCCAAATTAAGTTATTCCCATCACTCTTTCCCAATTGAACATTAAACTGTTTAAGGAGATGTTCTCAAAGATTTTTGTTCCTAAAGACCGGTTGAAGAGCTAGCATTTAACTTCACACAAGAGTTGATTAAAGTTTTTATACTTTCCTTGAAAAGTCTTTCATTCCTTTCATTTCAAACTACCCACCAGATAGCAAAAGGAATCATGCTCATGTCCAGGTTTACTGAATGAAAATTTTTAAGGCACCAAATCATTTTAGTTCAAGCCTTAGAGTCCTGCAGCTCCTGCTATCTAGTTTTCTTATAAGTAACATGGTGTAAAATATTCCCCCCACCCCTAAATGAGTGAGCTCTTCCAATTTGCTGACCAGTTCGGAACAAGAAAAAAAAAATCTTAAGGAAACGGGGAAAAATAGCGATTCTTAGAAATAGTATCACCTAATTTGGGACAAAAAATGAAAAAATCACTTATCTAGCTAGGTGTATATGTTTTCCTTGCCAATTACTCCCTCCGTCCTAAATTATTAGTCCGCTTTGACTAAGTCAAGATATTAAGGAGATCGGAGGAGTGTACAACTACCCCTATTAAATGATACTTCCTCTGTTTTTGGAAAGGGGATACTTTCACTTTTTCATTTTAGCCTAAAAATAGGTCAAATTGAAAAAGTGAAAGTATCTCTTTTCCAGAAACGGAGGGAGTATCATTTAACCAAAATTAAAAGGAGCATACAGAGTATGTAAGAAAAATACATTGGTAAGTTTGACTAAAAAATATAACTATAAACAGAAGCTGGATAGTATTTTAGGACAAACGAAAATAGAATAGAGAACATAAATTTTAGGACAGAGGGAGTACCTTGGATCACTCAAAATTCAAAATCATCATCGTGTCTCCTCGGTTAGAAAATTAAAATAGCTATTCAATTTTGATAAAAAAATGTGAGGAAAGGATTTATATATATCGTCATGCTTTCTTCATTTATGTGCTCATTCTTAAGTTGCGTAGAATGAAGCTCTTATGGTGTTTATGCTTGTAAATCCATGCTTCTATATTTGATTTGTTTTCACAAGTATTTATTATGTTTGCATCATAGTTTTGAATTTCTTTATCTATCATTCATGTTCAATTTCTTTTTAGCATTAAATACTCCTATGTCTCGTCGTGGAGTTGATCAACTAAATTTCTAGTAATTGACAAGTTTCATATCTCTTTCTCGGAAGATACGATGTTGGATAAAATTGAAATGAATACACTTCATTTTGTTGCAATCATATCTGCTTCAATTTCCCATGGGTTGAACCTGTTGCTTTATAAATTTCGGGTTTACCAAATTACCAGCTAGTTAGTGTTGGCGGACATACTAATTCCGCTGATGTGAGATCTTTGAATCTAAATTCTTCAATAACTTTCAAGTACGAAAATTATCTGAAATTATGTTATTAAAGCATAATTGGTATAATGTTCCATAGGGATGAAGAGTAATCTGTACAACAGACATAGGATTCCAGGTAGATACATTGTGTAATGGAGCGAATTCTTTCAGAATTTTAATTACACAAAACAATAATCATACAATGTTACGAAATGATTTAAGTAAAATTTTGAAAATGATTTTGGTTATTTTTTTTGATGAAGAAGAAATTTATTAGAAGGGAGAAAAAGTACAGAGAAGCCTCTTACAAGGAGTAAGAAGCAAAAACCAAAAGAAAAAGAAACAAATGCAGACTAAAGAAAAATTACATTCCAGTTATTTAAGATGTTATTAAAGTTCCCCCCTAAACTAGACTTGAAGAGTGATGCCCATGAGAGGAGTGAGGATCTAGCATTCTCGACATATTTTCTCAACATCTGTATATATATCTTCAAACGTCCTTTGATTTCTCTCAATCCGGATCGACCATACAAAGAAGAAGCAGTATTAGTGACCAAACATTCTTGTCATCTTCGGGAGCTTTGAGAGAGGACCACGATTGCATCAAATTCAGAATTGTGGAAGGCCATAAACCAATGATATCATGAGATGGAAGTAACGAGTACCATATTCTTCTTGCAAAAGAACACTCAAAAAACAAGTGTCTGACAAAATGATTTTGGTTATACAAATCGATTTTAAGAGAATTTGATTGAGTTTAATCATATGATAAGATAATAAAAGAATGAAACTACTTTTCAAGAATTTGATTGGTTAACAACATTTTTGAACTATAGAACGGAAGTGCTCCTGATATTGGGGATTGGGCTAAACTATTTTCGTCTTTACAACTTTGAGTCCTAAATTGATCACCGTCTAGGGACTCGCAGAGAATCTAGCTATTTTCGATGATTGTGAACAAATTTATTAGGTGAAGATGTCGACTTCACTTAAGTTGCATCACCTCAACTCGTGATGCGTACACAAAAGCTAAAAGCATCCCGGATTATTTGGCCTCAAACAAATTCAAGAATGTCAAGAGGTGAAATAAAACACAACCATTGTACCACTATTCAAAGTAATTATAACCATTATACTACAAGAAGCATAAAATAACTACCGATCATGGTCCTAAACAACATACTATCCAGAGAGCTAAAAACAACATTTAAGATGCCATCTAGCGAAATGCCATTACACACTTAGATTTCCACAAACTCATGTGTCTCGCTTCACCACTTTGTATGCACAAAATCTCGATCATGTGCCATAGAAGTCTAACACCAATGAACTGATCCAAACATGGTATCACATTGATTACATGACTGGAAAGTTTGAGAATGACAATGCATCACAAATTCTAACTGGTCTATGTTTTCATGCCAAATGTCTAACCCAGTGTAAATCGGTGCATAACCTGACATATTTTGATCCGTGAAAAGCATAAATGTCTCTGATTAGAAGATCAAATAGTTGGTTTGTCGAAAATTTGTTGAACTGAAATGTAGGGAAACGATTAACTTAGTGAAGACGTAACAGAACTGAAGTGCTTTTAGTTGTACAACAACATGTACGTAGTCATACTTCGTTCATTTACCCTCACCCTTAAGTTGTGTATGATGAGATCCCTTATGATGTTTTTTTTTATAAATCTTTGCTTTATTTCATAGTTTTAATTTTCTTAACTAAATAATATCATCCATGTACAGTTTTATTAGTCCATGTTAGGTGTGTATTCGTATGTGTTAAGCTTCTTTCTGGAGTTGATTTAGCAAATTAATAGTAATTGATGATTTTTCAGATCACTCTCGTAAAAATGGGATGGTGGAGAAAATTGAAGCCTATATATACTTCTTCACTTTTGTTGTAATCGACAAATCAGGAGGTACTCTATCCAGGCACAAGCAGAAACCTCGTTTCTTTACCGGGAGCCACTGTAAGATTCTTTCCTAAACTATACTTCTAAAGTTTAAACTAGTATGTTGTAACATCAGCTTTGTGACCGACAATTAATTGTATTGTTAGTTCTGTAATGTCTGTCTGAAAGATTTTAATGCTTCTACACAAGGTTACCAACAATAAATCTTCTTCTCTACTAAAATTCTCATTAACAAAGTGGTCTAAAATTCCGGTAGCTACACCGCTCCGGTGTAGAGTTTTAGTAGCCGATTAGATTGTTTTATTTTCTTTATTTACCTGTCCATAGGAGCGAATCCAATTTCAACTTTTGGCCTATCAGTTGGCTTTCTGAATTGGCAGTAATCGAGTAACCCCAAAGGACCCACCATCAACATGTGTATAACCATGCTTTTGTTCCACTCTTATTTGAGATTTGGCTTCATTTAATATATAACCAATGCTTTTATTAATTATAGCGCATTTGACTTTCATACGTAGAATCAATTATAATTTTATGTTTGACCTTTTTATTTGAAATTCACAGCCCACATGAGTCACTGAATCGTGAAATCAATGGTTTAATGACCCACTAATAAAGCGTTCCAGATGTTTTTCTTCTTATTTTAAACGAACTTATATGAGGAAAAAAGTATTAGCCTCAATAATAAGAACTTTATATCTTTAATCAAACTCAAAACCTATAAAGAAAATTTATATTATTAGGCTTTTGGTTTTTGAAGTCATAAAATTTTATTTCAACTTAGCATGAGAGAAGGCGGATTAATTTTTTTAATTCATCCCATGATGGCTTGTTTAAAAGTTAAAGATGATTTGGTTGAGTGATTTATTCAAAAAAACAAAAAAAAAAATAACTCTCTTCTTCTTCTTTCTCTTTTTCTCTCCCCAAAAGAAGAAAAACCTAAGTTTTCATCAACCTCTTGCTCAGATTTGGTCCATTTGGACCAGATCTGAGCAATTTTTTTTCTTTTTAAGTTTTAGTCATTAGTTAATCAAATAAAACATGTTTCCTATTGTTTTGATGTCTTTCGGCATAGTTCTTCGCCATTTGAGGCTATTTTTCTTCGTCATTTTGGGCGATTGTCTCTTCGCTTTGTGGGAAATTTTTTCAAATCTTCATAGCTGGATCGTGGCTTGCTATTCTCGATTCAAAAACATCAATCATTCAAGACGGTACCGCTTTGGATCTATTGATTTAGAGCATCCATATTCGTTTGGGTATACAAATTTACGGGCAATGTACTCTTTTCTTTTAGGAGCATCTTTTATCAAAGAAGAAGAAAATCATATTAAATGGTCGGAATTAATTCTGATAATAACATCATTTTTCGCTACTACATAAGCAAAAATTGGGTATCTTTACGGTTTGTGGCTCTTTCTCTTCGCGATATACTTGTAATTGGTATCTTTAATTGTATTAGGGCTATAATCATCTTGTATTTTGATATTTTTGCCACTCTTGTAAGTAATCATGTAATCAGTATATTGATTTGAATGAGTTGAAATATGTTGATTGACCAAAAAAAAGTGATTTATTCAAAATAATTTTAAAAGATTCCTAGGGTTCATGTATTTTCGTTGGTGGAAGAAGAAAGGGAAAAAAGAGAAGAAAATCAAGGGTTCTTAAAACGCATATGGTGGGTTTGTTTGTAGAATTCACCGTTTCCAGGAATTTATAATCATGGGATTACAAATACTGAGATTCATATAAATCCCTTGTGTGTTTGGTAACTCAATTAAAATCCCAAGGATTTATAGAGTTTTCTTGTTTTAAAGTCATTGTACCGTTTGGCATTACCCTCAAATCTTAAAATTACATATATATGGGATTTAGAATTAAAAAAAAGTGGGTCCATAAATCCCTTGATAAGTTTCCCAGCAAATATTAGGGGGGAGAGGTCGGACTCCATATGGAGGATTTGCTGGAAAACTGATTCCCGTAGGAAACGTGATTCCAAGGATTCGGGCAACCAAACGCACAAAGGGAAACGTAATTCTACCAAATCCCTTGGACTCATAAATTCCACCTTTAAAATTCTACATCCAAACCCACCAATAATAAATTTTGTTGGAATTAATTAAATCAACTTAATTGAATATTTGAATCGTGTATATCTCTAATCAACTTTCCTAACTAGTAAAGAATCTCCTACAAACTCAGTTAATATATTTTGACTAATGATTTGAGATATGGATAATAAATTAAGTCTTCTTTATTAATCATGAATTTCAGATAATATGAGTCATGGTTAATAAATGCATAGACTATTTCTAAAAGAAGCCTAAAACTAAAAAATTCTGAATATGAAAATAAAATAAAAACACGTGTGATGTATGTGCATGTGTACAACTCCATGCTTCACCGGATGAATAAGGCACGAAGAGATTTTAAGAGGAAACCGTTAAAGGCATCCGTTTTTGTATCTAATTCCCTTTTGATGAGGTTTGTTTTTCCAAATACTATGGGTGAGATTGGATGTAAACTTTTAAAGGTGAGATTCATGGGTCCATGGGATTTGGTGGAATTATGCTTTCTTCGATGAAATCTCTTGGAATCACTTTTTCAGCAAATCCTATTAATGTAGTCGTACCTTGCCCCCTTATGATTTGCTGGAAAACTTATCAAGGAATTTGTGGGCCCCATTTTTGTTAACCCTAAAATCCCGTATATACAATTTTAAAGTTATGTGGGTAATGTCAAACATTACATATAACTTTAAATCAAAGGGATTCCATGAATCCTAGGAATTTTAACCGAGTTATCAAACAAACAAGGAATTCACATAAATACCAAAATTTGTAATCCCATGAGATTATAAATTCTTTATAATTGTGAATTCTGCAACCAAGCCCATCATTGTGAAATGAAGAAAGATATCCATGATTTCTTTCTTTTTCCTAACTTATTTTTCGATGATATAAAAAGATGATGAAATTTTTAGCATGGGTGAAAGTATGGCTAGACCGGTCGATGACTACTCAACAAAAATCAGTGAATCATACTTCAACATAGCTAGTGCTATAGTTGTACAACATACAAACATACTTTGTTCATTTACTTTTATGTTTGTATTATTCAAACCATGCTTTATTTGCGCTCACACTTGTGTGGTAATGAAATCTCTTGATGTTTATGTTCCTATATCCATGCTTTGTAATTTATATATTACTAGATCTTAACCCGTGCCGTAACGGCACGGGATGTTTTGTCTCTAATACGATATTGTTCACATTCCTCTTGCTTCATTTTATTCGTGAGTAATTATTTCGGAAACAAAATGGGTTACCTGATCTTTTTATTTTTTACTTAAGCATGTTATTCCAATTTATTATCTGGACGGAGTAATAATGTTGTGCCAACATGAAAATAAAATAAAAAATACAGTAAATAAAATTTTACCCCATTTATTGTTCCATCATACCATAATTTCAAACTTCAAAAAGAATATTTCATCTAACAATACACATACCTAAACTGCCAATCCAACTCCATGATGTTTATGAATACATTTGTTCCGAAATTATTGATAACTAAGGCTCTAAGGAGTGAAGCAAAAACCCATAATATTTTCCCTACTATAGATAAACACTATTCATTTATTTTTTGCAAATGTGAGAGTTATAAAAATGAAGAACCCTTGGCTATTGGAAGGCTGAGATATACACATGTGAGTTGAAAAAATAAACTTATGATAGTAAATCAAAACATGTGTAAGATTCTTTCTCAATCATATTGATAACATAAAATTAAAGAAATTCGTGGATAAAAAGATTTCACACCAACTATGCTAAGTAGTGCATGAATGACGTTCTCACATCTTGTGTTACTCAAGTAATTTGGAGTTTTAAAGAGCATAGTCATATTGATATTTGTATCTACATAAATTCAACTAACCTTCCGAAGAAAAATTATTAGTTTCAAGGTAGAGCCGACACAAAATTCTGTCGCCTTCAATGTATACAACACACATTGGGTTTAATCGGCCTTGAGATTAAACAAATACCCCAACATTAGTCAAATAATGTCTACAAATACGGGATCGAAACAAAGTGCTAACGGGAAAAATGAGAGACTAACATCAGTTCTACAAAGAAAATACCCTATATGTATCAAAGTTTGTTAACCAAACATGTATTCAAATTAAAAAGTCACCAACTTAACACAAAAATGTAAAAGAACCCAAGTTAAATCAATACTTGCATAAACAAAACTTATAAGAGAATTTTGTAATTATTAAATACCTTTAAAATCACTATTAGAGATTTAATTGCATGCCTCGTTAAAAACCACGGTAGGGACGAAATCACCAGTTAATCAGAGATATTTCACCGGATATGTAGCAATTCGAGAGAAGTTTACACTGGTGGTGATGCGTTCCATCTAAGTGTTGTTCGATTGATTATTTTTTTAGAAGGTTTCGGTTTTCATTGGAGAAACCGAGAGGGAGCGTTTCATTATATTCATTATCATTCGAAATCCAAGACCAACTCGCCCTCTCGCTTACGGGATCTCAATACAACCTTAGATTTATCTATTGGACGGAGAAACCTTGATACTAAATATGTAGTTTTTAGTGTTATTTATTATATAACGTGACATCCAAATGTTTTTTTCTTCTTCTTAATTTTCATGTATATTAACCGAGTTTATATTAGCATTAAGACGATCAACCACATTTCTAATTTATAGTGTTATCCTTTTGTAGTAGCACATTATTAACATAGTCAATTACTACTCATCAAAATCGGCCAGTACCACAAACCACCAGATATCACTTCTTTCTCCACCACCACCATTTTCCATCCCTCGTAGAATATTGGGCACACTTATAACTTTTGATCCTACACGTCATGTATAAAGTTTAGATTTAACAAACTTAGGTCGTCATTAATTTATTCAACTATATGTTTTTTGTTAATACTGAAAATCATGCGTACGAACGGGTTACCAAAGATAGCAGTGGTACCAAAAACAACCATTTTGTCATATGTGATTTGGTATCATCCCAAAAGTATTTGTTATCCGCCTTTTTTGATCGTGTCAAAAACAACCAACTATACTTTTCACAATACAATGTTACCCGTCATGTAAAAAAAGTTATTATTTTTGATTCAAAAAGAAAAAACCAATACCACCGCCATTAAAACCATCCAAATACCACTATTTTCTTCCACCAAAACTAATGTTACCGCCTCCACCACTTAGTAACACCTTCCACCGCTTCCACCACTTACTTCTTCCTCTACTACCACCACCACCACTAATATCTATTGAAATAATTTTTGTCAAAATTATTATTTATTGATGGAGATATGTATTAATATTAATTAAGGGATATTTATGATGTAAAATTAATAAATCATTTATCATGAGTAATTAATGAGACATCAATTAATAAAACACTTATACTAATCAATATTTAAGTTGAACAAACCATAACCATAGATTTATTTTCTCTCTAGACAAATCACTTATATACTAATTAATAAAACACTTATACTAATTAATATTTAAGTTGAACAAACAACCACTGTTGATTTATCTTTTATATCAATTCCAACCAAGGTGGAACAATGGTTAGAGGCCACTCTATGACACAATAGGTCATGAGTTCGAACCTCCCCGTTATAATTTTTGAAATTCCATATCTTGACTTGAGTATTCATTTTTAATTCATAATATTTGAATGAACACCACGTGTGCGACTTGTAGGGTGTGGCACGGAGAACCACAGCCTTTGATTTATCTTTGCCAAGGATAAATCCTGACCACCACTCAGATAGGCAAAGTTAGCTAAACTATGCTTTATACTATTGATAATTTTGAATATCTTAACTATTAAATTTTCAAAAGCATTGTCGTGCTTCCTCGGTCAGAAATTCAAACTGGTTTTTGTAAATGCAAAATGGTTTATGTACATGCAAAATAGTTGTTGATTTTTGTTAAACTGAAATGTCAGAAAATGACCCAAGCCTTAACCAACTGTTTTAGTTGTATAGCAACATGCATTTAGTTAGAGATGTAAATTGGGCCGGTCCAGCACATGTTTATGGCACAACACAACACAACATGTTAAAATTTGAGTACAACACATGACCAGCACAGCAGGGGAACAATACGTTAGCTTAATGTGTTGTGCTGTGCCAGACAAATAGGCACATCACAGCATGCCACGCGAAAAAAGCACGCCATATCATGCATAAAATACTACAGGATACATCACATTTGATACATATTTCAAAAAATAATCATTGTTTTAGCCAGTTTTTAACATTTTATTTTCGTTATGTTAACTTATTTCTATAATAATACATATACTAACTAAAATATCTAAAAAATATTTACATTGAAAAACATAAAATAAGTGTGCTACCACAGCACATCACGACACTTTACGTTTATCTTTCTAGCACAGCATGGCACTCCATTTAGCACGACAGCACGACACGTATGAATATCTGGCACAGCCCAGCCAAGCACACATCAAGCACGTGATTTCGTGGGCTGGGCTGTGCCGAGCCGGCACTTTTTACACCTCTGCATTTAAGCATGCTTTTTTAATTTGTACTCATCCGTAAGTTGCATATGATAAAGCTCTCATGATGTTTATGCTTATAAATCCTTGTTTGTGTTCATTTTCTTTTATTACGTAAATGCTCTGATGTCTTTTGAAATTGATCAACTAAATTTCTAGTAACGGATGAATTTCTGGTTCTTCTTGAATGATGGGATGTTGGAGAAAATTGAAACGAATACTTTTCGCTTTTGCTGCAATCCAGTTTCCAGAAATATTTTAATTCTCGTCCCGCCAATCACTACGCCAAAACGAGGTAAATTTGACAGGGCCCTTTCAGAAATTTGACCAGGGACTCCTTTCAATTCTTTTTTGACGGGCCAAGACAATCAAAATTTAGTCAGGCCTTTCTGGGTTCATTTTTGACGGGCATAACAAAATAACCCACCCATTAGATTTTAGTTTCTCTACTCGAACACATTCATCATATTCATTTCTATCTCTTCATTCGAATTCTCCAGAGAAAAGAAAAAAAAAATGAAACCCAAGATTTTAGTTTCAATCTCTTCTCTCGTGGTGGGATTTGATTTGGTGAGTTTAATTTCAATCTCAGATTTCTTCATCTTAATAAACAAATCTTCATCTCGATTTCTTAGCCGATGTAAGATCCGATTATTTCTTCATCTCAGTCTTCTTCATCAAATTTCTTCATTTGATTATACTTTAACTAACCAATCAGATTTGTCTGGAAAGATTTACTCACTGAACGAATTTCTCTCACTTCAGATCTTCTCTTTTTTCCTCAAATTGATTCGATTTTTTCCTTTATCTGAATATTTTTTTGTTTTCTTTTTAGGAGAATCATAAATTCGATGCATTAGAAGCAAGGATTTCGACGGTTGAATCTATTAAACTCTAGAAAAAGGAATCAACTCAGATGAGAGTTTATGCAAGTTTTTGATTGAATTAGGTGAAGTTATGGTGTGTTTGTTTGCAGAATTCATTATTTCGAGGATTTATAATCCTATGTGATTACAATATTTAGGATTTAAGTAAAATCCCTCGTATGTTTGGTAACCTAGTTAAAATTTTTAGGATTCATAGAATTATCTTGTTTTAAAATCTATATACTATTTGGTATTACTCTTAGAATCTTAAAATTGTATATATATAAGATTTAAATTTTTAAAAAATGGCTCCGTAAATCCCTTGATAAGTTTCCCAGCAAATCTTATGGGGGAGGGGCCGTCGAACTCCATATGGAGGATTTACTAGAAAACTGATTCCCGTGGAAAACGTGATTTCAGGGATTTGGACAACCAAACATTCTGAAGGAAACGTAATTCCACCAAACTCTATGGACCCATAAATCCCACTTTTAAAATTCTACATCCAAACCCACCATTAGAGATTTGATGTTTTTTTTGGGTTGGAAAAGTTTAGTCAATTTGTGAGTTAAGTAATTTCATCCTTCAATTGATTGTGTATATATTATCTTTCATTTTGTCTTGAGAAGCATTGAATGAATTTCTGCTTGGGTGGGTGAATTTTAGATGTTCATATAGCAAGTTGCCATCACATTTTTTGTGTGCAATATGTTTGAAGATTGACTGACTATATCGTTATAAGATAGATAACTTGAAATGCATTTTGGTAATAATAGATTGAATACTATGTGTTTCCTTCGATCACATTGAACAGAGAACCTCTACGCACTGGAGAATAGTTACATGTAAGTATTTTTTCCTTTGAAAAACTGAAAAATTGAACGTTCGTTTTAAAGTTTCAACGTTTTTGTATAGGATAACGCTCAGTCAGTGTTTGATAAAAGGCCTTTGAAGATACCATTATCTAGCTCAGTTGAAAATGGTGTTTTAATTTCTAAACCAGGCCATAGAAATGGTTATGGTTATGGATTGTAGTTATAAAAGTTCCTTGGTGTCAGGAACACGTTGCTCGTGATTAACAGTTGATCTTTGAAAGCTATTTTTAAGTTTGAAAATATCAGAAAAGTTGTGTCTTGCACTTTATTTTATTTCTTTGTTTCTGTCTTGACTCATGATACTACCTAGGGATTATCTTCTGATTTTACATTCAAACTTTTCCATTACAAGATTAAATCTCCGTATTGTGTGGTGGATTATCTTCTGATTATTGTGCTACTACCTGGGGTCAGGCATCTCTGCTGACCGAATACACTAAACTCGCAGATGAACTTTATCAGCCGATGGAACTTTTGTGACCAAGGTATGGGTTTCTTGTTCTTTTCTTTCTTTTGATACAAACATAAATTTTGTTTTCTATCCAAGAGTGATCAAGCAAGATTATGAACGTCACTAGGAAAGTTTTCAGTAGATGGTGGTATCCAAGAAGATGTTTTTGTCTCGTGCAAGGTGAAAAGTTGACTGTTGTAGCTTTCAACAGTTACTGCAAGATAAATTTAAGTTCAGATATTAGATTTTTTTTGACTTTGGATATGAATTAACTTTTGCTGATGATTTTTTTTTTGGATTATAAACAGATGTATCCCTGTATTTACATCCGACTTAAAAATGTACCCCGTTTTTTTCCCATTTACAAATATAGGCCTGTTGGATGTTTTCCATCCAAATCCGTTGGAAAAGTCAATTTCTCGTAATTTTCGTCATTTTCTCGTTGGCTGAGAAGAGAAACTGAATACTAAATTACTAGTCTGTCCTTTAATTTTTGTTTATACGTGGCCAAATCTCGACTGGATATCTAATTATTCAGAAATCTTGTAAATATTGTAGGGTTCAGTTTATTGATTTCTTTGTGTTTTCCGCCAACGCGTGTAGGTTTTCTGGAGCACAAAATTATTAGCCCAACACGTGGGAAAACCTGAGACACAAATCTATTAGGATTATAAACAGATGTACCCCTGTATTTACATCCGACTTAAAAATGTACCCCCGTTTTTTTCCCATTTACAAATATAGGCCTGTTGGATGTTTTCCATCCAAATCCGTTGGAAAAGTCAATTTCTCGTAATTTTCGTCATTTTCTCGTTGGCTGAGAAGAGAAACTGAATACTAAATTACTAGTCTGTCCTTTAATTTTTGTTTATACGTGGCCAAATCTCGACTGGATATCTAATTATTCAGAAATCTTGTAAATATTGTAGGGTTCAGTTTATTGATTTCTTTGTGTTTTCCGCCAACGCGTGTAGGTTTTCTGGAGCACAAAATTATTAGCCCAACACGTGGGAAAATCTGAGACACAAATCTATTAGGATTATAAACGATGTACCCCCGTATTTACATCCGACTTAAAAATGTACCCCGTTTTTTTCCCATTTACAAATATAGGCACATTGGATGTTTTCCATCCAAATCCGTTGGAAAAGTCAATTTCTCGTAATTTTCGTCATTTTCTCGTTGGTGAGAAGAGAAACTGAATACTAAATTACTAGTCTGTCCTTTAATTTTTGTTTATACGTGGCCAAATCTCGGTTGGATATCTAATTATTCGAAAATCTTGTAAATATTGTAGGGTTCGGTTTATTGATTTCTTTGTGTTTTCCGCCAACGCGTGTAGGTTTTCTGGAGCACAAAATTATTAGCCCAACACGTGGGAAAATCTGAGACACAAATCTATTATTGTTCAAATCTCTAAGGAAGTGAACAGGATTTGATGAACTTGGGTTCACTAAGAGGCAGGAAGCGACATCATTTTTCCCCCTCTTCCTTTTTCTCTGTTTTTTTCTCTTTGTAGAACAGTAAGTTAAGTTGAATTAAGTTTTGTTCGATTGTTTAGCAGCAAGTAAAGATGGTGAATTAAGACGTGGAAAGAAGAGGAAAAAAAACCCGAGAAGAAGAAAGGTTAGTAACAAAAATTCGGACCAACTTGATCTGTGATTTTATCTCATAGATTGATTTAAAGGGGTTACTGTATGTTTGATTTGAGGGTTTCGAATGGCTAAATTGATCTTGGGGTTTTTGTTTTTGAAGTAATTGATGGGTTTGATTTTTTTGGTTTATTGTGAATAGCAATGTTTGACATTCATTTGGATATTTCTGTGTAAATTTATTGAATCTTGCATAGCCTTCTATAAGATACACCCAATACATGTCCCCGTTTTTGCTTCATATTCTAGACAATAAAGATGATGTTTGAGACTGAGTTACATGATCGATTTAAAAAGTTGTGGTGTATTGGTGGTCAATTTGAAGCCACGGAGAAGTGTTTGAGAAAGTCCCAAAAGAAACAGAAAAGCATTTTAAAGAAATTTACCTTTGTTTCTTATTTGGTTGGTCGATCACTTTATAATCAAATTGTTGAATTGACTGATGCAAAGGTAAGTGTTCAAATATATCCTTAACTAATTTACCTTTTAATGCTTTCTGTTGAACATAAATTTATGAGCTCAAAATACTAGAACATGATGCAGATTACCTCCTAAGCATGAGTCTGATCTCTGTGAACTTTTAAGTGTCATTTAGATCTCACTTAGTGAGTAGACTTCACTAGTGAGAGTCCCACTAGCTCTTTGTGTCGTCATGCTGATCTTGTGGGCATAAGGCTCTTGCTTTACTTTACTTCGATTTTAATTGCCAAAGATACACGTAATGGGGCTTGGCTTCCTATCTCTTTATGTTGTTGTAAGTGTAGTTTTAGCAAAGAACAATAAACCGAAGCTTAACCTATATCTGAATGGTGCATCTTAAATTCAGAATTGCAACTAGTTTCTACAGGACAAGGAACATTGGATATGAATTTGTTTGGATTGGAAATATGGGTTGTGTATGGATTCAAATTGCTAACTCTAGCTATGTTATGAGATGGAATGATAGGTTAATCTCTTATGCTCTTTGACTTTGCAACTTAGTCCTGCTCTTTGACGAAATCTCAAAGCACTAGAATCTTCTCTTAGTAGCAAAGTTGTTGCTCCTTAATTGGACTCTGCGAATGCAGCTAATTATCCCACTTATCCCATATTCAGGCTTACAACAAGCATTTGTGTGGTATTGCCTATGTTCTAATCCGTTGTACTATTCATTTATTGCTTACTAGTAAAATTCGCATGGTTTTTCATATTTCCATGTATACGTTTTATGTGTTAAGCCAGCTCTTGGGGTGTCGGTGTGGGTGGTGCAATGGCTGTGTGGGGCTTTTGATGCAATTGAACCAGTTCTTATTTGCTCCATTAAAGTCCCTCCTCATCTCCTTGTAAGTCAATAGCACGGTCTATCAAGCCTTTACTCTCTAGGATGCTAGCTGAGACAAGTCTGTTAAGGATTTTTCATACCTTGTGTTAAGATTTTGCTTTCGTTGAAATTTGGTTACGATGCCATATCTTTGGCAAAGTCATCATGTAAAGATAACGAGGTTCAAGTTCAATTAATAAGCATTTGTCTAAATTATTATTTTCTGTTCCACTTCATTTCTGCTCCAGAGTTTTAGTTTTTCTTTTCATTCAAAAAAGTAATGGCCAATGATAGAGTGCCATGTGTCAAAGAGATAGTAACAAGTACGGACGTCGTTTACTGAGACAAAGCCGGTTAAGCGACGGCTTAATCTGCGATTTAAATGATTTGAACAGGTAAGTGGTTAACTCGGCGATTTGGAGGGCTAGAAGGTCTTTTCAACATGACTTAACTGCTGACATGGAGGATAACTTTCCGTTAGCCGTTTTTTCAAAAAAACGGTCAAAACCGGGGTACATTTGTAAAATTGAAAAAAACTGGGGGTACATTTGTATGCGCACAAAAAAACAGGGGTACATCTGTATTTCACCCTTTTTTTTTTGTAGGAAGCTTTGTTGTGGTTGCTGAAAGAGGGAGAGAGCAAGCTACTGAAACTATATTAGTCAGGTAGTTTATTTTTTATGAACAAGTTTTTCTACTACAGATATCTCCTGAATGGTAGTTATTTGCTTAACAAATTCAATTATAGAGAAAGAAGAACTAGTTAGGTAATTTTAAAAGAACAAGAGGCGTTTATGGAGGGTTAGTGATTGAGTTCCATTTAGTTCATGACGAGCTAGAATTGTGATTAAATTTTGTTGTGTACGTTGTATCTCGTCTGTCATAGATTAACAAATTGGTGAATGCGACTTGGTTACGGTTTCTCTGAATTTTTTGTTTATGACGACTTTTATATATAAATATAAAACAATGTGAAAGTTCTAATCTAACTGGTTGTATATTGTTCAGCTGATGTTGTGGCAGGATCAACTGCGTAGCTAGGTAAAGGTCTCTCTTGCATTTGTGCCCTGTTATTCATGTAAAATTAACCAAGTGCTCAAACTTTTGGTTTGCAGAAATCTTTTCAGGATTTTCTCCGAGAGCAAGAAGGTGATCGGGCAATGTGGGAGTACCCATTTTCCTGTGAAGCATCATAACTTGTAAATTATAACTGTCTGAATGATTTAAACTATGGATAACTAATGGAAAAATTCCATTTTCCAGGGTAGTAACTGAAGAATTTCTTCAACTGAACTACCGCTAATGGGGTTGATTTCTTGTTTTGTTTCTTCCTCCGCCAGGCTATCTTCCTCTATCAGAAGTCAGAGCTAAGGTTTGATTTCTTATTTTGTTTCATTTCGGTATTGAAAATCCGCCCAACCCGTTTGTTTTGGTGTTGTACTGACTTCTAGGACTCGGTATATTAATTCCATTATGTCATGTTTTTGGTTGATGGTGATTGAATTCTAATTAATCTAGGATATGTTCTATAGTGTGCTTTACATTCCACTTACAATTATTAATTTGTTCCTCTTGTTATGTCATACTCATAATACATTCGGCAAGTTGAAAAGGGCTAACTGAATGTCATAAGTCTTTGGTTTATGTTATTGAGCATTGTATATATTCTTTCGATTTGTGTTGTTTAGTACGGTTTTTCAACAAACTTTGGCAGTGGGTGTCATGAAGCAGGACAACTTGAAAGGTATTGACGGCTGGAGCATCTCCTAGTTCCTGGTCTGGAAGGGTTAGATTGAGTTACTGGAATGTCATTGTTCAGCTGTTTTTTTTTCTTTCTTTTCTTGAAGCAGGTTTAGCTGGTCGACAAGGGTTTAGTTACTTAGGATTAATTTTGTAAACAATTAATTTTGGATTCTAATACTTTTGCAATATATGTTGAAGTTTAAATTTTTTATTTGAAAGTAATGTATTGGCTGGCAATTGAATTATGAAATTAATGACAGGCAAAGCCCGTCAAAAAATTTCGACAAGCAAAGCTCGTAGTTTATTATTTCTAATTATTGACAGTAGGAAGCTGTCAATTAAGGTTTTCGACACCTTAAAATACGACAGGGCGTCCGACAGGTAGGGACTGTTAATAAACACTATTAATGACAGACCTGGACCGTCGAAAAAGGTCATTTACGGCGTAGTCAATTTCCAAGTTTTGGGATCTCCACATTAGTGGCCAGAAATTTAGGCGAACAAACTTATTATTTCGGTTAAACAAGTCAAATTAAGAGAGCATTGATTGAGTTGAGTCATCAGAGTTGCAGGGAAGGCGAGATGGATCGAGAAATGAAACTATTTTTTAAGAATTTTTGAGTCATTGATGTTACTCTTTAAAGCCTCTACTATAAGGTGACTCATTATATAATATAACCGAAGTCTATTAAAAAAATGTCTGGGCATTGCGCTTTACTATGTGCTTTTGTTGTGGTTAGTTGAGTTTTTTTTTATAAAAAATTGGGTTTAAAACCCAAAGGTAATATTAAAGTTGAAACCTCAAAGAGGTTTACTACCTACAAGTCCAGGTAATTAGGAAAACAAAAAGAAAAATCCTCCCACCTCGATGTTGACAAGTTTCGAACTCAGGTCGTTGGTATTATCGCCCAACGACTTTACCACTGTTTTGGTTAGTTGAGTTAGCAGATTGTATCTCATCTCTCTTTATGGGCTATCCTTGAATTTATGGGAGGCGTTAAGACAGATTCAAATGTCAGGTCTACATAAGTATTCGAGTCTTAAATTGATCACCGCAAGGAAATCGGAGTAGAATCCTAGTTATTTTCATAGACTGCGAGTATGTGATAATAGTCGGAACAATATATTTGTAGCTAGATTGCAGCATGTGTACACTGGCTTCTGGATACGAATTTCTTTTCCTTCGACTTGTTGGATGGGATTTGCGACTTCATTTGAGTTCCACCACTTCAGCTCCCGAGTCCTGATGCAAACACAAAACCGAAATCATCCACACACACTCAATACTTCTATCCATCTGACTCCAAGCCTCTAAACCAGTAAGACTACCATTCATGTCTTCATGATGTGAAAACTACAGGAAGACTCATTTTTCATTTTTTCTCCACTGTGAAACCCACGTCCAAAAAAAAAACTTCAAAGCGCGCCCATTTTTTGTGAGAAAATTTCTCACAAACCCAGAATTTATAAAATTATGTTCCCGTATTTTTCCTCTTCTACTACTCCCGACAAACTATCTTTCTTCTTCTTTGATTCCTTTTCTTCTTCCTCCCAACAGTAATCCCGATGAACAATACAGATAGACGGTATAGGAAAATAGATAGATTGTGAACGAATTTATTTTTCGTTTGATACTGTGATTATGATTCTGGGAACTAGGGTTTTGTGTAACGGTGGAAAGCTGAAACAAGAAACAAGCTTGATCAATTGTCCGGTATGCAAGGAAACAAGCTTGATTGATTGTCCAGTATGTTAGGGTGCAGGTATAACTTTTCAGTTGATCTTGTGAATTACAATTTTTTGGTGTCTTTTTGATTGATACGGTGTTATGAACCGAGGTGTGATTCACAACAAGAACAGTATTGAGATAGTAGTAACGCCAATATCCTCACGGATCAAGCCCCCCGGTTCAGAGAACACGGTTTATTCGATTCAACGATTTACTTTTGATTGATTTCTTAGATAACCCTAACTGTTACAGGACTGGAGCTTATAAAGCTCGACCTAAACTCCTAAATTAAGCGGCTACAATGCCACCAGGTGTTTACATCTAATCCACTTATTGCACTTAATAAAGACAACCACTGGTTGGTTAAAGGCTAGCAACCATGGATTATGCTAAATACTGACATAAAGATGATATGGGCGCCCTACTCCTAGGCTTGGGACATGACAAATACCATCCCCTTCAGAACATCCTTGTCCTCAAGGATGAATGATATGAAAACACACAAGTCCGTTGGAGAGTCCTTCAAGGTTACATCTTGAAATACAGTAGTTGTTCGCAACTTGTAGCCGACTGACGTGGCTATTGAACCAATGCTGCAAAATGACTCTCGGGAGTGCAAGTGGATGGCTCGTCGTCAGCTCCAATGGAATATGCATATAATGTATGATGCCAACAGCCTTTGTGGAAGTACTTGTCGTTTCCACTTCCCTTTCGAAGAAAAACACTTCCTTAGAACGCCATTTGTGTCGAAGTAAGAAGCCCAACAACTGACTTTCTGAAAAGCAATCTCCCATGTTCAAAGTTACAATTCTTAGCATGATATCTCTAATAGGACCCCTATTGTACTGACAAACTCCATGTGGTTGAGTTGTTGCAGGCTTTTCGAGCCGGTCTGTATCCCATTTCGGGTGCATGATGACCTTCCTCGTCACCACATGCTGCATAGTTTCACCCCTTCGCTTGCTAATGGTCCAGATAGCGATTGCATGTCCAATTTTTATCACGACACCCCATAGACTTACAGGAAACAAACTAATTCCCCATCTCAAGTAGACCAGCAACTTTAATTCAGTAGTGGCTTCAATAGTTGCAAAAGCAATTCCCAGCAAAATGTGTCGTCTAACTTGAGTGATGTGATACACCTCATGAGAAGTAACCTGGACAGCCCCTCCAAAATATTAAATCAAGCAATTTTCCTCTGTCAAACAACAAACGACCACCACCCGTAGTACCAGTACCATTTCCCATTATGCTTACAACAGTTAAGTGCCAACTTGGAAATCTTATGAAGGTCGATGCAAGTTGATTATGGACCTGATCCTGGCAAAACACATTGCTGCTATAAGTTCGTTTATTGTCATCACTAAGAGCTGAGAAATGAACTGTCATGGTGTCACATGTCACACTCCATAAACCAGGTGGAACCAATATGAACTTCCACCTCAAGTATTCAACCAACAACCTCACGTATAGGAGTTGAATTACCCGGTGCATGATCTGAATATCCATCATCCACTTGAGAATTGAAATGGTCCATTCCCATTTGCAACACCGCCTACACCTGTAAAGTACCATTTTTACTTTCATCTCGAAATGGCCACTAATACCAACATATTGGCAACTTGATGCATAAAAAACATGGATTTCATGAACTGAATCTCCTCCAGATGCACAAGGATACAATAAATACCGCGATATGTCGTATCGGTTTGAGATGCCAATCCCCAATTAAAATGATAACACTGATGACGGTACCCAGAATAATCATACTTGTCTACACATGTCAGTTAGTTGCAGAGAGAATTAAAATACCAGCCACAATGCAAGGTGTGCAGACAATTCCATCTGTGAAGCTTAACTGTCATTAAAACTCTGTCCCTAAATATAAGTCGTCCATAAACTTCAAATATAGGAATTAGCGAGTGCAACAACCCAGTGTCCAAAAAATAAAAAAGATGCACATCTGTGGGAACACAAAAAAGAAGCATCAGGAGATACTTAAATTCCTGGGAGGGTATTGGAAGCACATTATTCTTTCTACGTTCTCCTGCGTCAACTTTCAACCATTCAACCAATATGACCCTTGTATCAGTAAGTAAACCATGCTCAAGTTGCCAAAGTGTATCATTTTCACCATCATTCAAATTCCACAGTTGAATATAGCAATAATAGTCATGTTGTGCATAACACAAGGAGTTTGTAAAACTCTTGACCAAATTGAGGTATACCTTCGTTTATTCTTCTCGCATGACAAGACTTCCAGATTTTCCAGGAGTAGGCAATGGAAAAGACGAGAAGGAATCACTTTTGACAGGCCTAAAACAACCTCTAATAACTGGTAGAATCACCATAAGAAGGTAGCCAGGGATCAACAGCCTATTACCAGCTGAATCCAAGAACATAATCATTTGAGAAGACAAATTATTTGCTGGTACATACGAGGCTCTAATAAGTTGAACAAACTGAATTCCATGATTACCAATAGGCAGTAATATATAATATAGATAACTATTAAGTTGCTATGTAGAGAATCTGCGACAGAAGATAGTCGAAGTGTCGATCGGAGGTTGCTGTATAAAGTGCGACTTTAAAATGAAAACTTCAAAGTAGCAAAAACCCAACCATTGCTCACTCTTTCCTTCCCACTTAAGGTACAGTTCACTACCTCCATATCCAAACAAGAGAAGTAAGCTAAATAGCACAATGATAAACCATTTTAAACCACTTCCCTCTCCCAAATATTAGATATCAATTGAAAGAACTTTAAATTTCCACCTCAAGTGATCTACCAGCCTCCACATATATAAAATTTGAATCACCAAGAGTACATCATAAACCATATACCACAACAACACATGATCTGAGAGACTTATAAACTGCAGTTCGAAAACCCCTGATGAGTTACCGACAAGGCAACAATTGATGAGAAAAATTCGTTGACAACTTCAAAACTTCGCAACTGAATAAACAAAATTCTAACTGACTTAAGATGAAGTTTCGCAGTGACCATCAGTTCACACTGCTGTTGCAAACAATTAGAATCTTCTCCCCATGTACCCTATACCTTAGAAGTCTTCTCCATAGCAACCATTCGCACACACAGAAGTGGAGAAGTAGTTCTGGTTCTATTACCTCTTTGTGGCATTTTGACAAACATCTCACGACTATCACTATAACCACTTCTTTTAACAAACACCAGAAAAATTAAGTCACCAAGAAATGAATCAGATTTAAACCCAAGTTTATGAACGAGCTCATGGACAAAATTTCTCTTATAGAAAGCCCTTAAAATCGAGCAAGAACTAAGTAACGATGAACAAGAAGTAGACGGAGTAACATAAAATTGATAATCACCAGTGAATTAAGAAAACCCCAATTTCAATTGATACCCCTGTTGAAAAACAATCCCATAAACAATTCTCCCCTTGTAATCATCTATTAAACCTGACTCATCAATCCTCTTTCCTGGATCGAATACAGAACAAGTAGAAGCAAAATAAAAATGGAAATATACAGATACATTCAGACTTCTAGCAGGATTAGCAAAACCACTATTAGCTAGGATTCCAACATTTGAAGCAGTAAACAACCAATCTGGTAAGTACCCATTATAATTAACCAGCTCCTGAAAAATTTCTTTAAAAAATCTACCCAAAATTTTGAACCACCGAGAAAAGAAAAACCCAACTTAGAATCAACTTACAATTTCCCATTTCCACGATCAAATATGTTATGAGAAGAACTAAGAATAATGTTAAAACACTCACCAAATTGGATCTGATTTTTCCATTCCATATCATTTATGGTAGTTTTGACAATTTCTTCTAATTGAAAACGCACGGAATCAGTTGAATCAGAAGAAGAAATTGATTTAACCCCAGTTTTTGTAACCTGTTCAATTTGAGAAATCAACCCATTATTTGAGTCATCCTCTTCTTCATCGAATAAAAATGAAGTAATTAACTCCTCTAAGGAATCATCTTCTTCTTCATAGACGGCAGGAGGAATCGATGTAGTACCCTTAATGTAAAGTATCAATATACACTTCTTCCTTGCTCTGTCGATGAGCTTTGCAAACTTCTGAAGATAGTACTCTCGAGTTTGAGAGTTATTATCTTCATAGTGAAACCGATATAACCCACAGAACTTATCATATTCCTTTCTTGATTTATGTTCATTCTTCAAAGCTTTCAGCTGTAGTGGTGTAGCTTGCAGCAACTCCATTGCAGAGTACGCACAAAATTGTCTGGATGATACCAATTGTTATGAACCGAGGTGTGATTCACAACAAGAACAGGATTGAGATAGTAGTAACGCCAAGATCCTCACGGATCAAGCCTCCCGGTTCAGAGAACATGGTTTAATCGATTCAACGATTTACTTTTGATTGATTTATTAGATAACCCTAACTGTTACAGGACTGGAGCTTATAAAGCTCGACCTGAACTCCTAAATTCAGCGGCTATAATGCCACCAGGTGTTTACATCTAATCCACTCATTGCACTTAATAAAGACAACCACTGGTTGGTTAAAGGCTAACAACCATGGATTATGCTAAATACTGACATAAAGATGATATGGGCGCCCTACTCCTAGGCTTGGGACATGACATACGACACCACTCTCATATGCTTTGTTTGGTCTTTCTTTGATACTTGGAAGCAAAGAAAATCGAATAAACTGAAGGATGTTTTTAAGGCCTAAAATGGTTCCATTTCTGTTGCCGAGGTAAGGCTGCCTTCTTTTTGTTTCTTATAGATTCTGTTCATGTTCTTCTAGGAAATATTAAATGCACTCTGGAAGTTTATTCGATTTTCTTTTCTTCCAAAGAAAAGTACCAATTAGCATCTTCGGGTTGTATCAATGTTTGTATTTATTCATATTTTTGTTGGTGTGAACTACAAATGGAGCGATTCTTACGCTGTTACTGAGTCCGGAGATATTGCATGATGAGGAAGTCGACGAGATGATTTGTGAAAGCAGATGTTGATGGAGATGGCCAATTCAACTACGAGGAGTTTGTTAGGATGATGTTGGCTGCATGTTTTTTTTTCTTTTTTTCTTTTCGAAAATAAATTGAATTGCCGGGTCGTGAGAAAAACTGATTGGAAACACTATATTGTTACAAGCCATTATCCACTTCTTCTTTTTTTTGTTATAAAGTACACTGCCTACTGAAGTTTCATCCTAGTAAAACGTTAGGGTCTTGTTTTGTTTTTTTATTAGAAAACGGAGGTGTGAATAGTGATGTATAACAGTTTATGCATCTACAAAATTTGTTGCATAACTTGTTATGCATTCTCGAAATTGGTTGCATAACACGTTCTGTAGTTTTTTTTTTTTTTTTTTTTGCATAACTTGTTATGCAGTCCAGAAAACGGTTGCATAACACGTTATGCAGCTACTTTTTCTTAGTATTGAAACCAAAAAAAAAAATAAGGCTGCATAACTTGTCATGCACCTACAATAATATCTACATAACATGTTATGAAGTCGTGAAAATTGATGCATAACCTGTTATGCATCCGAAAATATGACTGCATAATGCATTATGCATCGAGAAAATTGTTGCACAATCTTTTATGCATCGAGAAAATAGACGCATAACCTGATATGCATCAGTAAATATGATGCATACTGAATTATGCATCAATTTTTTTATGTACGCACTAAAATCAACCAAAACAATGGTTACATAACTTGTTATAAATGCATAAATTTGTTATCCAAATGCATAATTTGTTATGCAGTGGAGAAAATGGTTGCATAATTCGTTATGCGTCCGCAGAATATGTTATGCATCTTTTTTGGTGGCTGCATAATGGTTATGTATCAAATTTCCGAAAATTTTGCCTAAAATGATGATCACCTCCGATTTTTTCGTGAAAAACAAAAATTTGATATTCTTGTTTGTACTCGTTGCGTAACTCTCTTAAAAAGATTTCCAACGATATAAAATTTGTAAAATTACAAGGCGCGGATTTTTAGATATGTTATATTCAAGTGTTGCCAATTATACCCCTGATGCATAACCGGTCATGCGGATGCATAATCCGTCATGCAGACATTTTTTATAATTCCATATAATTATGGGTGTCACGGAACTAAAAATTAATTGTGGGCCTGACAATGAGAATATTATTTTTTTTTGGGGCTGCGCCTAATTTCCCCCTTCATGATATGAAAGCGGAAGTAGGCGTGTGTAAATAAGAATCTTAGGACGATGACGTGGTATGTGAATGTTTGAGTTTTGAATCATGTGGCAATTTGGAGAAGTATAATTGGATGAGTGAGTGGATGATTGGTTACCTCACACTCATATTTTTCAGAGGGAATTTTTACGGAAGTGATAGACATCCCGCGGGCCCAATCTCGCGGGTTGTCCCGCAAGAAACAAAAAAACAGAAACCTAATGACTCGGCCGATTTGGAGGGGGTGGGTTTTGTGTGGGTCCCACCCTCTTGTGTCACAGCAGGATAACCCGTGGGAATTGGCCCGCGGGACATAAATCATTGAAAAATACTAGAACCCCCTACTATATGGGTTCAATATATAGAAGCCCCACTAAATGGATCATCCATTGTCAACTCCATACTTTAAGAAAATGATATTACTAGGCCCAAAAAATCAAAATTTCTTCAGATACGGCCCATAATTAATTATTATGAATTTCATTAATGACAACATTACCATTTACTATATATACAAGAGGAATCTCGTAAGATATTTTCATTTATCTATTCTTTTTCTCTCTCTTCTCCAATCTTTTTCTCTCTCGGTTCCGGCAAAAAAACCCTAGAAATTTCTTCATCGTCTCCAAATTTCATCGATCTTCATTTTTTTCATTGATTTCATCTCCTTAATCTCATATTTCGAAATTATTCATAGATTTCTCATCATTTTAAGCTCAGATTCATTTAGATTTTCGTTCATTTTGTAATCTAAAACCTAAAAATCCAGTGAAAATGTCTGTGAAATTAACTCATAATGCAATTTCTGCTATTCTTGGAGGCGATACAGACTTAAAACCTCTAGTTCGAGTATTTAGATATAAAATATGTTGGTAAATCACAAGATCGACTTCGATTACTTGTCTGACTTGGTTTCGCCTCAATATGTTGTGTTAGCAAATCAATTGGATGAGAAAGTGTTCAATGGCGATATTCGTAACGGATATGTGGTTCAATTGATTGAATACATGTGTAATACTATTCAGAAAGTAAGTTTCTCTGAGTTTCGATCTAATTTTAGGTTTGATTTCAATTTTTTGGTATTACGAATCTTTGAAATGATTCTCAGTTCAGATTATTTGTTGGTTTAATCCAATATCGGTGTTTGTTTTATGATTGTATTTTGTGTTGGATGTGGAATTGTTGCAGGGAAGGTGATACAGAGAGGCTCAGAAAATACTGGAAATGTTGTTTCTCCATTAACAGAGACAGTACACATCATATGTTCGAGAAAAGGCATGAATGAGTTCTTCTTCACTATTTCAAGGTCATCTGATTCTTGTTGAGTCTCTGTGCAAGATAATAACTATATCCTAACTAGTTTCATTCAGGACAAGAAAGCATGTCTGGTACTTGTGGTGCAGAAGCTTGAAATTATGTTGATAGGAACCCATTTTTAATGAAATTGTGCTGCTATATGCATGTGTATCTACTAGTTACACATGCTTTCTAGCATGTATATCTTCTAGTTACACATGCTTTTAGGATGTTTATTTGCTGGTTACACTTGCATCTTTGATGTGTATTTTTTGATTACACATGTATTTAGGGATGTATATCTACCATCCTTAGATGATTCTTCTCTTAAGAAAAATCAGGTATTGATAGACGCATTTATGTGTGTAATTTGTCCTCAATGTTTCGTATTGTTAGTACTCGTTTTTGTGCTTATTATGGTGTTTTGTGTGTTTGTAGGCATTTTTTTGGAAATAAATGTTGTTGGAAAATTCGGCTCAAAAAGTTGCTCGGAACATCCCGGAGGACATCTGCTATACGGAACCCCACTTTTGTTATGTGTCACCCACGACTATGTGTAGCCCATTTGTCCACAACACCCATTTGTTATTTGGCACCCAGGACATTGTATAAGGGCTAACCATCTTCTACCTTTCAAACCTGATTTTTAGCGGGAAAATCTGGTTTCAAAGAACCAGAATTAGAGTTCAGATTTTGAAGGTGTTTCAGTGAGACTCAATGGCTGAAATTGGTTGGGAAGCTTTGTTGGAGCATCACAGGCATGGTATGGGCTTTTGTTTCGATTGAATTTGGCTGGATAGTCCGTTCGAAGTGAAACAGGGAAGAAAATATCTCGACATTTGCTGCATTGAATTTCAACGTTATCTGTCAGATTTGTTGCTTGTTATGGAGTGATACCATCCTGTTACGACTAAACAGGGATGGTAAGTTGCTTAGAATCGAAAGACTTGGGCTGTACACGTGGATGCTACAAAACAGAGAAGGAGATATTTTCCAGATTTTTTCCAAGCTATTTACGACAGTTACATGTGACCAGAGTGCGCTATCCTCATTCTGTTATGCTTTTGGATGATGACTCAACGTGTTTGGAGGGAGTATACACCAGTTGACAGCAACAAACGCGTAAAGGAGAAACAAAATATTCCAGAGCTCTGGCGAGTTAAGGGGAATAATTCTGGAGTTATTGCAGAGATTTTGAGATCCTTTCTAGTATATAAAGAGTGTTCGGAGGTCAGTAGGAGATACGGAGAGTTTGGGAGAATTTAGAACACTACAGAGCCAAAAAAAATCGAGTTGCAGAAACTTCCATTGCTGCTGGTGTGAAGAACGCGAAGAAAATTAGACCACTAGAGGCAGTCGTTCTTCTACAGTGACAACAACACTTAGGTGAGGGTCGCAGATCAACAAAAACAGTAGCATTTCATCTCTATCGTTCTTTGTAACAGTGTTTGCAACAATTATAAACGTTGCAAACACCCGATTTTCATCATTTTCTCCATTTCATCTTTGTAAACACCCTTTGAGCAATAATAATGATTTTTGAGCGTGTTTCCAACATGATGAGCGGCTAATTCTCTCACAACCAAGGCAATGAGGAAGCTATATTTAAGCATGAATAATTGGTAATCACTTATTTTCTCTAATTTATAATTTATAATTCACTCAATCACTGTTTGCAGAGTTTTTAATTGTTTGCAAAAAATTTTTTCATTAGTTGTGATTCAATTAGATAGGTTATGCTTTGTTTAGATAATCTATGCTTAGGGGATACAATTAATTTTTGAGAATTTTCCTGATTATTTGTGGATTAAGAAATAAGGACTTAAAAAGATAATTAGAGTTTTGTGTTATTCACCATAAGTTATTCATGTGTAATAGTGGAATCAGTTCCTTGGTTATTTTCTCATATCTTGAATCAATTTTGTGTTAAGTTTTCTTTATTTTTAAGTTTTATAAGTCTAAAATCCATTGCTTTCACAAGTCTCAACGAACCTTTTTACTACAACATTATTGAGTCACATCAATTTTTGCGCGCCGACGCGGACTTGTCTTTAGGCTAGAGTTTTTAGATTTTCTTTTAGGTTTTTATTTATTTGTTCTTCTTTACGTTTTTGGGTTTTTGTCCTTTCCTTTCAAATTTTGGGATTTGG
Organism: Papaver armeniacum; assembly: GCA_023531295.1. Taxonomy (NCBI): domain Eukaryota; kingdom Viridiplantae; phylum Streptophyta; class Magnoliopsida; order Ranunculales; family Papaveraceae; genus Papaver; species Papaver armeniacum. Next base: position 215,924 of record JAJJWW010013128.1, on the reverse strand, counting down.
AGCGAAAGAAAAATTTGCCAAAGCTTTTGGTGGATACTTAAAGATTTGGAGTTAAAGACAAAGCGAAAAGAAGAAGATTTTTTATATTTTATAAAAAGAGAGAGGTTTTTTTTTTTTTTTTTTAAGACTTTCCTTTTCTTTTGTACTTTATTTTTGGACTTTGGACTTGGACATTTGGACATTCTTTTATTTTTAAACCCTACGGAAGTGTAGTATTAAATATTAAAATCTGTTTTGCGAGAGAAGGACGGTGATTACGATATCACCTCGGCCCCTCGGGTTCGTACATGACATAGGAATCGTGGCCCGAGTCGACTACAACGGTTCATCCCCCGTCTGGTACGGGAGGTAAGTTTGTCTAAACACTCGCGAATCCCCTGTCAGCGATTCTTGTCTTCCTTCGTGTGAATATATCTTTGAGGACTTGAAAACTAATTTCCATTTTTAATTTCCTAGTAAAGGGCAAGGACTGGCCATATAAGATAAGGGTTCGGATTTCATCACCGTTTTCTTCTTGCCCGCCTTAGGAAACCGATACTTAACGCGAACCTAAGCTTTAAAATTTGGAATAGAACGAGACCGATAGGGTAACGAGCTTAGTAGGAAAGTCGCTCGAAAAATATTGGTTACTCTTTTAGCATACTTGAAGTTCATGATGGTTTACGTGAAGTTGAATGCGTGATCTGCGCCGCCTTGTAATAGCGGTGAGGCCTTGGGTATCAAAGCTCCACGGAGCTTCCCTCGTCTTGATTCAACTTACTTTGACTCGGATTGATCCAGAGGGGTTTGCTTAAATTGTAACGAATTCCCTTTCGAACGATTAGAAGCTGGTCTAGAAACAATCTAAGTGGAGCCATCATGCTTTTTGTTTGCTAGATATCATTAGGTTTCTTTGTGGTGGAGTCAGCCTTGTTTGTGTTTGCATAGAACTTCCCTTCCTTTTAGGGTTTTTCTTTTTCCTTTTATTTTGTTTTTCTGGTGTATGCCCGAGGTCATTAGAGAACGGGCTTGGAAAAGAAACACTCTAGGTCGTTTGATTAGTGACAAACCTAGTAGTTCTTCTTGTGAAGGCGGGGAACTCGAAGACTCTTCTTTTGAGAGCCCCGTTTTTGGAAAGTTCAGTTTTGAGAATCTGTCTCTTAGTGAGGAAAGTACCCCTAGTACTTCAGTTGTGCCAATGATGGCAACTTTGAAAGATTACATGTTCCCAACTGGGACCAACCGAGCTTCATGCATTAAATTGCCAGCCAATACGGCTAACTTCGAGATAAAAGCTAGTATTCTTCAGATGATCCCTATATTCTTAGGAAAAGATGATGAGAACCCTTATTTTCATATTAGGGACTTTGAGGAAATTTGTGGGACAGTTAGAATAAAAGATTTAAGATGTTCCCATTTTCCTTAAAAGATAAAGCCAAGACCTGGCTAAACAACCTACCATCTGGATCCATTGAAACATGGCAGGAACTTATTGCTGCTTTCTATATGAAATTCTACCCTAAGCATAAAACTGCAGCTGTTAGGCGAAAAATTAGTGCTAGTGTGCAACAAGAGAGAGAGTCACTTTATAGGTTTTTAGAGAGATTCAATGATCTCATATCTCAGTGTCCTCACCATGGATTTGATAAGATGAAACTTGTAGGGATTATTTATGATGGTTTAGACTATTCGACCAAAGCCATGGTCGAGTCTATGTGTCTTTGGTGAGTTTACTAATAAAAGTCTTTGAGGATGCCTTTACCTTCTTAGGAGTTGTTCTTTGAGAAATCCCAACAGTGGGAGTCTTGTGTTGAACCCCCTCAAAGACTCTTGGTTAATAGAAGTAGCACCAATGTGGTAGATACAAGCTTCAAGTCGGATGCTAAGTTTCTTTGCTTTGTCCGGAAGGTTAGAAGCTTTGGAAATGGGTCGATCTAAAAATAGGTCCCTTGGTGAACCTAATAGAACCTCTCAAGTATCTAGTTGTGGAATAGATCCCGATAACTCATTTTGGGAAGGTCAGGTTAGTGAAGAGCAAGCTCATGATGTCTATAACAATGCTAGGTTTGAGAACCGTCGGAAGTATGACCCATACTCGAGACCTACAACCACTGGTTGGAGAAACCATCCTAATTTTTCTTGGTCTAAGGGCCGAGAATCAAGGTCGATCTAGTAATTCTCGGCCTCCCCGGTTTTGGTTATGCTAAGAACTCTTGGTCAACCCCGTTTGAACCCTTCGGACAAAAAAGATCACAAGTTTAGAGGATACTCTCGCCTCATTTATTAAAATCTCTGAAAAGATCAACCAAATGGTTGCGCAAGGGATAGATGAAAGTAAGAGTATAGGTTATGCTAACTATCAGGCTATATCCGAGTTGAAAACCCAGGTTAGTCAGATAAACGAGTCTTTGAGGGAAAAAGGTAAGTTTCCTAGTCAAACTCAGCCCAATCCTAGAGGAGTTCATCAAGTAGGTGAAGGACCATCCCATCATGTGAATGCTATTAAAACCCTTAGGAGTGGTAGAGTGGTAGACAACAAGGTAACCATGCACGATAGTGAACATCTTTGTAGTTCACCATCTTTGAGCCGGAAAATGATGAGGAGGCGATAGAGTCTCTAATGAGACCAATGAGGGTCATATTGAACCCGGGCTTTGTCCCTAGAGCCCCATTCCCACAGTGCTAGTTCCAACTAAGAGGGAGTCCAACTTTAATGATATATTGGAGGTTTTTAAGCAGGTTACCATCAACCTCCCATTGTTGGATGCGATTAAGAAGATTCCCGCTTATGCCAAGTATCTTAAGGACTTGTGTACACGAAAGTGTAAGCTTAGTATTCAAAAGAAAGCCTTCCTAGCTAGTCACGTGAGTTATATTATTCAGAATACCACTACTCCTAAATACAAGGACCCTGGGTCCCCTACTATTTCTTGCACAATAGGTAAATACCGTGTTGAGAAAGCTTTGCTTGACTTAGGAGCCGGTGTGAACTTACTCCCATACCATGTGTACCTTAAGCTAGGACTTGGTGAGATGAAACCTACCCGGATGACTCTTCAGTTAGGCGATAGGTCCGTTAAAATTCCTCGGGGTGTGATCGAGGATGTTCTCATAGAGGTCGACAAGTTTATTTATCCGGTGGATTTTGTTATCAAGATACCCAACTGTCCCGACCAAGAGAACCGGATCACCTAATTTTAGGTCGCCCGTTTTCGCCACATCCAATGCGATCATTAACGTCGAACTAGTATTATGAATTTGTCTTTTGGTAATATGACTATTGAGTGAACTTCTTTCATATTAGTAAGCTACCCTCTGAACTAGATGACTCGAGCATAGAATAGGTGAACATGATAGGAACATTAGTCGAGTCATTACAAACACTTTGTTAGAAGATCCATTAGAGAAATGCCTAGCTCACTTTGGGATTGATTTTGATGATGATGATGTGATTAATGAGGTGAATGCTTTGTTAGATTCAACCCCTTTGTTAGACACTAGTAATGGATGGAAACCTAAGTTTGAACCACTACCAGTTTCTAAATCTACCCTAGTTCCTTCATTAGAAGAGCCTCCTAAGTTGGACCTAAAACCATTGCCAGATACCCTGAAGTATGTGTTTTTAGGCCCATCTGAAACTTTACTGTGATTGTTGCTTCCCGCTTGGATAGTGATCGGGAAAGTAGGCTAGTGACCGTCCTTCAAAACAACAAGAAAGCTTTAGGGTGGACCATAGCAGACATTAAGGGTATAAGTCCTCTCTGTTTGTATGCATCGGATCTATTTAGATGAAGATACCAAACCTTCTAGGGAGATGCAACGAAGACTAAACCCCAATATGAAAGAAGTAGTTGAACCGAGATCCTTAAGGTTTGTTAGATGCGGGCATTATCTACCCCATTTCAGACAGTAAGTGGGTCAGCCCCGTTCAGGTTGTTCCTAAGAAATCTGGTATTACTGTAGTTCAGAATGATAATAATGAGTTAAGCCCAACCCGTGACCACGTGTTGGCGTGTTTGTATTGACTATAGGAAATTGAACAAGGTCACTAGGAAGGACCACTTTCCCCTTCCCTTCATCGACCCGGATGCTAGAGAGATTAGCTGGACATAGTCATTCCTGCTTTTTAGATGGCTACTCTGGCAATAATCAGATCATCATTGCCCCAGAAGACCAGGAGAAAACAACTTTTACCTATCCCTTTGGTACCTTTGCGTATAGACGCATGCCTTTCGGGCTATGTAACGCCCCTGCAACTTTTCAGCGTTGCATGATGAGTAGAACGGTTCTTGGAGGTCTTTATGGATGATTTTTCAGTGTTTGGTTCGTTTTTCGATGAGTGCTTGTATCATTTGTCATTAGTGTTAACTATATGTAAGGAAAAGAATCTAGTGCTTAATTGGGAGAAATGTCATTTAATGGTTCAATCAGGAATTGTTTTAGGGAATATCGTATCTTCTAAGGGTATAGAGGTAGATAAAGCCAAAGTTTACCTTATTAAGACTTTACAGGTCCCAAAAACTGTAAAAGATATTAGGTCATTCTTAGGGAATGCAGGTTTTTATTGTCGATTCATTAAGGATTTTAGCTTGATTTCTAGACCTCTTTGCAATTTTCTTGCAAAAGATGTTAAGTTTGTCTTTGATGATGCTTGTTTAGAGGATTTTGAGAAGCTTAAGACTTTACTCACTACCGCCCCCATATTCCAGGCACCTAACTGGAACCTACCCTTTGAGATCATGTGCGATGCTTCAGATTATGCTATTGGTGTTGTGCTAGGTCAGCGAGAAAACAAATTACTTCATGTGATTTACTATGCTAGCAAAACTCGAATGATGCCCGGTTGAACTATACCACTACGAGAAAGGAACTGTTGTCCATTGTGTTTTCCTTAGACAAGTTTAGACCCTATCTCTTAGGTTCTAAGATCGTAATCTATACTGATCATCTTTGCTTTGAAATACCTTTTGTCTAAGAAGGATACAAAACCTAGATTGATTAGATGGATCCTTTTATTACAAGAATTTTGTCCAGGACATTAGAGACAAAAAGGGTGCGAGAAAATGTAGTAGCGGACCACTTGTCTAGCTGGTTGTTAGTTCTCCTAATGATTCCCTTCATATAAGGGATAGCTTTCCTGATGAACAATTGTTCTCTGTTTCCTAATAACCTTGGTATGCAAATATAGTGAATTATCTTGTTACTGGTCGAATGCCCCAACATTGGGGTAAGCAAGATCGTTCTAGGTTTTTAACCGAGGTTAAGCACTTCTTTTGGGATGATCCTTATTTATTTAAGTATTGTCCGGACAGTTATTAGGAGATGTATACACTGAGAGTAACCAGTCCAGTATTATTTCCTTTTGTCATGATCATGCTTGTGGGGGTCACTTTAGTGGTAAAAAGACTGCTGCTAAGATATTACAGTGTGGATTCTATTGGCCTTCGTTGTTTAAAGACTACCACAGTTACTGTGTTACTTGTGAACGTTTCCAGAAATTAGGAACCATTTCCCGTAGGAACATGATGCCCTTGAACCCTATTTTAATCGTTGAGGTCTTTGATGTGTGGGGTATTGACTTTATGGGTCCGTTTCCTAATTCCTTTGGTAACCTATACATCCTTGTCGCCGTAGACTATGTCTCTAAGTGGATTGAGGCGGTTGCGTGTAAAACCAATGACCATAGGGTTGTGATTGAGTTCTTGAAAAATAATATACTTACACGTTTTGGTACACATGATCTATAATTAGTGATGGAGGGTCGCACTTTTGTAATGGACCTTTTAGGCTTCTGATGAAGAAATATGGTATTACACATAAGGTAGCTACCCCGTATCATCCGCAGACTAGTAGTCAGGTAGAGGTTTCTAATAGGGAAATAAAACGTATATTAGAGAAAACAGTTAATCCTAATCGGAAAGACTGGTCGTCTAGGCTTACGATGCCTTATGGGCTTACCGCATCTGCGTTTAAAACCCCTATTGGAATGTCGCCTTATCGGCTTGTTTATGGCAAGGCATGTCATTTACCTGTTGAGTTAGAACATAGAGCTTATTGGGCTGTTAAGCAGCTAAAATTTTCACTTGACAAGGCAGGAGCCCATAGGAAACTCCAGCTCAATGAGTTGGGCGAGATTCGTATAGATGCTTACGATAGTGCGAAGGAGTATAAGAACAAAATGAAACTTGTGCATGATAGAAATATTTTACGGAAGTCATTTTCTCCAGGTCAAAAAGTTCTTCTTTATGATACCCGCTTGCATCTTTTCCCTGGGAAGTTACGTTATCGGTGGACGGGTCTTTTTATTGTTCGCACCGTATTTCCTCATGGAGCTGTTGAGATCGAGACACCGGATGGTAGTAGTTCTTCGAAGGTTAACGGTCAGAGATTGAAACCCTTTTTAGAGCCCTTGCCTACAGGTGATGTTGAGGAGGTCCCTCTGGAGGACCCTGTTTACCCTTGATTGACCATCGAGGCGATTGTATGTTGTATATTAGTTTTTGATTTCTCTCTTCACCCAGGTACTATCTTTCCGACTTCTCTCTTTACTGATTCCTCATGTTACTTTACTTTTTGGTATTTCTCTTTCATTAGAAACATTGAGGACAATGTTAGATTTAAGTTTGGGTGTGGGAAAGAAACTTTTTGTTAGCTTTTAGTTGCAATAAATAAACTCCAGAGCCTAGAAATTTATGTTTATTAAGGATGGCACTAACCAATCTAAGTGGATGGAAGCATTTTGGTTGTAGGAGTTGAGGAACCAATCGATTAGATGGAAACATCTAAAGAGTCTATTCATAAAAGCACAGAGCTCAGGTGTTAGAAAAGAAAACATGGTAGTTTCGCCATATCCTCGTGATGGAAACATCAAAAGAATCCTGATCACTTCTTTTATTTTTCTCTTTACCATTGCTAGGCTGAAATAGAGTGACTGAGATACAAAAAAAAAAAAAAAAAAAAAAAAAAAAATTGAGACCAGACCACTAGACCAACCGGAATAAATACAATAAAGTCGACCACTGGTACCCTTGTATATACCAGCTGAGTTGACCTAGAGTTAGGATTATCGACCTCTGGTTCCCTTGTATATGCCAGTGTGTTGATATTAGTCCAGACCAGTATCTCAGTCCATTAGGATAGGTTCACCTTAGTCAACATCATCCACGTTTTTCTACATCCATCTTCTTAATCTATCCATGTGATTGGTTGACTCCGGTTTATGATGTCCAGAAACTATCCGAGTAGAGCTCTGTCACTTTATATGAATTTTAGTATGCTTGAGTGCAAACTCGTGTACAACAATTGAAATTTCGCATTAGGGTACTTCCTCCTATAGTCAATAAGTATGCCAACCAAGGAGATTCTTTAGTGCCTTCCAAGGTTCTGCGTAGATAGCTAGGGTGCTGGAGTAAAGGTTTTGTGGGTACACCTCTGGTAAACCCTCCGGAGACAACACTCATAGCTAGGGCCACCTAGGGGTTCAAATGATTTTTATTTTCTAGAATAAATTTGCTCGAGGACTAGCAAATAATAAGTTTGGGGGTATTTGATAGACGCATTTATGTGTCTAATTTGTCCTCAATGTTTCGTATTGTTAGTACTCGTTTTTGTGCTTATTATGGTGTTTTGTGTGTTTGTAGGCATTTTTTTGGAAATAAATGTTGTTGGAAAATTCGACTCAAAAAGTTGCTCGGAACATCCCGGAGGACATCTGCTATACGGACCCCCACTTTTGTTATGTGTCACCCACGACTATGTGTATCCCATTTGTCCACATCACCCATTTGTTATTTGGCACCCAGGACATTGGATAAGGGCTAACCATCTTCTACCTTTCAAACCTGATTTTTGGCGGGAAAATATGGTTTCAAAGAACCAGAATTAGGGTTCAGATTTTGAAGGTGTTTCAGTGAGACTCAATGGCTGAAATTGTTTGGGAAGCTTTGTTGGAGCATCACAGGCATGGTATGGGATTTTGTTTCGATTGAATTTGGCTGGACAGTCCGTTCGAAGTGAAACAGGGAAAGAAAATATCTCGACATTTCTTGCATTGAATTTCAACGTTATCCGTCGGTTGTTTGTGTTATGGAGTGATACCACCCTGTTACGACTAAACAGGGATGGTAAGTTGCTTAGAATCGAAAGACTTGGGCTGTACACGTGGATGCTACAAAACAGAGAAGGAGATATTTTCCAAGCTATTTACGACAGTTACGTGTGACCTGAGTGCGCTATCCTCATTCTGTTATGCTTTTGGATGATGACACAACGTGTTTGGAGGGAGTATACACCAGTTGACAGCAAAAAACGCGTAAAGGAGAAACAAAATATTCCCGAGGCTGGCAGAGTTAAGGGGAATAATTCTGGAGTTATTGCAGAGATTTTGAGACCCAGTCTAGTATATAAAGAGTGTTCAGAGGTCAGTAGGAGATACAGAGAGTTTGGGAGAATTTAGAACACTACAGAGCCAAAAAAAACCGAGTTGCAGAAACTGCCATTGTTGCTAGTGTGAAGAACACGAAGAACATTATACCACCAGAGGCAGTCGTTCTTCTACAGTGACAACGACACTTAGGTGAGGGTCGCAGATCAACAAAAACAACAGCATTTCATCTCTATCGTTCTTTGTAACAGTGTTTGCAACAATTATAAACCTTGCAAACACCCAATTTTCATCATTTTCTCCATTTCATCTTTGTAAACACCCTTTGAGCAATAATAATGATTTTTGAGCATGTTTCCAACATGATGAGCGGCTAATTCTCTCACAACAAAGGCAATGAGGAAGCTATTTACGCATGAATAATTGGTAATCACTTATTTTCTCTAATTTATAATTTATAATTCACTCAATCACTGCTTTTGCAGAGTTTTTAATTGTTTGCAAAAATTTTCTTCATTAGTTGTGATTCAATTAGATAGGTTATGCTTTGTTTAGATAATCTATGCTTAGGGGATACAATTAATTTTTGAGAATTTTCCTGATTATTTGTGGATTAAGAAATAAGGACTTAAAAAGATAATTAGAGTTTTGTGCTATTCACCATAAGTTATTCCTGTGTGATAGTGGAATCAGTGCCTTGGTTATTTTCTCATATCTTGAATCAATTTTGTGTTAAGTTTTCTTTATTTTTAAGTTTTATAAGTCTAAAATCCATTGCTTTCACAAGTCTCAACGAACCTTTTTACTACAACATTATTGAGTCACATCAGGTATCCTCTTTTTCATTTGGACCTTGCTTCACTTGAGATTTTCTGTCGGTGAATTAATGCTAGTATAAAATTTCTTTAATTTGGTTACAACTAACTATAATAGTGGTGTATTTAAAAACTTTACACAGTTGCTACAGATTAGAAACTTCAAGTGATTGGTTACGGATTAGCTTAACTATGTTAAGCCCTATGATAGAATCAGAGGTGAACGTGTTGATGGTACATCAAACCCTCTCCTCATTCATGGAGTTGATGTGCTGCTTTTCACTTTTCAATCCAGTTTACAACATTATAGGTAATCCAATACTATTACCTTACCTTTTGCATTTGAATCATTCATTTGACTAAAAATTTGGTTCGCAAGCATAATGTATTTCATTTCTCATATTCGTTGGTTTGGCGGAATGTGAGCAATGGTGTTTATGGCAGTATAAAGCATTATCATTCAAGAGAGGGTTTGATGGATCACCAACACGAACGGGTCATCATCACCAGTATTATTCGCAAAGGTCCTCCACTTCAGATGTCTCATCAATGGAGTGAGCTTCCAAGGAAAGCCCGCGATTGGAACAAACTGTGTCCCCTGCAGAGTGGTCAAATGGTACCTCTGTGCTTCTTTTACAGTTCCGGGCAATAAGCCAAGGTATGTGCAGGTACAGTCGTTGCATCTTTCTGTACAATTCCCTCTCCTTGCTTCTCATTGCTTATGTAAAGCTCGCGCAAATGTAATGTCCAGGACAAAATCTCATTCCTGGTGTGGATGTGCTGCTTTTCACTTTTCAATCTAATTTACAGCGTTATAGATAATCCAATACTACTACCTTACCTTTTGCTTTACTAGACCTTTTATTTGAATCATTCATTTGACTAGAGATTTGGTTTGCAAGCATAATGTATTTCATTTCTCGTATCCATTGGTTTGGCAGAATGTGAGCAATGGTTTTTATGGTTAATTGGTGATAGAGAAGAATATGAAGATTAATTGGTGTTTTGGATTGGTGTCTCAATATGCAGGTGTTGATTATTATTATAACAACAATACTAGTAATACTACCTCTCTGGTGGTGGTGATACTGCTGCTGCTATTGACAACTCTCCCTTTTATTGAAGCATAAATTACGGCTCCTATAGAAGGTAACTACTTCTGCTTAATTGACACTAACTCATCTTCTTTACCATGATATACTTAAAGTATGGTGTTCATGTTTTAAGAATGAATTCTTCTTTATTTTTATTTGGAGTTGTCGAATTATATTCCTGTACCAGTGAATGCATTACTAGCAAAGTTACGGATGTATGTGTATGTGCCCTGAAATGCAAGTGTTGATACTTCTTAGCTTCATAAGTTATATGTATGTGTAACTTCTAGTTACACTAGTCAAATACATGTGTAACTTCTAGTTACACTAGCAAGATGTATGTGTAACCAGGAGTTACACATGCTAAGATAAGTTATCAAGTGCATTTTTGTAACCTTTGTAATTCGGACCAGGCATGCTCTTCATTATGCTTCAGAAAGCCAGCTGGTTTTCTGATAAAGCCAGTGTGAGTGTCAGGTGAAGGATCACACGTTGGTACAACGATTTAAGTTAGTATGAGTGTCAGGTGATAAAGCCACTTAGATTTCCACGTCAAGGATTTATGCTTTTTAAGAGGATAGGTAGTTATCTTTACTCACCTGAATGCTTGTGTCTCTGTACGGACCTGTGAAGGACACCAAAACATGTGATAAAGTCCTGCGAGACTCTTACAATCTGAACCTATTTGAAGATATCACTCACAGTCACAGGGTAGAGGTCACACATTGGTATAAACATTTGGGCGCAAATGTCATAGTAATACTCATTAGGCCTTCACTGTTGGAAGAAGGTATTTTTCTTGAATTTGACTTTGTATATCAAGATCAGTCACATGTCATATATTTAAGTGCATTCTTCTTAAAGAATATAACAAATAAAGTCGGTAAGATGAGTACACAAGTCATATGTAGGTGTAACTTCTAGTTACACATGATATATGCATGTGTAACTCCCCATTACACATACTATATGCATGTGTAACTCCTCTTTTCGCTAGACAAATGCATATGTAACTCCTAGTTACACATGCTAAAATGAACAAACTTGCAATCAAAAATTCCACATGCTAGGTATCCAAGTCATATGCATGTGTAACTGTCAATTACACATGACAAATGCATGTGTAACTCCCAATTATACATGCTAAGATAGGTTATCATGTTTGTTCTATAATTTTTCCTTACAATTGTTTTATAATTTTTTTTTTGCTTTTTGTTCATCCAACCTAATGGATGTTTATTTCGTTACAGATATGCAAGCATTTTGGAGTGAGGAAGACAAGAAAGAAAGGCAAAACTTCTATTATAGGTTTCAGTGGCTTATTTCTAGTGTTTTAACTCATTTATAGTGTTCAGTAACAACCGATTACTATAACTGGTAAACAAAGATATTATTGTAAATGAATATTAATGCGATACATGTATTTTTTGTATATTTTTTTTTCTGATGTGTAACCGTTGACTACACATGCCATATGCATGTATAACTTGTGGATACACATGTCATATGTATGTGTAACTTCTTATTCCACATGTCATATGGATGTGTAAGTTTTAGTTATACACTATTGAATACACAACATGAAATTTTTATACATGTGTAACTTCCAGTTACACTTGCAATATCAATGTGGTCGGAGGTGGTGGTTGCCGGCGGTGGTGGTGGTGAGCGGTGGTCGGTCGATGGTGGTCGGCGACGGCGGTCGGTGGGGGTTGGTGGTGGTCGGAGGTGGTTGGTGGCGGTGGTATTCGGAGGTGGTTGGCGGCGGTGGTGGTCTAAGGTGGTTGGCGGCGGTGGTGGTCGGAGGTGGTTGGCTGTGGTGGTGGTCGGCGGTGGCTGTGGTGGTCGGAGGTGGTTGGCGGCGGTGGTGGTCGGAGGTGGTTGGCTGTGGTGGTGATCGGCGGTGGCTGTGGTGGTCGAAGGTGGTTGGCGGCGGTGGTGGTCGGAGGTGGTTGGCGGTGGCTGGAACATCATCACATAATATTTTAATAATCTTGGGCATAAATTTAAATTTGTAGGAATTACCAATAGGTACTAATGTAATGGGCCTAGTTAATGTCTGGTCCACCCATTAAGAAGTTATAACAGGAGGTCCACAGTTGTAAAGAAAAAAAGAATTTGGACCCAAATTTTTAATACCAGGTCCTATACACGTGCGAGTCTATTGTCGTACATTTTTAAAATACCCAAATTAGCCCTTTGTGTGATATAAGCATCGAACGTGTCATTTTCTCTAGATTTGTTATTTTCTTCTCTTTCCTCTCACTGCTACTGCTGCGGGATTTTAATGAAATCAATTCATTTTCTTCATTCTCTATCGTTTTTTGTATCAGGACAAAGTTTGGTGATGAAGATTTTTAGAAGTTCTTGATCGATTCAAGAACCCAAGATCGATTCTTTATATGGAACTTTTGGTAAGTTGATTTTCCTTGTTAATCTTCTTCTTGTAATGTTTATTCGAAGGTTTCAAGATTTAATCATTAATTTGTGGATGTTTGATTATGTTTTTCGATTTCCATGCTTGATTAATCAAGTGTTTCCTTCATTTTCATGAAAATAATCCAGATCTAGATGAATAATTACGTTTTTTATTGTTTTCGTTACTAGATCTGATTATACTAGTTTTCTTTTCTTTGGTTTTAGGTTTGTTTTCAATTGTTTTTCTGTATGAACCATCAGTACGTATATGCTGTACTGACAAAAAACTTAGTTAATTGTTTAGATCTGATTATACTAGTTTTCTTTTGCTGGTTTTAGTTTTGTTTTCAATTGTTTTTCTGTATGAACCATCAGTACGTATATGCTGTACTGACAAAAAACTTAGTTAATTGTTTAGTTTTTGTTTAAATAATTTTAATTTCATTTTGTTGGTCTTTGATTTGTTTTTAGTTTGATTTTGTACATTAATCATCAGTACGTATATGATGTACTGGTACTTTTTGATGAAAATATTTCAGATCTGGTTATAAAATCACGTTTTATGTTCATTTTGTTAGTAGATCTGATATTTTAGTTTCATTTTTTTGGATTTTGGTTTGGTTTCAGTTTGCTTTTGTGTATTAACCATCAGTACGTATATGACGTCTTGTTTTTATATGTGTTTACTATGCATCTATAGGTTTGGTTTCGGTTTGCATGTGTATTAACCATCGATCACGTATATGACGTCTTGTTTTTATGAATCTTGATCGTAATTATTCAATCATTGGGTTAGATTATGATGTTTTTAACATATTTGAACTTTCGATTTGATTATCTTGTTGTTTTCACTTCTTTATTTTATCAAAACCGTGCTTGTTTGTTGTATCATAGGTATTATCCAACAGTACATATGTTGCATACTGATACAAATTGCTTTTGATTTTGTTTTGTTCTTAGTTTTATCACTTGTTGTTGTTTGATTCATAAGTACATATCTTCGATACTAAAATATTCAGTTATTTGGTTAGATTATCATGTTTTTAATGATTTTAGCTTTCGATTTGATGATCTTTCTGTTTTCGATTTGTTTGCACTTTCAGATCGTATTATCCAGCAGTACATATATGACATACTCAAAGAAACTGCTCTTAGATTCAGTTTCTTTCATAGTTTTCTCACTTGTTTTAGTTTGATCCATCAGTACATATGTGAAATACCGTATTATGTGCTTCGATTCTGCTGTTTCTCATAGATCCTTAATTATTCTTGTCATGCAGTTGATTTGTAGTTCATGAATCTGCAGTACATATATGGCATACTCATAGAAACTGCTCTTAGATTCTGTTTTTCATAGTCTTCTCACTTGTTATAGTCTGATCCATCAGTACGTATGTGAAATAATGTGTTTTAATACTGTTACATGTTTGTCACATTTGCAGGTTCAAAACATGTTTGATACATACTTAATATGTAAGCAGTGCGGAAGATATATACTCAGATTTGTAAGTAGTGTAGCAGATATGTACTCAGATTTGTAAGCGATGTGGCGGATATGTACTCGAATTTGTAAACGATGTAGCGAGATATGTACTCAAAATTGTGGTCCTTTATATGTTTTAATTAAATTTGGAGAAACCGTAATAAAGTGGTGGAGTTCACACGTGAGTGGTCTTTGAGGTAATGTGGTCATTTTGCTTGTTTCAAATAATTATGGACCTAGTGATAAGTCTAAAATCCGGTTGGACCCTAGTATAACTAACTTAATGGGCTTTGGACCAACCAACAAATTTTCCTTTAAATTTTATTTAATTATGGGCTTGACAATATACATAAGGGTATCAAAGTCTTTTAATATTTAATTTAAACTTCTTTTAATTAAGGGCCTGATATTATGGGTTACTCATGGGTGAGGCCTTAGCCTAAGTTTCCCTTTTCGGAATTGGTATGTACCGCATGTTACCCGATAAAGAGAGTGGGAGTATGTATGACTCCACTCCGCTAAACCATCAGGTTTGGAGGGTTCTATTCCCTCGGTCGGGAAACCCGCAGGATGTGTAATTGTTTTGTTAAAGACATCCGTTTATTGGTTTATGTACTTTGGGCCCTGTAGTGGGCCCGGTTCTGTAAAACACTATGCGGAAAAGTCCCCACGTGACATTAGACTGCCGGTTCAGGATTACCGGCGGGATAATGTTTAAGGCACCCATTCAATTTAGATCGAGCCTAATTAACAGTCGGCTACCTTGTTTGATGATACGTGACATACGTCACATACTAGTTTGCCAAGCTCTCTGAATATTGGTGTACCTTTTTCGCAGGGACGGAGTTAGGAATTTTTTTTGGGGACAAATATATATAGGTATAGTAGTTTTGCCGTAAAAGCAGGCGGCCGAAGGCCGCAAATTTTTTTTAGGCCTTGGTATTTTCCTTCAAATGATGTCACCAAAATATCTAATAAGTTGTTAGATGTTTAGATTTATGGTTGGATTTAATATTTTGATTTTTTTCACTTCTTTCCTACATAATTTTGATATTTAAGCCAAGTTTTGTACGATAAGTACCTAATATCAGTAGTTTTTAAAGTGTATAATAAAGGATTCAAGACTCTCTATGTAATATACAAAAATATGGGGGAAAATAGTTAAATACTTAAATTTTTCAAGCCTAAAATGGTAATTATGCAAAGCCTATTATGTAATTAGGAAATTCTAGGGGGGGGACTGCTGTCCCCCCTAGACTACATGTAGCTCCGTGCCTGCTTTTTCGCATGTCAAATTAACTAACTTGAATCATTGAAAAGCATCATCGTGTCTCCTTGGTTAGAAAAGCAAACTGGTGTTTATGTTATTATGTGCATGCAAAGTAGCTATTGATTTTTGTTAAACTAAAATCTGAAAAAATAATTTAAGTATAAACCAAGCCTTAACTAACTGAATTGTGTTGGTCGTGTATACCAACATGTATATAACCATGCTTTCTTCATGGGCCCTCATCCTCGAGCTGTGTATTAAATGAAGGTCTAATGATGTTATTAATCCATACTTTCTTATTTGATTTGCTTTATTCTGTTTGGATCATATATAGCTTTGTAAATGCCTTTTTAGGCGTTGCGGAGTTAATAAACTAAATTTTTTGGGATATTGGAGAAAATTGAAATTAAGACTTTTTATTAGGATGATCCAGGAATTATTGAGCAACTGTTCAAGAATTTTTGAGCCGCTGATATTCCTCTTTGAAGTATAACATGAGTTGGTGAAATTAAACTACTTTTTTATTTGTTGTACTGTACGTTGGTTAATAGAATGTAATTCACCTTCGTTGTCGAAATGATTTCGCCTCTTTATTTTAAGGCCAACGGTTAGACGGGACATCCTTGAATGTAAGTTCATATGTCAAGCCGCCAAAAGTAAATAAGATTAGAGTTTCAATTAAAGAAGTTTTTAGTTTGTTTATAACACCTTAATTTGATTTGGATTTTTGTTATAGGGAAAGCCAAAAGGTTTAGTTTGTTAAGTTTAATGAATGTTGGCATTTTTCTCCACCTGCTGGATCAAATTTTTTTTGCGGAAATATTTTCTCCATGAAAGCATGAATGTCTCTAGACAAGAAAAATCAAATAGTTGGATTATGTACATTAGCCATGGAAATTTGTTAAGCTAAAATTATGGAAAACGATTGACTCCCTAACAAAACCGAAGTACTTTAATAGTACATGAACATGTGGATAATCATATTTTGGTTCATTTTTTTCTTCAGTAATTCAAATCATATATACTTTGTTCATTTGGGCTCACCTTTAACTTGTGTGTAATGAATCTCTTAATGATGTTTTATGTTTATAAATAAAAAAGCTTTTTTTGATCAGTTATAAATGAAAGCTTCATACCGTACGTACTTTTGAGTTTTTTTAACTAATACCATTACCATGCATGCATAGTTTCTATTAGTACATCTTAAGCCTCTTATAGGGTTGATTACTTGTCATTGATGAATATCCAGATTTTTCTTGAGATGGGATGCCGGAGAAAATTGAACCCAAGACTTCATTTTGGTTGTAATTTATCTTCCACGAAATCTTGAGCCAATTTTCAAGAACTTTTATAGCCGGCTTTCAAATTATCAGGGGCTAAAGAAAAGAAATCGAATGCACAAACAAAATGGAGAAATAACTAAAAACTTAGAACAATCCAAAATTATGCTTTGTTATAGTGTTATCTGATGTGGAAGTTATAAGTGTGAATGACGACCGAGTCTTCAATGGAAAGCAAAATTTGGATAAGGCAGTTATTAGCAAACCTCAATTCGAAATGTTCTCTTGCTGCTTGGTTTTTAAGGAGTGTCACAATGTCTCTTTTCCTGATGAAATTGAGAACTGGCCAAGACCATATTTCAAGTTCAACCCTCCTTGAGTCGTTTATTATATCAGCTGGTTTAGGGAGTGGCTTTTTATTTTTCTTTCTCTTTTCTTGACAGAGGAATGGTCTGTTATTCCTTTGTTTTATTTCTTCCGGGTGGTCCAAATCTTTTGTACCCTCGTTTTTCTTGATCAATATATTTTTCTTCGCCGATCAAAAAAATAAAAAACAAGTATGCCACACGTGCTCATTTTCTGTTTGTCAAACCATGCATAGGGTATATATATATACCCATTTTTGGTGTAATGTAAATACATAGAACACAACTTAATAACATTCCCCTTCTCCCCTTTCTTACTCTGGTAAGTTGGTGCTTTGTCATTTTCATACCTAAGTAGTTAGTACGTAGCTTTACTATTTAATAGATAGACATATAGCTTGTATATCAAACCACCTAGTAATTAAAATTGGTTATCCAACATAGCACCAGTACACCACTAGTCTTGCCTAGTGAATTTATAAAATGCTCACAAATGTAAGAGAAAGACAAATTGTTTTATACACTGATGTTTGCTCCTTTCATTGCTTCGCTCATTTTATCGAATAAGCACGTGTGTTTTTTCATCCCCAATTGATTAAACGGTTAGTAAAGATAACTAATGGTCTAAAGCCAAACCACATATCAAATTAAAAGTAATATGTGTACTTGACTTGCATTTGGTGGACTAAATATTAAGATAATGGAATAATTACAGATAATGCAAAGAAAGTTGTTGGGAACTATATTTGTACACAGGCTACGAGATGCTTTCTATCACTTCAGCTCCTGATGCATACACAAAACCGATATCATCTTCATCGTTTAGTCTCAAACAAATTCGGTGTGAAACAAACACTCATCCCTACATCTTCCTAGCACAACCATGTATCACTACTGGGTAATTATATCCATTTGACTGCAGGAAGCAACACATAACTATCATTCATCACCCAAAACATGTAGGAAGGCTAAAGAACAAGTTACCATCTAGCAAAAATGAGATTGCGCTTAGATTCCCAAGAACCCATGTGGCTCACTTCACCACTTTGCACGCACAAAAGTTTGATCATGTGATGGTGGTATCAGCAATGAAGTAATCTAAACATATGGCATTGATTACATACCAAACGTTCTGAGAATAATGGCAGTTCTAACTAAATTTGCTGTAAAATGAGGCAGAAACTAACTCGCGCACTACAATATTGTTCTGGTCCATCCGGAGAAAACCAGTACTGCTAGTGCCAGAACAAGCATTGCACGATCATTATATACTAGGCCAAATGTGGGATTTGGTGACGGTTTGAAATTCTATATCATGACGGTTTCAGCAAGAAGCATCACGATACATTGACTTTTTAGTATAGATGACAGTTCTCTTACCGAACCGTCGGTAATTATAGTCAAAAATAATAACGGTTGATAGAACTGTCACTGTAACTGTTTACAATGACGGTGTGTGAGATAAAATGTTACAGTACACCTACAAGACGGTGACATTCACAAATTGTCACGCATAATTGATAATATGACGATAGGTAATAAACCGATACAATAGCTCAAAAAATATAATGACGGTTTGGGTGATAAACCATCGTAGGCATTCGCGAAACCCATATATTGGCTTATATAGAAAATAAAAGATAAGAAAAGAAACAATACATATTGAATCAGGACCCTAGATATCTTTGAGATCCTCCTCGAGATTGCCGACAAAGGATCCAATTATACACCCAACCATGAAAACCCTATTTAATCTTCTAACTCTCCGCCGCTCTGGTTCCCTTCCTCTTCTATCCTTTTCTTCCTCACCTTCTTTGTCTCCACTAGTAATCACAAGTCAAATCACCAAATCAAAAAATATCCCATCTGGAAAGTTTGTTCTTCTTATTATTACGAACAAATAATTGATTTGTCATCAATAACAACAAAAACTCGAAATTCTAAGAACCCCAAACAATACAAAAAACCAACAATTTTGTGAAGCTCCAAAACACAAATCGAGTCATACAGAGACAACCCAGGTGAGTTTGATTTATTCAACTGATACTATATACCTTGATTTCTTTCTCATTTACCCTGCAACGCAGTTTTATTCCATGCAGTTTCACCTGCAAATCGAGATCTAGCTACGACCCAAAAAGGTAACTCTTCATTTGTCGAATTCCAGAAAGTTTCATTATTTTTTAGTTTTATCAGTCTGTATATTTCAGGCGAGAGGGCTTTTGTAGTCTTGACGAATATTGATCTCATGGATAAGGGTGCGGACGTTATTGATGTAAGTTGATTACTGCCCTGAAGTTCTTTGTTGTTTTCCCAAACATAATCCTATTAACAGAGAGATAATTGGTGTTTAGTATTCTAGGAACAAATTTGAAGTTTTTAGATTGAGTGTAATTTCTTGACTAATAAAATTTAGGTTCATCAGATATGAAAGGAAAATCATATGCCCTATCAGTTCCCTTGGGTTGGTGTTGATGATAGCTCTTACCGGTATTAACCAGAGTATCGCTGCTCGTCGCAGTTCTGGAGTGTACTTGCATGGTTTTGAGCATCTAGGAACGAGGCAATGGTAAAAATGCCTCTTTTATCATATCTTGTGCAGACTATTCTGGAATAAAGGTATATTAGCTATCACATAAAATTCTATTTTGCTACTTTTACCATGTAAAACCCTTGCTACTTGATGACAGGTTCAGCCACTGACTGTAGGTAACACTCCTGATCCAGTAGGTATTCCCAGATGGTGTGCACTAGGAATTGAAACAGGAACGTTGAACTTTGAAAGACTCTGCAGTTAGTAAAAGAAAGTCACTAGTAAGTTTCTACAAACCCATTTAGCATAATTAAAATTTATCCTGGGAGCAACCCGTTTAATTAGAATTTATATAATTATTACAAAATGTGTTCTACTACCAGCAAGGGTGAATCTAGCTGACCCTGATTCGCGGGTACTCCGAGATATCAACATCTACTAATTGCAAGGTCTGAAATCCCTGGAAGGGTGTAAATTTTTAACTGTATAATGACAAAGATACAGACCATAAGTCCTCCAAATTTGCAGGCTATGTAATGCAGTGGTTAGATATTTAGCATATCCAGCAAACAGTTGGTTGTTGTGAAACTAAGACAAATTAGTCCCCCAGAATCTAAGTCAAGTAAACTGTATTCTAATTAAATTTAATGGCTATTGATTTACTGATCGACTAAGAGAATTTTATCTTTGTTGATTCATTTTGCAGACGTGGTGAATGCTGATGATTGTAACGGGATTCTAGCTTTATGGATTTAACTTCAAGCCATTCCCTAGTCCGGAGTTCACTTCTAATTTATATATAAGAGCTGTGAGATTCAAACTTTCTACTTGATCGAAGGCGTGAACAACAAATGCATGATAAAATTCAAATTCAATATTAGTACGTCTTGTTGAAAGAATGTGAATTGCTAGCAATTAATGTTTCGAACTTATGTGGATGAGATGTATTTTATTTATAAATGATATTGTAAATTGAATTCAACAAAAATATACTAGCTAGTTTATCATATGGTATAGGTATGGTTTTAATTTGGTTTCAGTTCGATAGAATTTTTTAATTTGGTTTCAGTTTTTTTTCTTTTTTGTTAAACTGTAGAACTGTTGGAGACGTTTGCCTGGAAAAAACGTGACCAAGGAATTATTACATGACAGTTACAAAATATACCGTTGCAGATATTTCTTATGCTGACGCTTTTAAGCATCCCACAACAGTTTCAGAGACATTATGTAACGATTTGTCAGAAAAACTATCACTGTAACGTTGCCAAGGTGGCGGTTTGTCATGGTAACCCGTTATAAATGTCCTTACAATGACGGTTTAAAGTATCACATGACAGTTTTGAAGATTTATTTGTAACGGTTATGTGACAGTTCAAAAGCGTCAGTATAAAATGACCCCTACGGTGACACTGCCTTTGGTGACACTTTCAAGTTTCACCTGAACTGTCATGAAATTAATACTGTGACAGTTCTGAAATGTCACCTATGTTGATTAAAAAGATTATCATCATCATTAGCCCGATTATATTTACTGTTTAAGTACTTCTATGTTAGATGAGAATATCATATTAACATTTCAATATTTATCGGGGAGAAAATCCTATGGGAGCTCACACCGGCCCAGTTTTTACATGCACAGTGACAAACTCATAGAGCAGAACGTGATATCGCTAAAGTTTTTGAACTCATTGCATCAGCAAAAGGTTATAGACCACTGCCTTCAAATATGAGGCTAAATTTCAACGCTTTCACAAATGTGAAAGCTGAGATTAAACAGACCGAGACATCCCAACCTCTGATTCAACTTCTTTGACCTAGATGACATGGATCGATTCTGAAAAAGATGTGGGCATACAACCTACACTGAGATAACATTATTATACACATGTACCCATTTTTGTGAGATCATAACTTTGTATATTAAATTAATTAGGCATGTTATGTTTTTGAGAAGATGTCATAGGAAAACCGAGGAAGGTAAAAGGACTAGAGATAATTCGAAAAGGTCGATGTAGATGCCAAAACGACATCACAATAGAAAATGAAAGGGGAGCAAGTATGACAATAGCTTTGTGGGAAGACACGGCAAACCCAATACATAATGCAAAGGCAATAACTGAAGGTCAGAATGTGATAGTGATAGTAACCGGTCTAACAGTGAACAAGTTTTCAGGTAATCAAAACCAGAATATGTAAACAAAATTATAAAATTATGATACCTCCTATCTAACGTACAAATTTCCTTAGATAACTATTACTTCAAGATATGAAAGGCGACCACCGTATATGTGGATCTGGACATACAACAAGTTCAAGAAATGAAATCAAAGTAAGTATATGTGAATATAGATACAATTACAAAAATTGTTAAACCTAATATCATTACTAACCTAGTGATAAAACATATTTGCATATTCAACTCAAGCGGATGTTATTGATAACAAAGAAAAGGAAATGGAGCCTGCAATCTGCGATAGAAGAATTACTTTTTAAAAGCTCACGGTGATGGAAGGACTTCAATTGCTACGAGGATACAACAAACAATGTAACACATATACATAATTTCAAGAGAAAGTGTTTATCTATTAAAAAAAATATCTTAACCATAAAAATATAATCATGACAGGGAACAACTTTCATGATCAAGGCAACAATGATCGGTATTGTAGAACGATCGACTTGGTTCTACATGGAATGTCCAAGATGAACCAAGGCACACCTCATGAAAGATGGAATTCCATGGTGCCAAAGTTGCGAGAAAAGAGTGACAAATCCCGTTGCACGGTACAAATTGCAGCTCATAGTGACAGACAATAACACACCAAATTGTAATGATAATTTGAGGTCCCGGCTTTGCGAGATCCACTACTTGATAATGTAAGAGTAGCAAAACTCATGGAGATCGTGACATTGACATAAAGGTATGAAATACGTTATTTCTTAGGTTCTAAGTAGATCGCATATACTAAATAAATCTAACAGTTACATTGCAAAAACAGGAAAATATGGCATAGAATGTTCCCGAAATATTGGATACACAAGGAAGGTCGTTCATATTCGAAGTGCACCTCAATGACAAATCTTTTGGATACATGAATTTTTCAGCCAGGAAACTATATCCGATAAATTTTGATCTGGAAGCTAAATACCAACTCCGCAATATCCAACATGCGACAAAATTCAAACACAAATTTTATTTCTAATCAGATATAAGGAAAAAAAAATAACAGATTAAATTGGGCTGCAGGTATTACCAACCAATCAAAGTGCTGATATGGATGGAGATGAAAATATGGAAGAAATAATAGTATTGGCGGACTTAGCAGCAAAGCGATTACAAAATAACGGTGCGGCAGAGACAGGAAAGAATGGTGATAATGAAAACTTAGAGGATGAGGAAGTATTGGCAGCATTAGAAACTGCGGAAAAACCAGGCCATAATGGTGATAATGAACGACCATTGGAGAACTTACCAGAAACTGGACATCATGGTGATAATGAAAACTTGGAGCATGAGGAAGCATTGGGAGAACTGGAAGCCGCGGAAAAACCAACCCAGAATGGTCCTTGAAATCAAACACACTTTTCTTCTAAGATTTGCTTATTTTTAAGACACCTTTATTATGGTTTTGGTAGTTTCTTAGTTTTTGTTAAGACACCTTTTTAAACCTGGCTTGATTGGGGTATACCCGATACCCAATCTCAAGGGACATGGTATGTCATTATTAAAAAGGGTGATTTTACTTTAATACCCTTGAACTAATTAAATCTTAAACTAAACCCATTTCTTAATTTCATTAAACCTAAAATTAAAAAACTAAACAACTCTTAATCTTCTCTTCTTCTTCTTTATCTTCCATCAACTAAAGCCATATAAAAATCTTAAACTTTGATTTTCCAAAAAAATTGTTGACTCTACCAGCGAAAAGAAGACTATAAATGATGTTTAAACTCAAACCCATCATTGTGTTGTGTGATTTGATTGTTAGGTTAGAAATCGAAAATTATGATTTCTGTGTTTTTGGTCGGCAAGGTCGTAACATGCATATCTTGCCGACTTTTCATATTAGCCATGGCGGCGACTGTAAATTTTTTCAACAGCCGGCAGGGTATTTTTTGAAGACCTTGCCGGCCAAATATAGCCGGCAGGGTATTTTCAACAGTCGGCGTGGTATTTTTCAATAGCCATCTCTTGTGTGCATTTTTTCAACAACCGGCAAGGTATTTTTTGAAGACCTTGCCGGCCAAATACAGCCGACAGAGTATTTTCAACAGCCGGCGTGGTATTTTTCAATAGCCATCTCCTGTGTAATTTTTTCAACAGCAGTGAGGTATTTTTTGAAGACCTTGCCGGCCAAATATAGCCGGCAGGGTATTTTCAACAACAGGCGGGGTTTTTTTTGTAGACCTTGCCGACTAATATTTTTCAATAGCCATCTCCTGTGTGTCAAAAGAAATAAAGTCGGCATGTTCTTCATTTAAATACCTTGCCGGCCAAATACAGTCGGCATGTTCTTTATTCGTAGACCTTGCCGACTTTTCATACTTTCAGAACTGAAGTGTAGATTTCTTCTTTGATTTTGAGTATGATTTCATACAACAGATTTGCAATCCCCTTTTTAGAAGTGTTTCGGTTGTGTGCTTCATTTTCGTTGCAAGAGATATCCTCAAAAAAAAATAGAAATTCATCAAAAATCATCCCACAAAAGTTCAATAAAAAACAAAATTTCATAACTTAAATTCATAAGTTTTAATCTATCAATCAATTTAAACTTAATTAATTAATCTAATGAAAATTTTAATATTAATTAAACGAGGGCAATTTTGCTATTTTGAGAATATTTGGTTAAGGGGTGACCTTTTTTAATTCAAAATGAGCCTATTTTGTCTCATTTGGTATACCCCAATTAATCTTGGTATACCCCAATCAAGTCAGGTTTTTAAAGACGCCTTTCTTAGTTTTTGTTGAGTTGTGCAACAATGGTTTTATTATGTTAAACTTGAGCTTGGTTATGGTTAAAGCAGTGTCAGTAGATCACATATATTCTCATTGTTTGCAGTGTTGCACCCACTTGGTGCAATGTTCAAAGTAGTTTAAGATTTTCATACATAATACCATAGCGCACGGGCACAAAATCTAGTTATTCTAGTTTAGTCTCCAAATGCCAAGTTAATTCATCTAGGGGAGGTGACACCACAATATTAATTATGGATGTAGCAAACATGATAATATCAAAACAAATTCTAATTTATTTTTATTTTAATTTCTGGAAATTGGGAACTCATTTGTTTATTCAATTATTTTAGCTTTGCCACTGTTCATGACATCTGTGATCCAGTCCACGCTACACTCTCACAGTTTACACCTATAAAATGTCCAATCTCAACACCTCATATTCCCGGACACAAACTCCTCCACTCCATCTCTTCATATTTGCACGTTAAGTACTCTTAACTGCAAACCAAAATATTTCCACTGATGAAACAAAGAGTACCAATACTACTCTTTCGCTTGGGATTACAAAGGTAGACCTTCTGATAGGTCGAGATCTGGAGGATGGCTTAGTGCTGCCATGATCTTAGGTTCGTCTCTCCTGTAATGTTCATCACTGTATATATATATATAGTCATCATTATATAAGTGAACTGTGATCGCAACTTGTGATTAATAATGTTCTTTTTTATTTTTTTGCAGGAGTGGAATTTAAGTGAAAATTGGGAATATGTCCCGTTTTCATTAATTCGTTTGGGAATCTATCCCATAATGGAAAATATTAAGGAATATGTCCCGGAGAGAAAGAAAACGTTAAATGGTTAACATGGCATATGCGTGAGGTCACACGCGTTCTAGTTTCACATTGTTACACTTATCAAACCGAAATAAGTTCCTCATCTTCTCCGTTGAGAAACATACTTATTCATTCACTCCGGATCTACGGATCTACTCAGAGAAGCAGATTCCATAACATTAAGTAATCAGATCTTATTATTTGTCTTAATTATAAAACCCATTCATTCATTTGAATCAAATGGTGGCCTCCACAAACAAAAGAAAATTTAGCTTTTTCTAGTTCCTGCTCTTGACAATGATTCATTACAGAGAACAATACTCAAATTGCGAAGCTTCATATGATCTTAAAGGAAGAGCCAAATGAGTATATGGAGAAACCACAACTATGTCCGTAATAGTTAATTCTTTCAATTTGCTTCTCTTCTTTGGTCCTGAATTAACAAAAATTCTTTTAGATTTTTTCCCTCTCTTTGTTATTTACTATGACCGCACAGTTTTGTCGTGGATGGTTGATGGTTGCCCTGAACCATTGCCATTTTCGCTCCACCATCATGAGTATCCTCGAAAAGGACGTCGATACTTGTTTAAATGGACAAAATTTTAAAAATAGGCGTGATGTACCATTGCCATTTTCAATTTTTTTATTATTTATTTTACACAGGATGCACAAGATAAAGAATCTATCTCCATTAAATAAAATTTTTTTACTCGTCCATTTGAACCGTGTTTTAAATTTTGGACAAAAGTGTAAAATTTATTAAAATGACACGTGTAAAATTTAAGAGCACGTGTAAACTCGCACATAATATTAACCATAACGTTTCTCTTCTCTCTGGGACATATTCCTTAATATGTTCCGTTATGGGATAGATTCCCAAACTAATTAGTGAAAGTGGGACATATTTCCAATTTTCCCGGAATTTAACGAGAGATTAACAACGCTAGGGATCGCCGTGAATTTGTCGTAAATCACCCCCAACACAAGTGTTTTTTCCCGAATAATAACTTCTTACCATTATTCGCTTCCATCATTAAATCAGCAAGAGCTATTTGAACTACTTCAAGTGCATTCCTGTGTATCATTGGTGCTTCATCCCATATAATCAAATCTACACTACACCAAATCAAGGATTTGCTTATAGAAAAAAAGTGTTACCATAAAATATGAGCTAATTTCCCTTACTAAAATAAATGGTTATCGATATGGTGTGATATAATTGTGAGAACTTTGCCTAACCCTTTTAATCCATTAGGGAAATTAAACAAGCTAACACTTTAAGTCCATTACAATATTTATCTAACTATTGACATTTTACACTTCATATTTACTTTGCAATGCAAAAATTATGTTACAATCATTGCTAACTCATTCAATTACTATTAAAACAACCAATAAATAAATGACATGTGTCTTTTGGTTCTAGAACTTTGTAACACTATTGCCGTTAGAAAATTTATTAGTTTTGATACCTAACAAATAAGCACTTTCGCGGACTGGCAGTTTAGATGGCCGGACACAGACTCGGTGGACGGCCAGTTTTAAAGCTTGGCTCCGGTGGACGGACTGACAATATTCGGTAACTAGAAAATTACTTTTAAGCTACAACCATCACAAAATTGAATTCAAAAACTAAAAGAACCAAACAAAGGAAATATATATTATGAACCATGATCATTACATAAGGAAATGAGACTCCACATGAAAGGAGTTAAGCAAAACATCACAAAATACGATTTAAAATAGAGATAGGTACTCAAAGAAGTTTTAGTTCCACGAAAGTGTGCTCCTCAAAATAAAAAGCGGATATGTTTCCACTTTGCACAAAAAGTAGTTCTGAAAAAGTTTTCATTCATGGGCTGACTCCAAAAACTCCATACGAGGTATGTTTCCCTTGCACAAAAAGTAGTTCTTTTGAAGAAGTTTTCATTCATGGGCCGACTCCAAAACTCCATACGAGTATGTTTCCACTTTGCACAAAAGTAATTCTTGAAGAAGTTTTCATTCATGGGCCGACTCAAAAACTCCATACGAGACAAGGGCAAGTCTTGATTCATTTGCAACATACTCCCTCAAATAACGGCCCGATCACCTTGAGTATCAGTGCTGACTGACGGTTACCATCCTCAATGGTTTCAAGACATACCTTTCTCTCTTAAGCTGCACTAAAGTCCCCTCATAATGTTCTCCATCTATTCCATACACAACATGACCTGTGAAACAACTTCCCTTTTTTATTTGTAAAAGAGCCGACTTGATTTCGTATGGATCTTCGACACAGAAGTACCTAGGTTTGTCTTTGTGAATGTTGGTTTTTATTCTTTGTCTTGCCATAACTTGCGGCCATGACCTATAACGGACAAAAGATTAAGAACACAAATTACATTTACCACTTGGGAATAATACTACAAGCTATAAACATTTAAGCATTTATATCAAGATGATGTCCCAAGGAAAAAAGAAAAAGGTGCTTCAAAGCATCCACAAGACATACAATTTGAAATGCTAGTGTTTGATATGTACCACTAGTACAACTACAAGCTAGTATAGACATTCAAGCATTTATATCAAAGGATGTCCCAAGGAAAAAGAAGGTACAACACTATATGTATCTTCAAAGCATCCATGAAAACATACAATTAGCAACGCTAGTGTTTTGATATGTACGGTACCATCCGTAAGTTATCATGCATATATCCTTTGAAATATAATCGCAACTAACTAATGAACTATCCTAGTTTATTGATATTTTAGGAGCATTAAGATATAATAATAAACAAAAAAGAACTTGTAAATCAAAGCTTACATTGGTGATTAGTTGACATGCTTTGGAAGTAGAGCCTCATCCATATGATCGGTCAGCAGTGCATTCTTGTGGGGTTTGTGTTTGCTGACCATAACCGCGGTTGTAAGACTTGAATACAAGGCTTGCTTCTTGAACAAGTGGAGAATAACCCAACAAACCGATTCTGAATTTGTCGGGTCCAAAGACTTGACAATCTCATCATTCTCAAAGTGAAGCGGATGTCAATCTGCATTGATTAGGTCTGCCTCCTTGCTCTAGCGGCCTTTACTTGCTCCTTTTAACATACATTGAACGGCATGTGTTAATTTCATACGTAAATAGGTAAACTACAAGCTTTAGTGATATCTATCAAATATACTTCACATATTTTTCAATAGTAGGAAGGATTTGCTTTTCCATCTTTACCAACATGACCATTCATCCAGCAAGTCTCGTGCGACCTCGGCTACCACACCTTCCTTTACACTGTACATAACATTAAGTGGATAATATTAAACAATTAACATTAAACTAGTGTCAGAATGCAATATGATGTACTTATGAGCTTGTGGATTCTATTTTCATACAACACTTGACCACATGGATAATTACGAGACAATTAACATCAAACTAGTGTGAGAATGCAATATGATGTACTTGATCTTTTGCATTTTATTTACATACGATTCTCGACCACATGTATGATGTATGGTCCTTTTCTTTTGATTTTACATATTTTGCGTGCTTTTCCCTAACACCAGGTTTGCTCTCATTCTCGACAAAAATTTTCAACAATCAAAGTCATAATCATCGAGGCATGCATCTAACTTCTCTTGCATGGTGACCTTTCCTAGGAGAGGACCGGTTCTTAATTCATGTTTAAATGTCTGAACTTCTGTGGAAGAGACCCCATAACAACAGACTTGGCCAAATGATTTGGCACATTGAACTCAAATTCTTGCTTTGAAATAAACAAGTTTCAAGTCGGCAAATCAACGAATTCATCAAGCATTCATTCATAAATATAACTCAAAATAACTTGAGAATAAAGAGAGAAAAAATGTATGGATTACATACCAACAAATTATACCACACATCTTCCTTGTAGTTCTCCGGAACACCTCCAATCCACATATTTGACGGGACGATAGACGCGGACAAGTTTTGCCATTTCGAGTAGCTAACTTATGCGTTGTCACCCTCTGAGTACCCCAAACACGTTCACCGTTACCATCATCTTTGGCTTAACAACAACATTAGCTTCAGCGGTTGAAGAGTTGTAGAGCGATACCACTTTTACGGTGAAGAAACAGGTTGTATCGTATTTGTTAGAGGCTTCGGTAGTTTCCATCGCATTCAAAACAAAGAAAAACTATAAGAACCATAAACCTTAGACCTTATCGGTACGAGAAAATCCAAAGATTCTTCAACATGAACTTCCAAAACTCACCCCACAAAAGCTGAAATAGAAATAGAGAACAATCTAAAAAAAAAAAAAACCAATACCATTCAAATTAAGCAAATAGAAAAGGAGATTCGAAGGTAAATCCAAAGATTCTTCAACATGAACCTCAAAACTCACCCCAAAAACTCGAAATAGAAGTAGAGAACAATCTAATAAAAAGATAACAAACCCAAAACCATTCATATTACTGAAACCCTAAAATCTTAATATCAAAACCCAAAACCATTTTTTCAATCGAACGAAACCTAAAATCTTAGTACCGAAATTGATAATATGGAACATTGAAAGCGATATTAGAAATTGATAATATGAAATTAATATTAAAAGCGAAAGCTGAAATTGATAATATGAAAATCTACTTCTCACAAAATTAATAAAACTAAATTGAAACAGAAACCCAAACCCTAACATCAAAATCTTCATATCAAAAACAAAAAAAAAAAAAAATCACGAAAATCACCTTAAGAGAGGTAGCATGTTGTGAGAACTTGTGAAAGATAGAGCGAGACTTCCACACGAAATAAACCTAACTTTCTAAAAAAATAAAATCAAGTCTGGAGACCAGATTATATAGAAAAGAGAAAGAGATTTGAAACCATTTTTAGAGTGATTTGGCGGAAGATTTAGGTGGGAAAGCAATTTAGTGAATCTTTGGAGCGGGAGAAGAAAACGGTTGGGAAATTTTGGGATTTCGTTTGTTTCTCCACGAAGTTGATAAGTTTGGAATGAAAAGAAATAAGTCTGGTTGTAACTAGAGCCACGTTAACAATTTAATAGCGTTGATTTTCCTTACACTAATCAATCGTCAATAGTCCTTATGTGGTCATGCGGATTCAATGGAAATGTGTGTTTCTTTCATGCGATTGCACAATCACCGGTTTATGTGTTTCTTTCATACAGTTGCACAATCAACGGTTCAAGATTAGAAACAATTTTGAGATCAAGTTTTGTATTACTAAATCGGAAGATTTCGAGTCACTAACCAGTTTTAAGAGCAAGCTGCGGTGGTGCGAGTATAACCAAAGACCAAAGGGAAAAAAAGACCAAAATTTGAGTTTAGTCCGTGCCGTGACACAGCGGTAGAAGACTAAATTTGGTAGAGTGGAACATATAAGTTCGCCTGTTGTGGGGCGTAAACTTTATCCCCTCCCGACTAAAAAAAAAAAAAAAGGGGCGTTGATATAATGTTCTCCTGGTGTGGGGCGAACATATAATGTTCGCCCCACACCAGGCGAACTTTATATCAACGCCTCCCAAAGAAAAAAAAAAAGTGGGCGTAAACTTTATCCCCGCTAGGTGTGGGCGTAAACTTTATCTCCACACAGTGTGGGGCGTAAACTTGAAGTTCGCCTGGTTTTGGCGAACATTATATCAGCTCGGCTATATTTGAGTTTAGTCTTTGGTCTCCGACCAAATATAAATGGAATTTGGGTTTGAAAGTACGGGATTTAATCGATGGTCCGTAGGAATTTGCGTTTTTGGGAATCCATTTTTGGAACGAGATTGAGGAAATGAAAACAAGTGCACAGAATCGTAGGATTTCGAGTCACTAATCAATTTCTGATTCGAAAATTCGATCTTGGTTTAAACTTCGGATATTTCATTGGATAACAACATAAACTTGTGTCTTCAAAAAGTTATCAAATTGAGATACACTTATCTAAACCAACATCAGGTTTTAAATAACAAGGTCAATCTAAATGGGCGTTAGGAATCCATTTCTAAAACGATATTGAATAAATGAAAGTAAGTTCACATAATTTTGAGTCACTAATCGGTTTCTAAGATGCAAATCCGACTTTGTTATAAGTTCGGTTATTTAGTCGAGATAAAAATACAAGCTTGTGTCTTAAAGACGTTATCGATTGAGATTCACTTGTCTAAACCAAATAGTAAGTTTCGGATAAAAGGTCAACCTAAATGGATGTTTGGGAATCCATTTTTTTGGAGCGAGATTGAGGAAATGAAAACAAGTGCATGGAATCGGAGGATTTCGGAGACACTAATCAATTTTGATCTGCTTCGATCTTGTTTTAAACTCGGGATATTTAGTTGGATAACAACACAAATTTGTGTCTTGAACGTTATTAGATTGAGATATACTTATCTAAACCAAATAGTAGGTTTTAAATAACAAGTCAATCTAAAATGGATGTTTGGGAATCCATTTTTAGAGGCAGTTGAGGAAATGAAAGTAAATGCACATCATCGGAGGAATTTCAAGTCACTAATCAATTTCGATACACGGGTCGATCTTGTTTTAAACTTGGATATTTCGTCGGGTAAAAATACAAGCTTGTGTCTTAAGGACGTTATCGATTGAGATTCCTTGTTTAAACCAAATAGTAAGTTTCGGATAATAAGTCCAATGTAAATGGATGTTTGGAATCCGTTTTGAAAGCGAGATTGAGAAATGGAAACAAGTGCAGAATCGGAGGATTTAGAGACACTAATCAATTTACGATACACAAATTCTATCTTGTTTTTAAACTAAGGATATTTAGTTGGATAACAACACAAATTTGTGTCTTGAGCGTTATTAGATTGAGATATACTTATCTAAACCAAATAGTAGGTTTTAAATAACAAGGTCAATCTAAAATGGATGTTTGGGAATCCATTTTTGGAGCGAGATTGAGAAATGAAAGTAAATGCACATCGTCGGAGGATTTCAAGTCACTAATCAATTTCGATACGAGGTCGATCTTGTTTTAAACTTGAGATATTTAGTCGAGGTAAAAATACAAGCTTGTGTCTTAAGGACGTTATTTGATTGAGATTCACTTGTTTAAACCAAATAGTAAGTTTGGATAATAAGGTCAATGTAAATGGATGTTTGGAATCCGTTTTTGAAACAAGATTGAGGAAATGGAAACAAGTGCACGGAATCGGAGGATTTCGAGACACTAATCAATTTCTGATACACGAATTCGGTCTTGTTTTAAACTCGGGATATTTAGTTGGATAAAAACACAAACTTGTGTCTTTAGAACGTTATTAGATTACGTGCATTTAGTCAATACTAAAGCAAAAGATTTGATCACTAATCAAATAACTAAAACAAAAAGATATTGTAGTATTAATATTTTGATATAGAATGCTGGTTCGTCATATATTTTACTAGAACTTCTCATACTGTTCAACTTTACCAAAACCAGATTGGAATCTGGACAAAATTTGATTCCACTGCCTACCTTCACCCAGTCACGGTAGAACACGATCTCATAAAAAGTGGTATAATCAATTCTAGGATTTGGTTGATCCTCCATACCACTTTGATAAGTGAGTTTCGAGGAGATGTATCACCTTTGTTCCTCCTAGCGTGGTGTATGCCTCTCTTGAGACACCACTATCTTGGATATCATGGTCTTCTTCATAAGATCTAGGAGAAAACACAAAACCATTTACGCGATATTTTATATACTCGATCGCTCCAACAGGGACCTTGTGCCAATCTCCACAAAACCGAATACATTTTTTCTCTTTCACTTCAGCTATACAAAATGAAATAACAACGATCAACCAAACATTAAATTAAAACTAAGGTTTCCATTGGAGAGAAACTAATTTCACATAGCATTTCAATTTTCCATATAAGGTTTCTTTATCGGTATAATCTAAACAAGATACCCACGAAGCCATACCTTTTCAACTAACCATGGAATGAACTTTGTTTGTGTTTCTACCTCGTCAGCCCAGTGACCTCCTTACCGGTAGAATCTAAGATGGGTAAGAGGGTGTCCCGAGAACTCCCTACAAAATAACATAAACTATATCAATATTCAAAAGCAACATTTTTTTTACCTCTCATTAGTGAATTTCAAAGAAAAATATACTATGCGGCAAAAACATACCTATAATAGGCGTCAAGACTGGAGGATTTAATCGAAAGAGTACCCACCTACGTATTTGTACAAATTGTACATTGGTTAGGGTCACTTTCTTATCTTTAAGCATAAAACCCACATCCTTTGAACTCACAGAATACGAGGTCTTAAAAGGCTTCCCAAGTAGCTTTGTGATTTCCGGCGTTTGCATTTGGCATGCACCCCATCGCACCCATAACGGACTCACTGTAAAAGACGGGATCTTTGAAATAGACCCTTGATGAATCTTTTGTTATTTGGTATGTTTTACGGTCCTTCATTGCCACATTTCGATTGCACATGTATATATCGACAAAATAAAAGATTAGGTATATACCTAACATAACCAACACCACATAACTTCATGAATAATTCACCTTTCAAAATGATACATCCATGAAACTGACGGGTCCAACAAATTAAAGACCTCATCTGCCAAATGAACCATATTGTGGACCGATATCAAAAAAGGAAAGCTTGGAAAGTACTTCTCAAGCATACACATTGCTTCCGCAACCATGAATAAGGCCTTTTAGAGTCACTTTTACACAAGACTTTAGAACACAAAGTCGAAATACAAGCTGATTTTGTGAAGTCTTGTTCATAACTCTACGTGACGTGGAAAAGCATGTTGAAGTAGAGGCGGCAAATACATCATAATGACGTGATAATCGTGTGATTTCAAGCTCTCGCGATACTCGCGTTTTCATATTAACATTATTGCTAATCTTGACGAGAAACCGGTAGGAAGTTTTAGGTCTTTTTAGAATCTTGCGAGAAATCGAGACTTTTTCTTTGCTCGGAGAACAAACACGGTTGTTGGTTTTACATCGGCTCGATGTCTGATTTTTGTAGTCCCACTTGTCCACAATAAAGACCTAGCTTCTTTAACTCTTCCATTCCATGAACTTATAAACTTATTATTATGATCGAAGATTGTCTCCATTATGTGTTCCATAACATTTTTTTTGGTGTGCATTACATCAACACAATGTCGTAAATAGACCATAGGTAGACTTCAAGATCACAAATACACTTCTTGTAGAATGCACCCGGTGATTTGATTATCTTCTTCAAGAACGTTGTCATTATCAGGATCGTATCTCTTTCTCTTTTCTTGATTTTCTCTTTACTAACTTACCGGTGTGTAATCTACCAGAGCTAATTTTTCTAGTGACTCTTCTCGAGTCGATCGCTTTGGAGCAAAGTTAAACTCCCATACATGCCTCGGACCCAAGTGCCCACCCTTTTTTCTAAATGGATGGCCGGTCTTAAGGAATATCCTATAATTAGGATAGACCTCCCTTATTACCATAAGGCAAATGAACACTTCTTGTCTTGTCGGCACAACAAACACAAAGCAAAATAACCATGAGTAGTACATCGGACAAAACACCTTGTCTTTGGCAAGTCATGAATCCCCATTAGGCAAGCTCTAAGTAGAAAGTATTCCTTTCTATGGGCATCATAAACTTTCATTCCATTCTCCCAAAAGTCTTTCGATTCATCTACTAGTGGTGGTAGAAACACATCATGTCTTGTCTAGGCGACTTTCTCCCCGGGATCCAACAACGACATTACCAGGCTTCAGTTTCATGCACAATGAAGGTGGAAGATTATACATCACCAAGATCACGGGCCAACAACTCCGGCTTAAGTGCAAGCGTACCATACGGATTGAACTCATCGGTTGCAATTCCAAACCACACATTTCTTCCCTCCTTTGCCGAACTCACGAAATTTCTTTTCACTAAAGCCCACCGATGTGAATCTCTGGGATGACGCATGTACTCACTAGAAACTTCAGCTCGATCATGCCATGTCATTTCTTCGGATATCGAAGGTGTACTATAATATCTCTTTAGTCTTTCCCCAACGTGAAAGTGTCTCGACACCGGCCAAGAAGGTTCCTTTGTCTGCTTTGGCCCAAATTTCCCTTGTTTGACCTTGAATCTTGGTTCTTTACATTGTGGGACAGCTTGTTGCATCTTCATGCTCCTTATAGTACAAAATACAATGATTTGGGCACGCATGAATAGCCCTACATTTCATACCCAGACCTAACATAATTGACTTCATCTCCGTATATCTACTTGGGCGCGTGTTTTTTTTTACGGTAGCCACCCTTTATCATTTCCAACAATTTGGTCACACAGTTACCTCGATATTCCAAACTGTTTCTTTATATTCTGGCTCACGATCGCCGAGAAATCCGACCTTGCCTTCACAAGTAGGATACAATTTACTGTTCGGCCAATTTTTGTACTTTTAGGTAATGTTTTTACGCATCTGGTTCAAACTCAAATGGTTCCTCATTATCATCCTGTGTCCTGTTCGCATCATCATTCCTTCCATGAACTTCAAATGCGGCATCAATAAAAGTCAAATGCGGAAACACATCTTCTCTAACTTGCTCATTAGACACACTCTCTCTTGGATTACTCATTGCACTATTAATGGCAGCAGTTTGCTTCTCACTATGAAGGACCCATGTGATATCGTCTTGTCGATACCATACCCGATACAAATGATTTTCCACTTCCCTTAATATTGAGGCGATCCCCATTTAGACATTTAGAACATGGGCAAGGACAAACGGTTTTCCAAAGATCATATGTAGATGCATATTGAATGAATTTTTACCCCATCTCTGTATACTTTACCAATCCTATCATTCTCAAACATCCAAGACTTGTCCACTTCTCTAGGCATTAAAGTTAAATTCACCAAATCTAATGCACTTTTAAGTTTATCAGCGGCTCTCAATGTCACGCATCGTAAGAAAAATGTTGTACTTAATGTAGTCACCTTCTTTGTCTTGATTAATAGAATCGGTGATAACTTGGATGAAAATTTGATTAGGAGGCCATGGAAGAGTGCATCTTTGCACAAAGGCAATGACCTGGGTGTCAGAGAAGCATGAAGATATGACGGATTAGCCACGTTAAACTTTTGTTACTTACGAAGATAGTACATACAAGGCATTCCATAAAGACGTAATAATTTTGAAGAAAGCGTGGGATTACAAGAAGCGGACAATCGATGTTTGCTTTCACATGATTGGTGGAACTGTTGATTAAAAGATAATGATGGAAAATCACCTTATGTTTTCAGAATCAATTGCCAGAGTCATTATAGGACTATAATACTCCTACCAAACGGTGGCAATGGTTTCATGCAATCTGTTTAGGACAAGGACCTTATGTAGGTAATCATCAAATGGTTTCATGCATGATACTGCAAATGAATGCACTAAAAATTCAAGGGAAATATTGGTGCGGCGCTAATCCTCTTGCACGGGGTTAGAATAGCGAGAGACGGTCAAGAAGAATCTAGACACAATTCCAATTGAGGATCATTGGGGAAAGATAAAAATGACGGTATAAGCTGCCAAGTATATCGTAGGTGGCTTCTTTAATTGCAAAATAAAATATGTTTGTATTGTGGAGTCATCTTATGTTACGCACAAAGAAACAGTAAAGCAAGAAAACTTCAAATCCCACAAGAAAAGGTTAGTGAAGATACCTCCTCCATTTTTGAAGGAAACTTTGGACGAAGGGGAACCTAACAAAAAAAGATTCTCAAACTAAAACCGCCTTCGAATTTACTTTAGGTAAGTTCCCGAAGCTACACTCGATATTTACTTTCACATGTGACCCTATGTGGCCCTAACTAAAACCGCCTTTGAATTTGATGTCGGAGTCGGGACACAAACGGAGGACCTAATGATAATCTTGTCTCAAGGTTTTGAAGATTAAATTAAATAAACTAATTATCATGCTAATTGTTTCTTCAATTTACACTATAACAAATTTCGGAAGCAAGTTTTCTCATGCGCATATTTTGTTGCTCCTGCTTTGCTACATCACAAATATAAACAAAAGTCGTCTTCACACGGTGATAAAACCGCACAGAAGGAATACCAAAAAAGACACGAGACTCAAAGGGTATGAGGTTGTAGTTCAAATTTATGGGTTAGTTCATGCGAATTTTATGCATAAACGCTTTACAAACCCCGGTGCGTGTGCACCTGGGTTAGAACTTGTTATTATAACAATTCTTATTTGTAAAACTAAAAATAACAATGAAATGAAATACAAACATAGGGTGACATACCATTCAAAGGTGGGATATTTTTTTCCATTTTGACAATAAGAACAAACAAACTATATAATTACCCATATGAACGGAAAAACAAAGGAATAGAACTAACCCATTGATGACACCTCTCCAAAAGAAAAACAAAACCTCCCCGGTGTGATTGAGGGGAATGCGAACCTTGAACGTAGTTCCTTTGTAAATCAACCCACACATGGCTCTAATGCTGCAAAATATAACAAACATAGTGGCATTGTTAATCAACTTATTTTACTACCGAGTACGGAGAAAGTTAGGCCAAAAATCCACACACAAAATATAAGCTATGAATTTACTGCTTATCACAACCCACGATAGCACTCATGACTAAACCATATCTTATTGCATATCCTATAAATGAAATATATCCTTGCATCTCCATATGTAGTCTCAGTAAATCATGGACCATCCAAAATTATAACAAATCAAATACATGAATCATAGTTAAACTAGCATCGATTGGTCCAATCCATGACCACATCCTCTTCTCCAAAACCATTACAAACACGGGACCACCAACGACAACACCAATTTCTCATGGTAAACACAAATAATCAGATCAATATAAACAAAACAAGATGAAATTTATGTTCTCGTTATGATCTACCTTTCATCGTGCTTAAAATTGACAATAAAAGTTCATACATGATTTCCAAACTACCATTCCATTACGGGGATTCCATCTCGTTAAAAAGCGGTTATACTATCCTAAATTTCTACAGTTTTAGTTCATTTCAAGTAAGAAAAAAGAACAAAACACATCTTTATCATGGGATTGAAAGTTACATAAGTAAAATTTCAAAGTTATCGATAAGGTTCAATTCTCATTTTAACCTAAAATTAATTTAATCTGTATTTGACAATTCATGTCTAAATCAAAACCCCGAGACACCAATCCTCAAATTCCTCAATACCCATCCTCAAATTCCACAAGAACAATGCTAAATCTATTCCAACCATCACTTTAATCATTAATTTTTAGATACAAAAATCAAAATCCCTAATTTGAAAACCAAAGATTAGAAACAAAGATGTCTCACCGATGGTGATAGTACTCAAATCCTCATAATCAAAATCCTTCACGACACTGTGATTATTGTAGATAACACAAAATCAATGAGTTGAAGAAGCAGGCGAAATCAATCGGGATGACAGGACGGTGGGTATTTAATCGATTGGATTTGTACATAATGATAATGGATGCGGGTTCTTTGAGTTTGACAATGATTTTGCTCTTAGGCTCTCGATTTTTGTTAGGTAATGAATTTTCTTCGAGAGATAGAGATTGAGATTGAGAAATGAGAAAGAATGAGAGGTAATGAATTTTCCTCTCTCTGTCGGCCGTGTCTTTTGGGAGAAAATACCGAAGTTAGGATTCGGTTCCCATATCATTTGGTTCCAGGATTTAAGTTTTAAGGTTCTAGAATTTAAATTGGTTCCAAACAAATTAGTTTTATTAAATGTTGCAATTTCATTTTACATTTTCTAAATTTAAAGATAAATCACTGTGTTAGCTTATGCCTTAGTGTGTTACTAATGAAAATGATAAAACGGTTATAACCATGGGGTTCATTTTGGTATACATCCAATTTTGGGTAAAAATAGTTTCAATAGTGATTTTAGTATAAAGTGTGTTAGATATGAATAACTAATGATTTTACACTTTGAATAGTTATTTAGTTTTAATGAATTAATTAAAATATGGTAAGCTGTTACATAATTCGCCAACTCTTTATATGGGTTACTAGAGTTATAATGGATTATTTGAGTTACCAAAATAAAATTAGTTAGGAAACATATTGTAAGTAAAACCTAGATTTGGTGTAGTGCTACTTTGCGCAATAACTCGGCAAGATCCGCTTTTTTAAATAAATTTCAGCACGATGTGTCATTCAGCTTCAATGGAATCTTGAACCTTGAATGAGCTGTACGACCACCTGGAAATAGCAGTGATGTTATTCCAGAAGAAGCTACGGCTAGAACAATTTTACCCTGTGACCGAAGGGAAGAAATAAGGGTTCTCCAGAGGTATGTCTTACATGTTCCACCACTTCCATAGACAAAAAACAGACGACCATCATTCTGTTCAACTGATTTTGATATCTCGTCAAACACTAATGCTTGTTTTGTGTTTAATCCCTTATTCAATTCCTCTGCCTCTGTCAGTAGAGTATATCTGTCATAATGGACGAAACATGAGCTACGACTGAAAATTGGATTACCAATTACTGTCTTGAAATGCCTGGACGAGAGAAAAGGCATCATTACTGTACAGGTTAATTATAACACAACTATTAGAACATGAAATTGTCGCTGAAGTGCTAACTGGAGATGCAGTCGGGAAGGAAGTAGAAATAGGTAAGCATGTGATGAAATCAACGGATGCAATACCACTTACTAGATGTCAATTTCCAGTAAAAATATCGATTGCAATGCACATGGACGGAAGCAAGGGACAAAGCTTACACAATGTCGGATTCTACTTCAAGTCAGGAGCGTTTGATGATAATAACAATCTCACATACATTGGCATTTCAAATACAGGCAAGGGAGCATCAAAAACAAAGATTACCATCATCAAGAAGAATGACTTACCAGATGGTTATACCAAGACTAATGTGCATCAGCACATTCCTGACAATTCAGATCTATTGACCGTATTATTCTCCAAATCTAATGACTCGCAAAATGGTTATATGAAGTGTCTATGGGGTACTTATTTCAATTTTTCTTAGAAATAGATTCGGTTGGTTTGGTTTCTCAATTTTGTTTACTTAGTTTTTAAGGTATTTGCTCATTAGTTTTGTTGGTCTCTTATTTCAACAATTTCTAATAAGAAATTTGAAGTCTTTCAATTTTAAAAAATCTCCCAATACATAGAAGCAACTATGAAACGGAAAAGATAATTTGAACTCAAAACATATAGACCTTTTTGAATGATCGTTCAAATACTTTACAACATACAAATAAAACCAAGGTTTACAAACCAGAAACGATGGAATTTGCGATCCATCATTTCAAATAAAACCAAAGTTTTCAAATACTTAACGCATACAAGCGGTCAGATGTATAGATGTATAGATTTTGTACATATACCATCTACAAAATTCCTCTACCATTAACAAAATTCTGAATAAGCAAAACAAAATTCTTGTACATATATATATGACACATATCTATGACTCCATGTTATCAACATCAACTTTTTAAGTTCTAAATAAGTGCAGGTTCATCACCAAAGAATGTTCTTTATTACCACCATTATTCTGACCAATGTTATATAATGCCCGTCTTAAAGACTTAGCAACCACATCAAAACATGCACTTTCATGGACGTACGAATCTTACTAAATTAGTTAATTGAGTCTAAGCAAATATAAATATAGTTATACTATATTTAACAGATTTGGTGACCATAATTATCCAATGGTATCCAATCTAAAGAAATCTGAATCGAAATTTAAAAGATTTGTCGTGGCTAAAAAGAAAAGACCTACAAACTGAAAGCTATACAAACTGGAAACTATGAGATTAAAAAAGCACGAAATACAAATTCTGTGAAGAGAAGGAAAGATGTCAAAGCTAATCAATCTTGGAAAAAAAAACATACTTGAAGCCTCTAGGCTTCTAGAGAAGAAAAATCTCGAAAACAAAAAAAAACGTAAGTTCATTGGATATTTATTTATTGCATATGTATAACTAAATAAAATGATGTTTTTTTTTTTGTTTTCTAAACAATGAAGTACTCGATCAGCTGCAAAGATACGATCAAAGGCATCAATAAATCATCAGAGTGGTACTATTAAGCTTGCCGAAAATGCAAAGGAAGGCATGCAATCTTTGAAAAACACACGGTGGTGCTACAAATGCGAAGAAGAAGTCAAGTCCCTAGAGACCAGGTAAGTAAATATTAAAGCACAAGAACTGCTTAATACAATATGGCTTGAAAAAAACTGAAAAAAACTTTGTATGGTTTGAAAAAATAAACTAAAAAAAATTATACTTGCAGGTTGTTATTAAAGATTATGGTGAAAGACGAAAATGACGAAGCAATATTTGTTGTGCATGGAAAAACAGCTGAACAACTAACTACTATCCAGCTGAATGAGATTAGAGAATGCATAGACTAAAAAAAAAATAAAGAAAACCAACGCGACTTAAGACTCAGAATAACTAAGAAGATTAGAGGATACAAATGAATCTTTAATCTTGAGGTGACTAAGCTAACATACGACTCCGATGTAATTTCTGCGGAGACACCTTCCAAGAAAAAAAGTTGTAGGAAGCTAATCCTGATATCTGACAGTGAATCGGAAGAAACCAAGCATCCTGAAGTGGTGATTATATCAGACGATGATAATTAGGATTTTTTTTTTTATCATTCTTAGTATTTTATTTAGTATTTTCTCTTAAGGACCTTAATTGTTTTCTTTGTTTAGCATTCTGAGTTGTGCTACATTATATTTTAAGTATGTTCTTTAAAGAAGTTTAATTAGGTTCATTAATTCTGAGTTGTGATACAATAATTTGTCTACACTAAAAGTATATACATGCAAACCACGATATCGGCTTGCCATGGAGACAAGAAAACCCTAACCCCGGGCCCTACCTACGCAGACAAACAAACATCGCCTGTGGTTAATTTGAAGATAGACGGATATTATTCATGTAAATCAAAAAGTATTAAACTGAAGATATTTCGAATACACCACCGGGTTTGAATAATTCTCTAAATAAGAGAGCTTACCAATTGATTGAACCTTCAAATAGGAAGGCATTAAAATCAAAGAACTTGAAATGACGTAAAAAACAAGTCTTAATTCTCTTTTTGCAATCAAATGCACTTTGGCAACAACTTTAAAAATTAAAAATTTTGTTTAGCACTTCCTTGGAAAACCGAGGAAAAGAGGACTACCAAACCTAGCACAATTACAAATGATTATGGTGACTTGGCACAACTACATCATTGTACACCTGGTGACTTGCACGACAAACCAAACCTATTGTACACCTGGTACATCATTGTACATCACGATGCAAACCTCTTGAAAAAACAAATATAACCGATAATATATGAATATAACTATTTTAGTTAAATTCATCATAAGCAAGTCAAAATAGATTTTTTTTTAACAAAAATAGATTTACATTAATCGTAAACAAATCACTTAGATTAAATTCCAAGAAATCTAAGAAAATCATTTTGATTCACATTCAATTTAACATAGATACGAATCTGGATAAATTAGTTAAACAATCCCGTGACTTTTAAGAAATACTTCAAATAATATCATAAGTATGGAAACGTACTATATACGTATTATAAATGTTCTTGATAAACATAGATTTTCCTAACTAATTTTAGATGAATACAAATCTAGGTGGTAAAATAAAAATCTACCTATTTTAGTTATATTAATGACCAAGAAAACTAAAAGAGATAAAACCTTAATTCCACATACGTATATATACATCCATAACGCTTCATAGAACTCTTGATACAACAAGAACGGAAAGAGACAAAGGAATGGGTTCCAAGAAGAAAAAAAAGGTATGGAATCTTTGACTTAACCCTATCACTATCTCATTTAGTTTGTTACATAAGAAAACAAATTAACAAAACAAAAAATTCCAGAGCTACCTGATAAACCAACTGAAACAGACAAGGGAAAAAACAAAGATATATCAAGTGAGTTAAAATACATATCACACTAGGCCAAATATGGGATTTGGTGACGGTTTGAAATTTTAAATCGTGACGGTTTTTAAAAAAGTGTCACAATAAGTTGTTGGTCATATACATCTAACGGTTCCCTGGGCCAACCGTCATCAATTGTTGTTAGAAGTCGTGACGGTTGACTAAACTGTCACAGTAACATCTTACTGTGACGGTGGTTTCTATAACTTTGCCACAATAGACTTGTGCTATGGTGACATTCTGGGGATTGTCACATTTAGTTGATATATACTAACGTTTTACATACCGCTACAGTAGTTCGTAATAAATAATGACACTGCATGTATAGACTATCAAATTATCTTGTATAATGACATTTTGGGTGATGTATCAAAATAATAATGGCATTTGTTTATCAAAATTGTAAATCGCTATTTTAGATTTGGATTTTTTTATTTTTTTTGAAATATTTGTTGACATAAACATAAACATATATAAATACACAATGCGACCAATTTCGCATATTATATTCATTGGGACAATGTATTGGTTTCCAACGTGCACGACTTAACCCTTAATAACGTTGCCCACTGGTTCACTTCCTCACATCCATTGAGATTTCAACCACCAGTATTGCTAAACGGTGGAGCATGTGAGAAAAAACATGTATAAATTCAGGACCCTAGATCACCCTACGATAAGAATTTGCATCTACTTATATATCCATCTAGTAAAAACCCTAATTCAATTCTCTACAAACTCTCGGACGCTGTTGCTCTGGCTCTCTCCTCTTCTATCTACTTTTTTCTTTTGATCACAAATCCAATTACAACAAAAAAGATAAAGCTTGTTCTTCCTTTAGTTTTAAATGTTGATTTTAATTGAATTAGGTTTTCATGTTTTTTTTTTTTTTTTTTTTTTTTTTTTTTTTTTTTTTTTTTTTTTTTTTTCGTGCTGATCAGATGTTAGAGATGAAAAGCATCATTCGCAGATTCGCAAAAGGTACGAGTTTTCTAGGTTGGGCTTCGATGGTGATTTTGTAGAGAGTTTTTTTTTTTGTTTTCTGAGGAGAAGAAATGAAGAAGTTCCGCCAGAACCTTCGAATCACAATTGTTAGGTACCCTTAGTTCTTTTAATTTCTGTTTTTCTAGGGTTTTTAATATTAAGATTTTTGATCTTTGCGGACTACGATCGGTTATGACCGTTCAAAGACAAATGGAATTTTTATTCATCTTGCGGGAGTGGTGAATGTTCTCATAAGCTTGCAACGTCACTCCATTTTATCGAATTAGCATCAAGCTCTTCCTCAAATCCCAAGTTTGCTTGTGATGTGCAAGAGCCAGGAGATCCACAAATGTCTTGATTGAATCTATAGACAACCCAATGCATAATAAAATTTTAAATGGTGGATAGTATTTCTTGCTGAAAATGTTGCCAATGTTTTGAACTCGCGTTGATGAGATGTACTTTTATATAAATAAGGTTTTATCTTTATGTTTTTTTTTTGAAGCGTTATTCAATAATGATCAATATATTATCTTTTTAATTTCA
Organism: Papaver armeniacum; assembly: GCA_023531295.1. Classification (NCBI taxonomy): domain Eukaryota; kingdom Viridiplantae; phylum Streptophyta; class Magnoliopsida; order Ranunculales; family Papaveraceae; genus Papaver; species Papaver armeniacum. The sequence goes on along the minus strand of JAJJWW010013128.1, from coordinate 171,034 downwards.
GTTTGGAGTATAATTTTTGTTTCGCAAGAAAAAAAACTATACATGAAAACGTCACTTAAGGACATATAGGATGATGGTGACACCAAGAAACCATTGCAGGTGCTCCTTATGCCTGCGCTTTTGATAATCACTCAACAGTTTTGGTGATATTATGTGACAAATTTTTTAAAAAACCGTCATAATAACCCTCTTTAGGTGGCGTTTTCTATACAAAGCCGTTATAGTTATCTCTTGCGATGGCGGTTTTATATATAATATGACATTTTGGAGGTTAAATGGTAACGGTTATGTGGTATTGAGAACCGTCATTATTAAATGCCCCTATGGTGACACTGCCTTTGGTGACGCTTATAAATTTCACATAAACCGTCATCAAAATGATACCGTGACAGTTATGAAACGTCATCAAATTAATTTTTCTACTAGTGTCAAAACTCCGAAAATACCATGTTCATATATATCTTTAGTACTTTGTTCCAAAAAAACTATTATCCATGTTATTCCTATGGATCTGTTTGTTACATTACTATGGTACTTATTACTTTTCTTTATCAAAGCTAATTAACTTTTGTGTTATACTTATTACATATAGAATTTCCAATGGTTAATGAAAGTGAATCATCAAAGCTAATTCCAATCACACCGTCAAAACAGGACAACGACAAAAAAAGTAAGTTCATATACATTTATCTGTTAATGTTCCATATATTGCGATACTTGACACTGTTGTTTTTGTTTTATGAAGGAGATGTCAGTTCAAATGAGGATACACAATCAAAAGATGCAAAGAATCCAAAAAAAGTAATATCTATTCATATTAATAAACTTTCATTCCATGTAATATCATATATACTTTAAAACAACGTTGAGATTAAATATCATGTAATTATACATGAAAATTGCCAACTATCCAGCACCTTCCGGATTTATGTCACATGGCTCCATGACATATTAAAATCTCCGGAAAACTGAGGATCATGCGTGCATGGGAAGAAAGGGATATACATACATGAAAGCTTTACCATTATTACATGATTTTAATGAATCGAACCGTAAGTTTTTAGAATGTATTTTCATAGTCATAATCTTTATCCCATTTAGAAATCGGATTTATTTGATTGCCTATCCAATTTAGAAATCTGATTTATTTGATAGAATTACAACAATCAAAGCATACACTTTAACTTTATTAGTATGGAACAAATCCATGAAATCATGTTTGGCCCGATTATATTTCTTGTTTAAGTACTTCTATGTTAGATGAGAATATCATATTAACATTTCAATATTTATCAGGAGAGAAAATCCTATGCGAGCTCACACCATTGATTTTACATGCACAGTGACAAACTCATAGAGCAGAACGTGATATCGCTAAAGTTTTTCGAACTCATTGCATCAGCAAAAGGTTATAGACCACTGCCTTCAAATATGATGCTAAATTTCAACGCTTTCACAAATGTGAAAGATGAGATTGAACAGACCGAAGACATCCCAACCTACAGATTTAGCTTCTTTGACCTAGATGACATGGATCGATTCTGAAAAGATGTGGGCATACAACCTACACTGCAGATAACATTATTATACACATGTATCCATTATTGTGAGATCATAACCTGTATATTAAATTAATTAGGCATGTTATGTTTTTCTAGAAGATGTCATAGGAAAACTGAGGAAGGTAAAAGGACCGAGAGATAATTCGAAAAGGTCGATGTAGTTTCCTGGCCCGACATCACAATAGAAAATAAAAGGGGAGCAAGTATGACAATAACTTTGTGGGAAGACACGGCAAACCCAATACATAATGCAAAGGCAATAACTGAAGGTCAGAATGTGATAGTGATAGTAACCGGTCTAACAGTGAACAAGTTTTCAGGTAATCAAAACACGAACATGTAAACAAAATTATAAAATTATTATACCTCCTATGCTATCGTACAAATTTCCTTAGATAACTATTACTTCAAGATATCAAAGGCGACCACCGTATATGTGGATCTGGACATACAACTAGTTCAAGAAATGAAATCAAAGTAAGTATATGTGAATATAGATACAATTACAAAAAGTGTTAAACCTAACATCATTACTAACCTAGTGATAAAACAGATTTGCATATTCAACTCAAGTGGATGTTTTGATAACAAAGAAAAGGAAATGGAGCCTCGTAAATGCGATAAAAGAATTAATTTTCGAAAAGCAGAATCACTTTTGTGATGGAAGGACTTCAAGCACTACAGGATACAACAAACAATGTAACACATATACATAATTTCAAGAGAAAGTGTTTATCTATTAAAAAAATATCCTAACCATTAATATATAATCATGATAGGGAACAAATTTCACGATCAAGGCAACATTGATCGGTATTCTAGAACGATCGACTTGGTTCTACATGGCATGTCCAATATGTACCAAGGCACACCTCATGAAAGATGGAATTCCATGGTTCCAAAATTGTGAGAAAAGAGTGAGAAATCCCGTACAAATTGCAGCTCATAGTGACAGACAATAACACACCAGCTGTAATGATAATTTCGGGCCCAGCTGCAGAACCACTACTTGATAATGTTAGAGTAGCAAAACTCATGGAGATCAGCAACATTGACATAAAGGTATGAAATACGTTATTTCTTAGGTTCCAAGTAGATCGCATATACTAAATAAATCTAATAGATACATTGCAAAAACAGGAAAATATGGCATAGAATGTTCCCGAAATATTGGATACACTGGGAAGGTGGATACATGAATTTTTCAGCCAGGAAACTATATCCGATAAATTTTGATCTAGAAGCTAAATACCAACTCCGCAATATCCAACATGTGACAAAATTCAAACACAAATTTTAGTTCTAATCAGATATAAGGAAAAAAAAATAATAGATTAAATTGAACCTTCAAATAGGAAGGCATTAAAATCAAAGAACTTGAAATGACGCAAAAAAACAAGTCTTAATTCTCTTTTTGAAATCAAATGCACTGGGCAACAACTTTAAAACTTAAAAATTTTGTTTAGCACTTCCTTGGAAAACCGAGGAAAAGAGGACTACCAAATCTAGCACAATTACAAATGATTCTGGTGACTTGGCACAACTACATCATTGTACACACAGTGACTTGCCCGACAAACCAAACCTATTGTACACACTGTACATCATTGTACATCGATGCAAACCTACTTGAAAAACAAATATACTAATAATATACGAATATAACTATTTTAGTTAAATTCATCATAAGCAAGTCAAAATAGATTTTTTTTTAACAAAAATAGATTTACATTAATCATAAACAAATCACTTAGATTAAATTCCAAGAAATCTAAGCAAATCATTTTGATTCACATTCAATTTAACATAGATACTAATCTGAATAAATTAGTTAAGCAATCCCGTGACTTTTAAGAAATACTTCAAATAATATCATAAGTATGGAAACGTACTATATACGTATTATAAATGTTCTTGATAAACATAGATTTTCCTAACTAATTTTAGATGAATACAAATCTAGGTGGTAAAATAAAAATCTACCTATTTTAGTTATATTAATGACCAAGAAAACTAAAAGAGATAAAACCTTAATTCCACATACGTATATATACATTAAATAACAGCTTCATAGAACTCTTGATACAAAAGTAACGGAAAGAGACAAAGGAATGGGTTCCAAGAAGAAAACAAAAGGTATGGAATCTTTGACTTAACCCTATCACTATCTCATTTAGTTTGTTACATAAGAAAACAAATTAACAAAACAAAAAATTCCAGAGCTACCTATAAACCAACCGAAAGCATACAAGGGAAAAAACAAAGATATATCAAGTGAGTTAAAATACATATCACACTAGGCCAAATATGGGATTTGTTGACGGTTTGAAATTTTAAATCGTGACGGTTTTTAAAAAAAGTGTCACAATAAGTTGTTGGTCATATACAGCTAACGGTTCCCTGGGCCAACCGTCATCAATTGTTGTTAGAAGTCGTGACGGTTGACTAAAATGTCATAGTAACATCTTACTGTGGCGGTGGTTGCTATAACCTGTCATAATAGACTTGTGCTATGGTGACATTCCCGGACTGTCACATATAGTTGATATATACTAACGTTTTACATACCGCTACGTAGTTCGTAATAAATAATGACACTGCATGTATAGACTATCACATTATCTTGTATAATGACATTTTGGGTGATATATCAAAATAATAATGGTATTTGTTTATCAAAATTGTAAATCGCTATTTTAGATTTGGATTTTTTTTTTTTTTTTTGAAATATTTGTTGACATAAACATAAACATATATAAATACACAATGCGACCAATTTCGCATATTATATTCATTGGGACAATGTATTGGTTTCCAACGTGCACACGACTTAACCCTTAACAACGTTGCCCACTTGGTTCACTTCCTTACATCCATTGGGATTTCAATTGACCCAATATTGCTAAACGGTGGAGCATGTGAGAAAAACATGTATAAATTCGGGACCCTAGATCACCATACGATAAGAATTTGCATCTACTTATATATCCATCTAGTAAAAACCCTAATTCAATTATCTACAAACTCTCGGGCGCCGTTGCCTCGCTCTCTCCTCTTCTATCTACTTCTTTCTTTTGATCACAAATCCAATTACAACAAAAAAAGATTTGCATTACAAAGCTTGTTCTTCCTTTAGTTTTAAATGTTGATTTTAAATGTTTTTTTTTTTTCGTCTTTGATAAGATGTTAGAGATGAAAAGCATCATTCGCAGATTCGCAAAAGGTACGAGTTTTCTAGGTTGGGCTTCGATGGTGATTTTGCGAGGAGGTTTTTTTGTTTTCCGAGGAGAAGAGATGAAGAAGTTCCGGCGAGAACCTTCGAATCACAATTGTTAGGTACCCTTAGTTCTTTTAATTTTCTTTTTCTAGGGTTTTTAATATTAATATTTTTGATCTTTGCAGACTCTGATCGGTTCTGACCAGTTCAAAGACAAAGGGAATTTTTATTCATCTTGCAGGAGTGGTGAATGTTCTCATAAGCTTGCAACGTCACTCCAGTTTTATCGAATTAGCATCAAGCTCTTCCTCTAATCCCAAGTTTGCTTATGATGTGCAAGAGACAGAAGATCCACAAATGTCTTAATTGAATCTATAGACAACCCAATGCATAGTAAAATTTAAATGGTGGATAGTATTTCTTGCCGAAAATGTTGCCAATGTTTTGAACTCGCGTTGATGAGATGTACTTTTATATAAATAAGGTTTTATCTTTATGTTTTTTGAAGCGTTATTCAATAATGATCAATATATTATCTTTTTAATTTTATTTCTTATTTAATTTCAGCTTGGAGTATAATTTTTGTTTCGCAAGAAATAAAACTATACATGAAAACGTCACTTAAGGACATATAGGATGATGGTGACACCAAGAAACCATTGCAGGTGCTCCTTATGCCTGCGCTTTTGATAATCACTCAACAGTTTTGGTGATATTATGTGACAAATATTTTAAAAAACCGTCATAATAACCCTCTTTAGGTGGCGTTTTCTATACAAAACCGTTATAGTTATCTCTTGCGATGGCGGTTTTAAATATAATATGACATTTTGGAGGTTAAATGGTAACGGTTATGTGACTATTCAGAACCGTCATTATTAAATGCCCCTATGGTGACACTGCCTTTGGTGACGCTTATAAATTTCACATAAACCGTCATCAAAATGATACCGTGATGTTATGAAACGTCATCAATATTAATTTTTCTACTAGTGTCAAAACTCCGAAAATACCATGTTCATATATATCTTTAGTACTTTGTTCCAAAAAAACTAAATTATCCATGTTATTCTATGGATCTGTTTGTTACATTACTATGGTACTTATTACTTTTCTTTATCAAAGCTAATTAACTTTTGTGTTATACTTATTATATATAGAATTTCCAATGGTTAATGAAAGTGAATCATCAAAGCTAATGCCAATCACACCGTCAAAACAGGAAAACGACAAAAAAAGTAAGTTCATATACATTTATCTGTTAATGTTCCATATATTGCGATACTTGTGACAACATTTGTTTTTGTTTTATGAAGGATATGTCGGTTCAAATGAGGATACACAATCAAAAGATGCAAAGATTCCAAAAAAAGTAATATCTATTCATATTAATAAACTTTCATTCCATGTAATATCATATTGTTGATGGTGGTTTTTAGACAAGGGGTAAAATCGTAAAACCCCATGACCTAGTGTTACCCGCAACACATTAACTAAAAGCATTTAACTCAGGTGTAAACAATTAATGGGGGTATTTTTTTCAAATACCGTTAGGTTTTCAAACACGGAACCCTAATTCCAAAACCAAGCCGCATATCGCACCATGGCAACAATGCCAAACCAAGTCGCATATCTTTGCGCACCATGGCAACAATGCCAAACCAAGCCGCACCCTACGCACCATGGCAACAATGCCAAACCAAGCCGCACCCTGCGCACCATGGCAACAATGCCAAACCAAGCCGCATACTGCGCACCATGGCAACAATGCCAAACCAAGTCGCATGCTGCGCACCATGGCAACAATGCCAAACCAAGCCGCATGCTGCGCACCATGGCAACAATGCCAAACCAAGCCGCACACTGCGCACCATGGCAACAATGCCAAACCAAGCCGCATATCGCGCACCATGGCAACAATGCCAAACCAAGCCGCACTCCTCGCGCACCATGGCAACAATGCCAAACCAAGCCGCACCGCCGCACCATGGCAACAATGCCAAACCAAGCCGCATATCGCGCACCATGGCAACAATGCCAAACCAAGCCGCACCCCCGCGCACCATGGCAACAATGCCAAACCAAGCCGCACACCGCGCACCATGGCAACAATGCCAAACCAAGCCGCACCCCTGCGCACCATGGCAACAATGCCAAACCAAGCCGCACCCCGCGCACCATGGCAACAATGCCAAACCAAGCCGCATGTTTGCGCACAATGGCAACAATGCCAAAACCAAGCCGCACCCTCGCGCACCATGGCAACAATGCCAAACCAAGCCGCACATCACGCACCATGGCAACAATGCCAAACCAAGCCGCATACTCGCGCACCATGGCAACAATGCCAAACCAAGCCGCACCCGCGCACCATGGCAACAATGCCAAACCAAGCCGCACCCGCGCACCATGGCAACAATGCCAAACCAAGCCGCATCTTTGCGCACCATGGCAACAATTCCAAACCAAGCCGCACTCCTGCGCACCATGGCAACAATGCCAAACCAAGCCGCATACATCGCACACCATGGCAACAATGCCAAACCAAGTCGCACCCTGCGCACCATGGCAACAATGCCAAACCAAGCCGCACACTGCGCACCATGGCAACAATGCCAAACCAAGCCGCACCCTGCGCACCATGGCAACAAGGCCATATTCCAAGTCGCTATGCCATTGGCACACGCCAAATATAGCGCCCTAGGCTTGCAAGACTTGCAACTAGGTCAACATGGCCGTCACGTGCCATTGGCACATGCCAACACGTACCAAGCAAGCCATATTCCAAGTCGCTATGCCATTGGCACACGCCAAATATAGCGCCCTAGGCTTGCAAGACTTGCAACTAGGTCAACATGGCCGTACGTGCCATTGGCACATGCCAACACGTACTGTCAGGGCCATATTCCAAGTCGCTATGCCATTGGCACACGCCAAATATAGCGCCCCTAGGCTTGCAAGACTTGCAACTAGGTCAACATGGCCGTACGTGCCATTGGCACATGCCAACACGTACCGCAAGCCATATTCCAAGTCGCTATGCCATTGGCACACGCCAAATATAGCGCCCTAGGCTTGCAAGACTTGCAACTAGGTCAACATGGACGTACGTGCCATTGGCACAAGCCAACACGTCGCAAACCCATATTCCAAGCCGCTATGCCATTGGCACACGCCAAATATAGCGCCCTAGGCTTGCAAGACTTGCAACTAGGTCAACATGGCCGTACGTGCCATTGGCGCATGCCAACACGTCTGCCGCAAGCCATATTCCAAGCCGCTATGCCATTGGCACACGCCAAATATAGCGCCCTAGGCTTGCAAGACTTGCAACTAGGTCAACATGGCCGTACGTGCCATTGGCACATGCCAAACATAAATGGTGGTAGCCTAACTTGCAAACCGTGCAACCTACCACCAAGGCATTCCCGCACATGCCGCTGGCACATGCCACACACGCCACTAGCAGCTCTCGGCATTACCACTTACGCTCGAGGTGCAACTCGCAACGAAGGCATTCCGCACATGCCATTGGCACATGCCACATGCGTCCCTAGCAGCACCACTTGCACGCAAGATGCAACCAACACTGAGACATCAACACAAACCGGGGATGCTTTCTAGGTTTTGGTTTGGCGGTCACACGATGCAGCGTACACTACGCTCACATTAAGAAAGCGTGAACAGGAATAAAGCGTCAAATAAATGAGGAAATAATGGTGAAAACGTTTTCACCCATTAACACCATGCGGTTACCACCTCCTCCCATTATTTCACCCTTCACTCTCTTCCTTTATGAGGCCAGGGTACGTTTCAATATCGACTTGTATAAATAGGTCTTACCTATTTCCACCCGGACAACAAGTCTCGGTCCAGAGAAAAATACTACACTCTCGGAAAGGCAACTTTGCAAGCTCTCCCAAAATCTTTCATCTCTTGCAAGCTTCCCAAGCTTTTACTTTCTCGACATGTCGAGATACTACTCTCCCGCACTATTCTCGTCTCAACACCTTTCTTTGCTTCCCTTCCCAAATCAACCCTTCTCCTCCACTTTGTGACCAAGAAGCAACTCTCGAACGGCCATTTCTTGGTTTAGGCCGGACTTGTGCTGGCGTTGATCTCTCTAATCTATAAAGTGCTCACGTGCAACACATTTGTTTAGGGTTTGAACCGGTTTCTCACTCACCTACCGAATTTACCGAAATCGCGAGAAACGATTTTTACCCATAAACACATATATACTTTAAAACAACGTTGAGATTAAATATCATGTAATTATACAGGAAAATTGCCAACTATCCAGCACCTTCCGGATTTATGTCACATGGCTCCAGGACATATTAAAATCTTCGGAAAACTGAGGATCATGCGTGCATGGGAAGAAAAGGATATACATACAGGAAAGCTTTACCATTATTACATGATTTTAATGAATCGAACTGTAAGTTTTTTAGAATGTATTTTCATAGTCATAATCTGCCTATCCCATTTAGAAATCGGATTTATTTGATTGCCTATCCAATTTAGAAATCTGATTTATTTGATAGCAATTACAACAATCAAAGCATACACTTTAACTTTATTAGTATGGAACAAATCCATGAAATCATGCTTGGCCCGATTATATTTACTGTTTAAGTACTTCTATGTTAGATGAGAATATCATATTAACATTTCAATATTTATCAGGGAGAGAAAATCCTATGCGAGCTCACACCAGCCCAGTTTTACATGCACAGTGACAAACTCATAGGAGCGAACGTGATATCGCTAAAGTTTTTCGAACTCATTGCATCGACAAAGGTTATAGACCACTTGCCTTCAAATATGAGGCTAAATTTCAAAGCTTTCACAAATGTTAAATATGAGGTGAAAAGACCAAAGACATCCCAACCTCTGATTCGACTTCTTTGACCTAGATGACATGGATCAGTTACAGAAAAGATGTGGGCATAGAACCTACACTGCAGATAACATTATTACACACATGTACCCATTTTTGTGAGATCATAACCTGTATATTAAATTAATTAGGCATGTTATGTTTTTCTGGAAGATATCATAGGAAAATCGAGGAAAGGTAAAAGGACCCGAGAGATAATTGAAAAGTTCAGATGTAGATGCCCTGAAAACTGACATCACAATAGAAAATGAAAGGGGAGCAAGTATGACAATAGCTTTGTGGGAAGACACGGCAAACCCAATACATAATGCAAAGGCAATAACTGAAGGTCAGAATGTGATAGTGATAGTAACCGGTCTAACAGTGAACAAGTTTTCAGGTAATCAAAACCAGAACATGTAAACAAAATTATAAAATTATGATACCTCCTATGCTATCGTACAAATTTCCTTAGATAACTATTACTTCAAGATATCAAAGGCGACCACCGTATATGTGGATCTGGACATACAACAAGTTCAAGAAATGAAATCAAAGTAAGTATATGTGAATATAGATACAATTACAAAAAGTGTTAAACCTAACATCATTACTAACCTAGTGATAAAACAGATTTGCATATTCAACTCAAGTGGATGTTTTGATAACAAAGAAAAGGAAATGGAGCCTGCAACTGCGATAAAAGAATTAATTTTCGAAAACAGAATCACTGTGATGGAAGGACTTCAACTGCTACAGGATACAACAAACAATGTAACACATATACATAATTTCAAGAGAAAGTGTTTATCTATTAAAAAAATATCCTAACCATTAATATATAATCATGATAGGGAACAACTTTCACGATCAAGGCAACAGTGATCGGTATTGTAGAACGATCGACTTGGTTCTACATGGCATGTCCAAGATGTACCAAGGCACACCTCATGAAAGATGGAATTCCATGGTGCCAAAATTGCGAGAAAAGAGTGAGAAATCCCGTTGCACAATACAAATTGCAGCTCATAGTGACAGACAATAACACACCAGCTGTAATGATAATTTTGGGCCCAGCTGCAGAACCACTACTTGATAATGTTAGAGTAGCAAAACTCATGGAGATCAGCAGCATTGACATAAAGGTATGAAATACGTTATTTCTTAGGTTCCAAGTAGATCCCATATACTAAATAAATCTAATAGTTACATTGCAAAAACAGGAAAATATGGCATAGAATGTTCCCGAAATATTGGATACATGAATTTTTCAGCCAGGAAACTATATCCGATAAATTTTGATCTGGAAGCTAAATACCAACTCCGCAATATCCAACATGTGACAAAATTCAAACACAAATTTTAGTTCTAATCAGATATAAGGAAAAAAAATAATAGATTAAATTGAACCTTCAAATAGGAAGGCATTAAAATCAAAGAACTTGAAATGACGTAAAAAAACACAAGTCTTAATTCTCTTTTTGCAATCAAATGCACTGGGCAACAACTTTAAAAATTAAAAATTTTATTTAGCACTTCCTTGGAAAACCAAGGAAAAGAGGACTGCCAAACCTAGCACAATTACAAATGATTCTCGTGACTTGGCACAACTACATCATTGTACACCCGGTGACTTGCACGACAAACCAAACCTATTGTACACCTGGTACATCAATGTACATCGATGCAAACCTACCGAAAAAACAAATATAATCGATAATATACGAATATAACTATTTTAGTCAAATTCATCATAAGCAAGTCAAAATAGATTTTTTTAACAAAAATAGATTTACATTAATCGTAAACAAATCACTTAGATTAAATTCCAAGAAATCTAAGCAAATCATTTTGATTCACATTCAATTTAACATAGATACGAATCTGGATAAATTAGTTAAACAATCCCGTGACTTTTAAGAAATACTTCAAATAATATCATAAGTATGGAAACGTACTATATACGTATTATAAATGTTCTTGATAAACATAGATTTTCCTAACTAATTTTAGATGAATACAAATCTAGGTGGTAAAATAAAAATCTACCTATTTTAGTTATATTAATGACCAAGAAAACTAAAAGAGATAAAACCTTAATTCCACATACGTATATATACATCCGTAACGCTTCATAGAACTCTTGATACAACAGCAACGGAAAGAGACAAAGGAATGGGTTCCAAGAAGAAAACAAAAGGTATGGAATCTTTGACTTAACCCTATCATTATCTCATTTAGTTTGTTACATAAGAAAACAAATTAACAAAACAAAAAATTCCAGAGCTACCTGATAAACCAACTGAAACAGACAAGGGAAAAAACAAAGATATATCAAGTGAGTTCAAATACATATCACACTAGGCCAAATATGGGATTTGGTGACGGTTTGAAATTTTAAATCGTGACGGTTTTTAAAAAAAAGTGTCACAATAAGTTGTTGGTCATATCACGACTAACGGTTCCACTGGGCCAACCGTCATCAATTGTTGTTAGAAGTCGTGAAGGTTGACTAAAGCGTCACAAGAACATCTTCTTACCGTGACGGTGGTTGCTATAACTGTCACAATAGACTTGTGCTATGGTGACATTCCGGACTTGTCACATATAGTTGATATATACTAACGTTTTACATACCGCTACAGTAGTTCGTAATAAATAATGACACTGCATGTATAGACTATCACGTTATCTTGTATAATGACATTTTGGGTGATATATCAAAATAATAATGGCATTTGTTTATCAAAATTGTAAATCGCTATTTTAGATTTGGATTTTTTTATTTTTTTTTGAAATATTTGTTGACATAAACATAAACATATATAAATACACAATGCGACCAATTTCGCATATTATATTCATTGGGACAATGTATTGGTTTCAACGTGCACCGACTTAACCCTTAACAACGTTGCCCACTTGGTTCACTTCCTCACATCCATTGGGATTTCAACCCCCTAGTATTGCTAAACGGTGGAGCATGTGAGAAAAACATGTATAAATTCAGGACCCTAGATCACCCTACGATAAGAATTTGCATCTACTTATATATCCATCTAGTAAAAACCCTAATTCAATTCTCTACAAACTCTCGGACCGTTGCTCGGCTCTCTCCTCTTCTATCTACTTCTTTCTTTTGATCACAAATCGAATTACAACAAAAAAGATTTGCATTACAAAGCTTGTTCTTCCTTTAGTTTTAAATGTTGATTTTAATTCGAATTAGGTTTTAATGTTTTTTTATTTTTTTTTTATTTTTTTTTTGTGCTGATCAGATGTTAGAGATGAAAAGCATCATTCGCAGATTCGCAAAAGGTACGAGTTTTCTAGGTTGGGCTTCGATGGTGATTTTGCGAGAGAGGTTTTTGTTTTCTCGAGGAGAAGAGATGAAGAAGTTCCGGCGGAACCTTCGAATCACAATTGTTAGGTACCCTTAGTTCTTTTAATTTCTCGTTTTTCTAGGGTTTTTAATATTAAGATTTTTGATCTTTGCGACTCACGATCGGTTATGACCGAGTTCAAAGACAAAGGGAATTTTTATTCATCTTGCAGGGAGTGGTGAAAGTTCTCATAAGCTTGCAACGTCACTCCAGTTTTATCGAATTAGCATCAAGCTCTTCCTCTAATCCCAAGTTTGCTTGTGATGTGCAAGAGCCAGGAGATCCACAAATGTCTTGATTGAATCTATAGACAACCCAATGCATAGTAAAATTTAAATGGTGGATAGTATTTTTTGCTGAAAATGTTGCCAATGTTTTGAACTCGCGTTGATGAGATGTACTTTTATATAAATAAGGTTTTATCTTTATGTTTTTTTTTGAAGCGTTATTCAATAATGATCAATATATTATCTTTTTAATTTTGTTTCTTATTTAATTTCAGTTTGGAGTATAATTTTTGTTTCGCAAGAAAAAAACTATACATGAAAACGTCACTTAAGGACATATAGGATGATGGTGACACCAAGAAACCATTGCAGGTGCTCCTTATGCCTGCGCTTTTGATAATCACTCAACAGTTTTGGTGATATTATGTGACAGATATTTTAAAAAACCGTCATAATAACCCTCTTTAGGTGGCGTTTTCTATACAAAACCGTTATAGTTATCTCTTGCGATGGCGGTTTTAAATATAATATGACATTTTGGAGGTTAAATGGTAACGGTTATGTGACTGTTCAGAACCGTCATTATTAAATGCCCCCTATGGTGACACTGCCTTTGGTGACGCTTATAAATTTCACATAAACCGTCATCAAAATGATACCGTGACAGTTATGAAACGTCATCAATATTAATTTTTCTACTAGTGTCAAAACTCCGAAAATACCATGTTCATATATATCTTTAGTACTTTGTTCCAAAAAAACTAAATTATCCATGTTATTCCTATGGATCTGTTTGTTACATTACTATGGTACTTATTACTTTTCTTTATCAAAGCTAATTAACTTTTGTGTTATATATACTTATTACATATAGAATTTCCAATGGTTAATGAAAGTGAATCATCAAAGCTAATGCCAATCACACCGTCAAAACAGGACAACGACAAAAAAAGTAAGTTCATATACATTTATCTGTTAATGTTCCATATATTGCGATACTTGACACTGTTTTTTTTGTTTTATGAAGGAGATGTCAGTTCAAATGAGGATACACAATCAAAAGATGCAAAGAATCCAAAAAAAGTAATATCTATTCATATTAATAAACTTTCATTCCATGTAATATCATATATACTTTAAACAACGTTGAGATTAAATATCATGTAATTATACAGGAAAATTGCCAACTATCCAGCACCTTCCGGATTTAGGTCACATGGCTCCAGGACATATTAAAATCTCCGGAAAACTGAGGATCATGCGTGCATGGGAAGAAAAGGATATACATACAGGAAAGCTTTACCATTATTACATGATTTTAATGAATCGAACTGTAAGTTTTTTAGAATGTATTTTCATAGTCATAATCTGCCTATCCCATTTAGAAATCGGATTTATTTGATTGCCTACCCAATTTAGAAATCTGATTTATTTGATAGAAATTACAACAATCAAAGCATACGTACACTTTAACTTTATTAGTATGGAACAAATCCATGAAATCATGTTTGGCCCGATTATATTTACTGTTTAAGTACTTCTATGTTAGATGAGAATATCATATTAACATTTCAATATTTATCAGGGAGAGAAAATCCTATGCGAGCTCACACCAGCCCAGTTTTACATGCACAATGACAAACTCATAGAGCAGAACGTGATATCGCTAAAGTTTTTCGAACTCATTGCATCAGCAAAAGGTTATAGACCACTGCCTTCAAATATGAGGCTAAATTTCAACGCTTTCACAAATGTGAAAGATGAGACTGAAAAGACCAAAGACATCCCAACCTACAGATTCAGCTTCTTTGACCTAGATGACATGGATCAGTTACAGAAAAGATGTGGGCATACAACCTACACTGCAGATAACATTATTATACACATGTACCCATTTTTGTGAGATCATAACCCGTATATTAAATTAATTAGGCATGTTATGTTTTTAAGGAAGATGTCATAGGAAAACTGAGGAAGGTAAAAGGACCAGAGATAATTCGAAAAAGGTCAGATGTAGATGCCCTGAAAACTGACATCACAATAGAAAATGAAAGGGGAGCAAGTATGACAATAGCTTTGTGGGAAGACACGGCAAACCCAATACATAATGCAAAGGCAATAACTGAAGGTCAGAATGTGATAGTGATAGTAACCGGTCTAACAGTGAACAAGTTTTCAGGTAATCAAAACCAGAACATGTAAACAAAATTATAAAATTATGATACCTCCTATGCTATCGTACAAATTTCCTTAGATAACTATTACTTCAAGATATCAAAGGCGACCACCGTATATGTGGATCTGGACATACAACAAGTTCAAGAAATGAAATCAAAGTAAGTATATGTGAATATAGATACAATTACAAAAAGTGTTAAACCTAACATCATTACTAACCTTGTGATAAAACAGCAGTTGCATATTCAACTCAAGTGGATGTTTTGATAACAAAGAAAAGGAAATGGAGCCTGCAATCGTTGATAAAAGAATTAATTTTCTAAACAGAATCACCGTGATGGAAG
Source organism: Papaver armeniacum (assembly GCA_023531295.1). Lineage (NCBI taxonomy): Eukaryota > Viridiplantae > Streptophyta > Magnoliopsida > Ranunculales > Papaveraceae > Papaver > Papaver armeniacum. The sequence continues at coordinate 155,241 of JAJJWW010013128.1, read as the reverse complement.
GACTTCAAGCGCTACGAGGATACAACAAACAATGTAACACATATACATAATTTCAAGAGAAAGTGTTTATCTATTAAAAAAATATCCTAACCATTAATATATAATCATGATAGGGAACAACTTTCACGATCAAGGCAACAGTGATCGGTATTGTAGAACGATCGACTTGGTTCTACATGGCATGTCCAAGATGTACCAAGGCACACCTCATGAAAGATGGAATTCCATGGTGCCAAAATTGCGAGAAAAGAGTGAGAAATCCCGTTGCACAGTACAAATTGCAGCTCATAGTGACAGACAATAACACACCAGCTGTAATGATAATTTCGGGCCCAGCTGCAGAACCACTACTTGATAATGTTAGAGTAGCAAAACTCATGGAGATCAGCAGCATTGACATAAAGGTATGAAATACGTTATTTCTTAGGTTCCAAGTAGATCGCATATACTAAATAAATCTAATAGTTACATTGCAAAAACAGGAAAATATGGCATAGAATGTTCCCGAAATATTGGATACATGAATTTTTCAGCCAGGAAACTATATCCGATAAATTTTGATCTGGAAGCTAAATACCAACTCCGCAATATCCAACATGTGACAAAATTCAAACACAAATTTTAGTTCTAATCAGATATAAGGAAAAAAAAATAACAGATTAAATTGAACCTTCAAATAGGAAGGCATTAAAATCAAAGAACTTGAAATGACGTAAAAAAACAAGTCTTAATTCTCTTTTTGCAATCAAATGCACTGGGCAACAACTTTAAAAATTAAAAATTTTGTTTAGCACTTCCTTGGAAAACCGTGGAAAAGAGGACTACCAAACCTAGCACAATTACAAATGATTATGGTGACTTGGCACAACTACATCATTGTACACACAGTGACTTGCACGACAAACCAAACCTATTGTACACCTGGTACATCATTGTACATCGATGCAAACCTACTTTGAAAAACAAATATAATCGATAATATACGAATATAACTATTTTAGTTAAATTCATCATAAGCAAGTCAAAATAGATTTTTTTTAACAAAAATAGATTTACATTAATCGTAAACAAATCACTTAGATTAAATTCCAAGAAATCTAAGCAAATCATTTTGATTCACATTCAATTTAACATAGATACGAATCTGGATAAATTAGTTAAACAATCCCGTGACTTTTAAGAAATACTTCAAATAATATCATAAGTATGGAAACGTACTATATACGTATTATAAATGTTCTTGATAAACATAGATTTTCCTAACTAATTTTAGATGAATACAAATCTAGGTGGTAAAATAAAAATCTACCTATTTTAGTTATATTAATGACCAAGAAAACTAAAAGAGATAAAACCTTAATTCCACATACGTATATATACATCCGTAACGCTTCATAGAACTCTTGATACAACAGCAACGGAAAGAGACAAAGGAATGGGTTCCAAGAATAAAACAAAAGGTATGGAATCTTTGACTTAACCCTATCACTATCTCATTTAGTTTGTTACATAAGAAAACAAATTAACAAAACAAAAAATTCCAGAGCTACCTGATAAACCAACTGAAACAGACAAGGGAAAAAACAAAGATATATCAAGTGAGTTCAAATACATATCACACTAGGCCAAATATGGGATTTGGTGACGGTTTGAAATTTTAAATCGTGACGGTTTTTAAAAAAAAGTGTCACAATAAGTTGTTGGTCATATACAGCTAACGGTTCCCTGGGCCAACCGTCATCAATTGTTGTTAGAAGTCGTGACGGTTGACTAAACTATCACAGTAACATCTTACTGTGACGGTGGTTGCTATAACCTGTCACAATAGACTTGTGCTATGGTGACATTCCCGGACTGTCACATATAGTTGATATATACTAACGTTTTACATACCGCTACTGATAGTTAAGTAATAAATAATGACACTGCATGTATAGACTATCACGTTATCTTGTATAATGACATTTTGGGTGATATATCAAAATAATAATGGCATTTGTTTATCAAAATTGTAAATCGCTATTTTAGATTTGGATTTTTTTATTTTTTTTTTGAAATATTTGTTGACATAAACATAAACATATATAAATACACAATGCGACCAATTTCGCATATTATATTCATTGGGACAATGTATTGGTTTCCAACGTGCACCTGACTTAACCCTTAACAACGTTGCCCACTGGTTCACTTCCTCACATCCATTGGGATTTCAACTGACCCAGTATTGCTAAACGGTGGAGCATGTGAGAAAAACATGTATAAATTCAGGACCCTAGATCACCCTACGATAAGAATTTGCATCTACTTATATATCCATCTAGTAAAAACCCTAATTCAATTCTCTACAAACTCTCGGACGATGTTGCTCTGGCTCTCTCCTCTTCTATCTACTTCTTTCTTTTGATCACAAATCCAATTACAACAAAAAATATTTGCATTACAAAGCTTGTTCTTCCTTTAGTTTTAAATGTTGATTTTAATTCGAATTAGGTTTTCATGTTTTTTTTTTTTTTTTTTTTTTTTTTTTTTTTTTGTGCTGATCAGATGTTAGAGATGAAAAGCATCATTCGCAGATTCGCAAAAGGTACGAGTTTTCTAGGTTGGGCTTCGATGGTGATTTTGCAGAGAGGTTTTTTTGTTTTCTGAGGAGAAGAGATGAAGAAGTTCCTACTTTAACCTTCGAATCACAATTGTTAGGTACCCTTAGTTCTTTTAATTTCTGTTTTTCTAGGGTTTTTAATATTAAGATTTTTGATCTTTGCAGACTCTGATCGGTTATGACCAGTTCAAAGACAAAGGGAATTTTTATTCATCTTGCAGGAGTGGTGAATGTTCTCATAAGCTTGCAACGTCACTCCAGTTTTATCGAATTAGCATCAAGCTCTTCCTCTAATCCCAAGTTTGCTTGTGATGTGCAAGAGCTAGGAGATCCACAAATGTCTTGATTGAATCTATAGACAACCCAATGCATAGTAAAATTTAAATGGTGGATAGTATTTCTTGCTGAAAATGTTGCCAATGTTTTGAACTCGCGTTGATGAGATGTACTTTTATATAAATAAGGTTTTATCTTTATGTTTTTTTGAAGCGTTATTCAATAATGATCAATATATTATCTTTTTAATTTTGTTTCTTATTTAATTTCAGTTTGGAGTATAATTTTTGTTTCGCAAGAAAAAAACTATACATGAAAACGTCACTTAAGGACATATAGGATGATGGTGACACCAAGAAACCACAGCAGGTGATCCTTATGCCTGCGCTTTTGATAATCACTCAACAGTTTTGGTGATATTATGTGACAGATATTTTAAAAAACCGTCATAATAACCCTCTTTAGGTGGCGTTTTCTATACAAAACCGTTATAGTTATCTCTTGCGATGGCGGTTTTAAATATAATATGACATTTTGGAGGTTAAATGGTAACGGTTATGTGACTGTTCGAACCGTCATTATTAAATGCCCCCTATGGTGACACACGCCTTTGGTGATGCTTATAAATTTCACATAAACCGTCATCAAAATGATACCGTGACAGTTATGAAACGTCATCAATATTAATTTTTCTACTAGTGTCAAAACTCCGAAAATACCATGTTCATATATATCTTTATTACTTTGTTCCAAAAAAACTAAATTATCCATGTTATTCCTATGGATCTGTTTGTTACATTACTATGGTACTTATTACTTTTCTTTATCAAAGCTAATTAACTTTTGTGTTATACTTATTACATATAGAATTTCCAATGGTTAATGAAAGTGAATCATCAAAGCTAATGCCAATCACACCGTCAAAACAGGACAACGACAAAAAAAGTAAGTTCATATACATTTATCATTAATGTTCCATATATTGCGATACTTGACACTGTTGTTTTTGTTTTATGAAGGAGATGTCAGTTCAAATGAGGATACACAATCAAAAGATGCAAAGAATCCAAAAAAAAGTAATATCTATTCATATTAATAAACTTTCATTCCATGTAATATCATATATACTTTAAACAACGTTGAGATTAAATATCATGTAATTATACGGAAAATTGCCAACTATCCAAAGACCTTCCCATTTATGTCACATGGCTCCAGGGACATATTAAAATCTCCGGAAAAACGAGGATCATGCGTGCATGGGAAGAAAAGGATATACATACAGGAAAGCTTTACCATTATTACATGATTTTAATGAATCGAACTGTAAGTTTTTTAGAATGTATTTTCATAGTCATAATCTTCCTATCCCATTTAGAAATCGGATTCATTTGATTGCCTACCCAATTTAGAAATCTGATTTATTTGATAGAAATTACAACAATCAAAGCATACGTACACTTTAACTTTATTAGTATGGAACAAATCCATGAAATCATGTTTGGCCCGATTATATTTACTGTTTAAGTACTTCTATGTTAGATGAGAATATCATATTAACATTTCAATATTTATCAGGGAGAGAAAATCCTATGCGAGCTCACACCAGCCCAGTTTTACATGCACAATGACAAACTCATAGAGCAGAACGTGATATCGCTAAAGTTTTCGAACTCATTGCATCGACAAAAGGTTATAGACCACTTTGCCTTCAAATATGAGGCTAAATTTCAACGCTTTCACAAATGTGAAAGATGAGATTGAAAAAGACCAAAGACATCCCAACCTCTGATTAAACTTCTTTGACCTAGATGACATGGATCGATTCTGAGAAAAGATGTGGGCATACAACCTACACTGAGATAACATTATTATACACATGTACCCATTTTTGTGAGATCATAACCTGTATATTAAATTAATTAGGCATGTTATGTTTTTGGAAGATGTCATAGGAAAACCGAGGAAGGTAAAAGGACCGAGAGATAATTCGAAAAGGTCAGATGTAGATGCCCTGAAAACTGACATCACAATAGAAAATGAAAGGGGAGCAAGTATGACAATAGCTTTGTGGGAAGACACGGCAAACCCAATACATAATGCAAAGGCAATAACTGAAGGTCAGAATGTGATAGTGATAGTAACCGGTCTAACAGTGAACAAGTTTTCAGGTAATCAAAACCAGAACATGTAAACAAAATTATAAAATTATGATACCTCCTATGCTATCGTACAAATTTCCTTAGATAACTATTACTTCAAGATATCAAAGGCGACCACCGTATATGTGGATCTGGACATACAACAAGTTCAAGAAATGAAATCAAAGTAAGTATATGTGAATATAGATACAATTACAAAAAGTGTTAAACCTAACATCATTACTAACCTAGTGATAAAACAGATTTGCATATTCAACTCAAGTGGATGTTTTGATAACAAAGAAAAGGAAATGGAGCCTGCAACTGCGATAAAAGAATTAATTTTCGGAAACAGAATCACTGTGATGGAAGGACTTCAACTGCTACAGGATACAACAAACAATGTAACACATATACATAATTTCAAGAGAAAGTGTTTATCTATTAAAAAAATATCCTAACCATTAATATATAATCATGATAGGGAACAACTTTCACGATCAAGGCAACAGTGATCGGTATTGTAGAACGATCGACTTGGTTCTACATGGCATGTCCAAGATGTACCAAGGCACACCTCATGAAAGATGGAATTCCATGGTGCCAAAATTGCGAGAAAAGAGTGAGAAATCCCGTTGCACAGTACAAATTGCAGCTCATAGTGACAAACAATAACACACCAGCTGTAATGATAATTTTGGGCCCAGCTGCAGAACCACTACTTGATAATGTTAGAGTAGCAAAACTCATGGAGATCAGCACCATTGACATAAAGGTATGAAATACGTTATTTCTTAGGTTCCAAGTAGATCGCATATACTAAATAAATCTAATAGTTACATTGCAAAAACAGGAAAATATGGCATAGAATGTTCCCGAAATATTGGATACACTGGGAAGGTGGATACATGAATTTTTCAGCCAGGAAACTATATCCGATAAATTTTGATCGGGAAGCTAAATACCAACTCCGCAATATCCAACATGTGACAAAATTCAAACACAAATTTTAGTTCTAATCGATATATAAGGAAAAAAATAATGATTAAATTGAACCTTCAAATAGGAAGGCATTAAAATCAAAGAACTTGAAATGACGTAAAAAAAAACAAGTCTTAATTCTCTTTTTGCAATCAAATGCGCTGGGCAACAACTTTAAAAATTAAAAATTTTGTTTAGCACTTCCTTGGAAAACCGAGGAAAAGAGGACTACCAAACCTAGCACAATTACAAATGATTATGGTGACTTGGCACAACTACATCATTGTACACCTGGTGACTTGCCTGACAAACCAAACCTATTGTACACCTGGTACATCATTGTACATCTGATGCAAACCTACTGAAAAAACAAATATAACTGATAATATACGAATATAACTATTTTAGTTAAATTCATCATAAGCAAGTCAAAATAGATTTTTTTTAACAAAAATAGATTTACATTAATCGTAAACAAATCACTTAGATTAAATTCCAAGAAATCTAAGCAAATCATTTTGATTCACATTCAATTTAACATAGATACGAATGGGATAAATTAGTTAAACAATCCCGTGACTTTTAAGAAATACTTCAAATAATATCATAAGTATGGAAACGTACTATATACGTATTATAAATGTTCTTGATAAACATAGATTTTCCTAACTAATTTTAGATGAATACAAATCTAGGTGGTAAAATAAAAATCTACCTATTTTAGTTATATTAATGACCAAGAAAACTAAAAGAGATAAAACCTTAATTCCACATACGTATATATACACATCCGTAATGCTTCATAGAACTCTTGATACAACAGCAACGGAAAGAGACAAAGGAATGGGTTCCAAGAAGAAAACAAAAGGTATGGAATCTTTGACTTAACCCTATCACTATCTCATTTAGTTTGTTACATAAGAAAACAAATTAACAAAACAAAAAATTCGAGCTACGATAAACCAACCCAAGCAGAGACAAGGGAAAAAACAAAGATATATCAAGTGAGTTCAAATACATATCACACTAGGCCAAATATGGGATTTGGTGACGGTTTGAAATTTTAAATTGTGACGGTTTTTAAAAAAATTGTCACAATAAGTTGTTGGTCATATACGGCTAACGGTTCCCTGGGCCAACCGTCATCAATTGTTGTTAGAAGTCGTGACGGTTGACTAAACTGTCACAGTAACATCTTACTGTGACGGTGGTTGCTATAACCTGTCACAATAGACTTGTGCTATGGTGACATTCCCGGACTGTCACATATAGTTGATATATACTAACGTTTTACATACCGCTACAGTAGTTCGTAATAAATAATGACACTGCATGTATAGACTATCACGTTATCTTGTATAATGACATTTTGGGTGATATATCAAAATAATAATGGCATTTGTTTATCAAAATTGTAAATCGCTATTTTAGATTTGGATTTTTTTATTTTTTTTGAAATATTTGTTGACATAAACATAAACATATATAAATACACAATGCGACCAATTTCGCATATTATATTCATTGGGACAATGTATTGGTTTCCAACGTGCACCTGACTTAACCCTTAACAACGTTGCCCACTGGTTCACTTCCTCACATCCATTGGGATTTCAACTGACCCAGTATTGCTAAACGGTGGAGCATGTGAGAAAAACATGTATAAATTCAGGACCCTAGATCACCCTACGATAAGAATTTGCATCTACTTATATATCCATCTAGTAAAAACCCATAATTCAATTCTCTACAAACTCTCGGACGACGCTGTTGCTCTGGCTCTCTCCTCTTCTATCTACTTCTTTCTTTTGATCACAAATCCAATTACAACAAAAAAGATTTGCATTACAAAGCTTGTTCTTCCTTTAGTTTTAAATGTTGATTTTAATTCGAATTAGGTTTTCATGTTTTTTATTTATTTTTTTATTTTTTTTTTGTGCTGATCAGATGTTAGAGATGAAAAGCATCATTCGCAGATTCGCAAAAGGTACGAGTTTTCTAGGTTGGGCTTCGATGGTGATTTTGCAGAGAGGTTTTTTTGTTTTCTGAGGAGAAGAGATGAAGAAGTTCCGGCCAGAACCTTCGAATCACAATTGTTAGGTACCCTTAGTTCTTTTAATTTCTGTTTTTCTAGGGTTTTTAATATTAAGATTTTTGATCTTTGCAGACTCTGATCGGTTATGACCAGTTCAAAGACAAAGGGAATTTTTATTCATCTTGCAGGAGTGGTGAATGTTCTCATAAGCTTGCAACGTCACTCCAGTTTTATCGAATTAGCATCAAGATCTTCCTCTAATCCCAAGTTTGCTTGTGATGTGCAAGAGCCAGGAGATCCACAAATGTCTTGATTGAATCTATAGACAACCCAATGCATAGTAAAATTTAAATGGTGGATAGTATTTCTTGCTGAAAATGTTGCCAATGTTTTGAACTCGCGTTGATGAGATGTACTTTTATATAAATAAGGTTTTATCTTTATGTTTTTTTGAAGCGTTATTCAATAATGATCAATATATTATCTTTTTAATTTTGTTTCTTATTTAATTTCAGTTTGGAGTATAATTTTTGTTTCGCAAGAAAAAAAACTATACATGAAAACGTCACTTAAGGACATATAGGATGATGGTGACACCAAGAAACCATTGCAGGTGCTCCTTATGCACAACGCTTTTGATAATCACTCAACATTTTGGTGATATTATGTGACATATATTTTAAAAAACCGTCATAATAACCCTCTTTAGGTGGCGTTTTCTATACAAAACCATTATAGTTATCTCTTGCGATGACGGTTTTAAATATAATATGACATTTTGGAGGTTAAATGGTAAACGGTTATGTGACTGTTCGAACCGTCATTATTAAATGCCCCTATGGTGACAATAAATTTCACATAAACCGTCATCAAAATGATACTGTGACATTATGAAACGTCATCAATATTAATTTTTCTACTAGTGTCAAAACTCCTAAAATACCATGTTCATATATATCTTTAGTACTTTGTTCCAAAAAAACTAAATTATCCATGTTATTCCTATGGATCTGTTTGTTACATTACTATGGTACTTATTACTTTTCTTTATCAAAGCTAATTAACTTTTGTGTTATACTTATTACATATAGAATTTCCAATGGTTAATGAAAGTGAATCATCAAATCTAATGCCAATCACACCGTCAAAACAGGACAACGACAAAAAAAGTAAGTTCATATACATTTATCTGTTAATGTTCCATATATTGCGATACTTGACACTGATGTTTTTGTTTTATGAAGGAGATGTCAGTTCAAATGAGGATACACAATCAAAAGATGCAAAGAATCCAAAAAAAGTAATATCTATTCATATTAATAAACTTTCATTCCATGTAATATCATATATACTTTAAAACAACGTTGAGATTAAATATCATGTAATTATACAGGAAAATTGCCAACTATCCAGCACCTTCCGGATTTATGTCACATGGCTCCAGGACATATTAAAATCTCCGGAAAACTGAGGATCATGCGTGCATGGGAAGAAAAGGATATACATACAGGAAAGCTTTACCATTATTACATGATTTTAATGAATCGAACTGTAAGTTTTTTAGAATGTATTTTCATAGTCATAATCTGCCTATCCCATTTAGAAATCGGATTTATTTGATTGCCTACCCAATTTAGAAATCTGATTTATTTGATAGCAATTACAACAATCAAAGCATACACTTTAACTTTATTAGTATGGAACAAATCCATGAAATCATGTTTGGCCCGATTATATTTACTGTTTAAGTACTTCTATGTTAGATGAGAATATCATATTAACATTTCAATATTTATCAGGGAGAGAAAATCCTATGCGAGCTCACACCAGCCCAGTTTTACTTGCACAAAGGAAAACTCATAGAGCGAGAACGTGATATCGCTAAAGTTTTGAACTCATTGCATAACAAAAGGTTATAGACCACTTGCCTTCAAATATGAGGCTAAATTTCAAACGCTTTCACAAATGTGAAAGATGAGACTGAAAAGACCAAAGACATCCCAACCTTGATTCGACTTCTTTGACCTAGATGACATGGATCGATTCTGAGAAAAAGATGTGGGCATACAACCTACACTGAGATAACATTATTATACACATGTACCCATTTTTGTGAGATCATAACCCGTATATTAAATTAATTAGGCATGTTATGTTTTTTACGGAAGATGTCATAGGAAAAGCGAGGAAGGTAAAAGGACCGAGAGATAATTCGAAAAGGTCGGATGTAGATGCCTCAAAACTGACATCACAATAGAAAATGAAAGGGGAGCAAGTATGACAATAGCTTTGTGGGAAGACACGGCAAACCCAATACATAATGCAAAGGCAATAACTGAAGGTCAGAATGTGATAGTGATAGTAACCGGTATAACAATGAACAAGTTTTCAGGTAATCAAAACCAGAACATGTAAACAAAATTATAAAATTATGATACCTCCTATCCTATCGTACAAATTTCCTTAGATAACTATTACTTCAAGATATCAAAGGCGACCACCGTATATGTGGATATGGACATACAACAAGTTCAAGAAATGAAATCAAAGTAAGTATATGTGAATATAGATACAATTACAAAAAGTGTTAAACCTAACATCATTACTAACCTAGTGATAAAACAGATTTGCATATTCAACTCAAGTGGATGTTTTGATAACAAAGAAAAGGAAATGGAGCACAAACTGATAAAAGAATTAATTTTCGGAAAGCAGAATCAATCTGTGATGGAAGGACTTCAAGCTACTACGGGATACAACAAACAATGTAACACATACACATAATTTCAAGAGAAAGTGTTTATCTATTAAAAAATTATCCTAACCATTAATATATAATCATGATAGGGAACAACTTTCACGATCAAGGCAACAGTGATCGGTATTCTAGAACGATCGACTTGGTTCTACATGGCATGTCCAATATGTACCAAGGCACTCCTCATGAAATATGGAATTCCATGGTGCCAAAATTGCGAGAAAAGAGTGAGAAATCCCGTTGCACAGTACAAATTGCAGCTCATAGTGACAGACAATAACACACCAGCTGTAATGATAATTTCGGGCCCAGCTGCAGAACCACTAATTGATAATGTTAGAGTTGCAAAACTCATGGAGATCAGCAGCATTGACATAAAGGTATGAAATACGTTATTTCTTAGGTTCCAAGTAGATCGCATATACTAAATAAATCTAATAGTTACATTGCAAAAACAGGAAAATATGGCATAGAATGTTCCCGAAATATTGGATACATGAAGGTGGATACATGAATTTTTCAGCCAGGAAACTATATCCGATAAATTTTGATCTGGAAGCTAAATACCAACTCATGCAATATCCAACATGTGACAAAATTCAAACACAAATTTTAGTTCTAATCGGATATAAGGAAAAAAATAACGATTAAATTGAACCTTCAAATAGGAAGGCATTAAAATCAAAGAACTTGAAATGACGTAAAAAAACAAGTCTTAATTCTCTTTTTGCAATCAAATGCCTTTGGGCAACAACTTTAAAAATTAAAAATTTTGTTTAGCACTTCCTTGGAAAACCGAGGAAAAGAGGACTACCAAACCTAGCACAATTACAAATGATTATGGTGACTTGGCACAACTACATCATTGTACACCTGGTGCCTTGCCTGAAAAACCAAACCTATTGTACACCTAGTACATCATTGTACATATGATGCAAACCTACTGAAAAAACAAATATAACTGATAATATACGAATATAACTATTTTAGTTAAATTCATCATAAGCAAGTCAAAATAGATTTTTTTTAACAAAAATAGATTTACATTAATCGTAAACAAATCACTTAGATTAAATTCCAAGAAATCTAAGCAAATCATTTTGATTCACATTCAATTTAACATAGATACGAATGCTGGATAAATTAGTTAAACAATCTCGTGACTTTTAAGAAATACTTCAAATAATATCATAAGTATGGAAACGTACTATATACGTATTATAAATGTTCTTGATAAACATAGATTTTCCTAACTAATTTTAGATGAATACAAATCTAGGTGGTAAAATAAAAATCTACCTATTTTAGTTATATTAATGACCAAGAAAACTAAAAGAGATAAAACCTTAATTCCACATACGTATATATACATCCGTAACGCTTCATAGAACTCTTGATACAACAAAGAATCGGAAAGAGACAAAGGAATGGGTTCCAAGAAGAAAACAAAAGGTATGGAATCTTTGACTTAACCCTATCACTATCTCATTTAGTTTGTTACATAAGAAAACAAATTAACAAAACAAAAAATTCCAGAGCTACCTGATAAACCAACTGAAACAGACAAGGGAAAAAACAAAGATATATCAAGTGAGTTCAAATACATATCACACTAGGCCAAATATGGGATTTGGTGACGGTTTGAAATTTTAAATCGTGACGGTTTTTAAAAAAAAAGTGTCACAATAAGTTGTTGGTCATATACGGCTAATCGGTTCCACAGGCCAACTTCGTCATCAATTGTTGTTAGAAGTCGTGACGGTTGACTAAACTGCGGTAACATCTTCTTTGTGACGGTGGTTGCTATAACTGTCACAATAGACTTGTGCTATGGTGACATTCCCGGACTGTCACATATAGTTGATATATACTAACGTTTTACATACCGCTAAAGTAGTTCGTAATAAATAATGACACTGCATGTATAGACTATCACGTTATCTTGTATAATGACATTTTGGGTGATATATCAAAATAATAATGGCATTTGTTTATCAAAATTGTAAATCGCTATTTTAGATTTGGATTTTTTTATTTTTTGTTGAAATATTTGTTGACATAAACATAAACATATATAAATACACAATGCGACCAATTTCGCATATTATATTCATTGGGACAATGTATTGGTTTCCAACGTGCACCTGACTTAACCCTTAACAACGTTGCCCACTGGTTCACTTCCTCACATCCATTGGGATTTCAAGCCGCCGATGTTTAAGCTAAACGGTGGAGTATGTGAGAAAACATGTATAAATTCAGGACCCTAGATCACCCTACGATAAGAATTTGCATCTACTTATATATCCATCTAGTAAAAACCCTAATTCAATTCTCTACAAACTTTCGGACGCTGTTGCTCTGGCTCTCTCCTCTTTTATCTACTTCTTTCTTTTGATCACAAATCCAATTACAACAAAAAGATTTGCATTACAAAGCTTGTTCTTCCTTTATTTTTAAATGTTGAATTTAATACGAATTAGGTTTTCATGTTTTTTTTTTTGTCACTAGTAGAATATGGGGTTATGGTCACGGCTGTCGTTGTCACGGTTTAATCTATAAACGTGACTAAATGTCTGCTGACACGGTGTTTTGAAATCCCGTGACCATTCATCATATCTTTAGTCCGGGTTACGTACTAACCGTGTCTCTAAATTCGTAGGTATTTAATGGTCTCGGGAATATTATATGACGCGTGTTTAAATCATTAATGTATAAAATAATTAATTCTACACGTCTCTCATGTCTAACTGTCGCAAACTACGATCATGTACGAGAGAAAATCGGGGTGAATCGGTGGTTGATTAATCTCAATCCCATATCCCCAATCTACTTGCACAATCGTAATGGTGGACCGAAGATTCGAAGGCACACCCGTTTCCTCACTAATTCCGTTTCTTTTCCTTCTTTCAAAATCACCATTTTATTTTCTCTTCCCACAAAATTTCTTAGATCCCGGAGAAATTAGTTCCCTCAATCGGAAGACTCGGAACACAAAAAGAGAAAGACAAAGCGGTGCAGTTTCATGGTGGTAAGTTCGATTTTTATCCTTGATGTATGAATATGGCGAACCCGGTTTGTTTGTTTTCTCGGGGTTTAATTACTGCTGCGAATCATGACTTTGGAGTTTCGGTTGTATAGGGTGGAAGGGAAGATTGGATCCTCCTTGCAATGCGTGTTATTTGTTGATAGAGAATTATTGGGAATAAATCATGTTTATAAACGCCGAAAATTTGTTGATAGAGAATGGTTGGGGAGTAAATAGTAATATATGTTCATCGGCGATGAAGGTATGATAAGTGGGTATTTCGTTCTCCTATTTCGGTTGTGATGGTATATAGTCCCATAGCATTTCTTGTATTTTGGGTTGTTAATGTAGATTTTGCATGTTTCATTTTATGTGAATTTCGGATTGTTCTTTTTTTCCAAGTAATTTATGTTATTGAAACTCTAGAACTTTTTGGGTTAGCTTCGATTATTAACGGTTGAATTTTAGGATTCAAAGACTTGGGTTTCAATCGTTTTTATTTATTTTGTTCAAAGCAGATCGTTCGATTGCTCAGTGGAGTCTTCTTGATTGTAAAACGGTAGGTTACGAATCTTTAAACTAACTCATCTTTTTCTTCTGTGTCCTACTTATGTCTAACCTTTTAAGATTTATTTTCCTTACTTTCGATATTACGAGTTTCGTATATCTAATTTTGTGTATTTTGATTTTCCATGGATCCACTTGATGTGCTTGAGAAGACGAGGCATAAGAACTTAATACTTGGGATGAGCTATTCTTTTCTTTCAAACTCGATATGGATTATGGACCTTCTTTCGATATAGTATCAAACTAGCACTCTTCGCTTGTTATTGTTATTTTTCGATGGCGTTAGTGGTTGACACTTCTTTATTTATTCTACTCTTAGTACTTTGGGGAATAGCCTATATAAGCTTTGTTCTTTGCGGTGAATCTGTTCTCCCGGTTTATTAAACGTTTCGGTTATTTGAACATTTTTTATCCTTTCCTCTTGCATCATTCTCGATATAGGCCGAAGAATAAGCATATGACTCCTCCTGGGTACATTTTTGCTTATAAATTTTAGAAAACTATTTGGTCGATCTATACTATAATTGCTTAACTGAGAAAAAAATTCCTTTTAATTTTGGTAGGACACATAAAGAGACAGTCTAGTTGTTGAACATCATTTCTCGAAAAATGTTACTAAGGGTAATGCATCTCGCCTAATCTTTTGAAGTCTTGTCAAGTTCCATCTACTTATTATATATTACCATTTTATGTACTTAGTTACGGA
Source organism: Papaver armeniacum (assembly GCA_023531295.1). NCBI lineage: Eukaryota > Viridiplantae > Streptophyta > Magnoliopsida > Ranunculales > Papaveraceae > Papaver > Papaver armeniacum. Next base: position 140,147 of record JAJJWW010013128.1, on the reverse strand, counting down.
TATTATGTAGTCTTATTAGTCTTGTAATTGTAACTACCGGGACTTGAAGCATGGTGTTCGGCAAAACCGAAGAAAATGAAGATAACTATCCCGAAACACGAAGGTAACCGGTGTCTACAAGATGTTTGTGAATTACCTAGTAGGAGTCTGCAGGCTCAAAGGTATATCTTTGATTGATTGTTTGCTCATTTCATTTGCAAAACAAGTTCGGTGTTCATTTTAGAAATTTTGGATCACTCCTAATCATCATTACCCACTCCTTTTTCAATATTGCATCTGGTACTTTTAGCAATAAACTTATAGTACATTTTTCACATTACAATATGAGGATAATATCATCGGGAAGATTCTTAGTTGGTCAATTAATGACGATTCTTTTAAAAATATCAAGTTTGATGATTTCGTAGATTCTTAGTTGGTTCTTAGTTGGTCAATTAATGACGATTCTTTTAAAAATATCAAGTTTGATGATTTCGTTTTCGATTGGGCAAGATTGTTTAGAGAGTAATGTAAGCTCACCAAAATTTTACCTTGCTCAACTCTTCTTGTATATTTTGAGGGTGCTATCTTGGAACCCTTTCTTACTTATTTATATTATCTTTGCCTTTTTCAAAAAAAAACAACAAATCCTTGGGAATATCGGGTATATTAGTCAGTTTGTCACCTTGCATTACCAATTGATCCATTAATTGCTATGATAGGACAAATATCCCTCAATGACACTAAGTGGTAAGTAGGTCATTCATCCAATTACCTTCTAGTTTCCCTAATGATCTTTGTTATAATTTTGAATTGAGCCTATGAATTAACAAAGTTTTTTTTTTCAAAAGGCGGGCATATTTATACATCATGATGTATTTATTGGACAAATCAAGTTTAGAATTTTGTTTTTACCTAATTTGGTTCTTTGTGGATGCCACGAATGGTAGTTCCCTCCCTTGAAGTTATACTTGCATTCTCGATCATTTCAGTTCATCTTCAATTGGGAGTGTCATTGTTTTGCTCTAGCTTGATGGCATATGCACTGTAAATTTCGGGTAAGCAGAGACGTAAAGAGTTTACATCTTTTGATTTACGCACAAGGCGATGACAAACTTGAATTCAAAAGTTTCACGACGACAAACGGGAATTTACGGATATCTTATCATTCCAAGTACTTTTAGCATATAGAGATATCTTCATCCATTTTTTGTCGTTCAAGTTAATAGTGTTGTCGTATTTAATGATTTATGGAATATTAGGGGGAACTAACAACTCTAAATTGCACCCTATGTACTCTTGTGACTTGAGACGAGAAAATTTCACGTTGTGGATGTATTGAAGTATTGCACCCAAAATCTATGTTCTATTTACTACATTAGCTACTTCTTTGTCTATTTTCGTTTTAATGTATATCAAATGGTTGACCATCATGCAAACTCGTCACGGGGTAAAATGTAAAACGAGGCCCCGGTGAGAAAATTTGGACACGGTGTGAGGTGTATTAAGTGACAAATGATCAAATTTGGACACGGTTTCATATAAAACTCGTGACTAACGAAATTTTGGTCACGGTGAATTAACGAGACTATAAACATACTTTTAGCCTCGAAGGCTTTGGTCACGGTTTTCCAAAAATGAAATACCGTGACCATAAACCTTTGGTCACGGTAATATACCGGGGCTAAAGGGACTTTTTGTACTAGTGTGTGCTGATCAGATGTTAGAGATGAAAAGCATCATTCGCAGATTCGCAAAAGGTACGAGTTTTCTAGGTTGGGCTTCGATGGTGATTTTGCGAGAGGTTTTTTTGTTTTACGAGGAGAAGAGATGAAGAAGTTAGAGCGGAACCTTCGAATCACAATTGTTAGGTACCCTTAGTTCTTTTAACTTCGTTTTTCTAGGGTTTTTAATATTAAGATTTTTGATCTTTGCGGACTACGATCGGTTCGGCCCGTTCAAAGACAAAGGGAATTTTTATTCATCTTGCGGGAGTGGTGAATGTTCTCATAAGCTTGCAACGTCACTCCGGTTTATCGAATTAGCATCAAGCTCTTCCTCTTAATCCCAAGTTTGCTTGTGATGTGCAAGAGCCAGGAGATCCACAAATGTCTTGATTGAATCTATAGACAACCCAATGCATAGTAAAATTTAAATGTTGGATAGTATTTCTTCCGAAAATGTTGCCAATGTTTTGAACTCGTTGATGAGATGTACTTTTATATAAATAAGGTTTTATCTTTATGTTTTTTTGAAGCGTTATTCAATAATGATCAATATATTATCTTTTTAATTTTGTTTCTTATTTAATTTCAGTTTGGAGTATAATTTTTGTTTCAAGAAAAAAAACTATACATGAAAACGTCACTTAAGGACATATAGGATGATGGTGACACCAAGAAACCATTGCAGTGCTCCTTATGCTCACCGCGCTTTTGATAATCACTCAACAGTTTGGTGATATTATGTGATTTATATTTTAAAAACCGTCATAATAACCTCTTTAGGTGGCGTTTTCTATACAAAACCGTTATAGTTATCTCTTGCGATGGCGGTTTTAAATATAATATGACATTTTGGAGGTTAAATTGTAACGGTTATGTGACTGTTCAGAACCGTCATAATTAGATGCCCCCTATGGTGACACTGCCTTTGGTGACGCTTATAAATTTCACATAAACCGTCATCAAAATGATACCGTGACAGTGATGAAAAGTCATCAATATTAATTTTTCTACTAGTGTCAAAACTCCGAAAATACCATGTTCATATATATCTTTAGTACTTTGTTCCAAAAAAACTAAATTATCCATGTTATTCCTATGAATCTGTTTGTTACATTACTATGGTACTTATTACTTTTCTTTATCAAAGCTAATTAACTTTTGTGTTATACTTATTACATATAGAATTTCCAGTGGTTAATGAAAGTGAATCATCAAATCTAATGCCAATCACACCGTCAAAACATGACAACGATAAAAAAAGTAAGTTCATATACATTTATATGTTAATGTTCCATATATTGCGATACTTGACACTGTTGTTTTTGTTTTATGAAGGAGATGTCAGTTCAAATGAGGATACACAATCAAAAGATGCAAAGAATCCAAAAAAAGTAATATCTATTCATATTAATAAACTTTCATTCCATGTAATATCATATATACTTTAAAACAACGTTGAGATTAAATATCATGTAATTATACAGGAAAATTGCCAACTATCCAGCACCTTCCGGATTTATGTCACATGGCTCCGGACATATTAAAATCTCCGAAAACCGAGGATCATGCGTGCATGGGAAGAAAAGGATATACATACAGGAAAGCTTTACCATTATTACATGATTTTTATGAATCGAACTGTAAGTTTTTTAGAATGTATTTTCATAGTCATAATCTGCCTATCCCATTTACAAATCGGATTTATTTGATTGCCTATCCAATTTAGAAATCTGATTTATTTGATAGCAATTACAACAATCAAAGCATACACTTTAACTTTATTAGTATGGAACAAATCCATGAAATCATGTTTGGCCCGATTATATTTACTGTTTAAGTACTTCTATGTTAGATGAGAATATCATATTAACATTTCAATATTTATCAGGGAGAGAAAATCCTATGCGAGCTCACACCAGCCCAGTTTTACATGCACAGTGACAAACTCATAGAGCAGAACGTGATATCGCTAAAGTTTTTCGAACTCATTGCATCAGCAAAAGGTTATAGACCACTGCCTTCAAATATGAGGCTAAATTTCAACGCTTTCACAAATGTGAAAGATGAGACTGAACAGACCGAAGACATCCCAACCTCTACGATTCAAACTTCTTTGACCTAGATGACATCGATCGATTCTGAGTAAAAGATGTGGGCATACAACCTACACCGCAGATAACATTATTATACACATGTAACCATTTTTGTGAGATCATAACTCGTATATTAAATTAATTAGGCATGTTATGTTTTTCCGAAGATGTCATAGAAAACTGAGGAAGGTAAAAGGACCAGAGATAATTCGAAAAAGGTCGGATGTAGATGCCCCGAAACCGACATCACAATAGAAAATGAAAGGGGAGCAAGTATGACAATAGCTTTGTGGGAAGACACGGCAAACCCAATACATAATGCAAAGGCAATAACTGAAGGTCAGAATGTGATAGTGATAGTAACCGGTCTAACAGTGAACAAGTTTTTAGGTAATCAAAACCAGAACATGTAAACAAAATTATAAAATTATGATACCTCCTATGCTATCGTACAAATTTCCTTAGATAACTATTACTTCAAGGTATCAAAGGCGACCACCGTATATGTGGATCTGGACATACAACAAGTTCAAGAAATGAAATCAAAGTAAGTATATGTGAATATAGATACAATTACAAAAGTGTTAAACCTAACATCATTACTAACCTAGTGATAAAACAGATTTGCATATTCAACTCAAGTGGATGTTTTGATAACAAAGAAAAGGAAATGGAGCCTCTGCAATCGCGATAAAAGAATTAATTTTCGGAAAGCAAATCAACGTGATGGAAGGACTTCAACTCTACAGATACAACAAACAATGTAACACATATACATAATTTCAATAGAAAGTGTTTATCTATTAAAAAATATCCTAACCATTAATATATAATCATGATAGGGAACAACTTTCACGATCAAGGCAACAGTGATCGGTATTGTAGAACGATCGACTTGGTTCTACATGGCATGTCCAAGATGTACCAAGGCACACCTCATGAAAGATGGAATTCCATGGTGCCAAAATTGCGAGAAAAGAGTGAGAAATCCATTTGCACAAATTACAAATTGCAGCTCATAGTGACAGACAATAACACACCAGCTGTAATGATAATTTCTGGCCCAGTTGCTAACCACTACTTGATAATGTTAGAGTAGAAAACTCATGGAGATCAAAGAAAGATTGACATAAAGGTATGAAATACGTTGTTTCTTAGGTTCCAAGTAGATCGCATATACTAAATAAATCTAATAGTTACATTGCAATAACAGGAAAATATGGCATAGAATGTTCCCGAAATATTGGATACACTGGGAAGGTGGATACATGAATTTTTCAGCCAGGAAACTATATCCGATAAATTTTGATCGGGAAGCTAAATACCAACTCCGCAATATCCAACATGTGACAAAATTCAAACACAAATTTTAGTTCTAATTAGATATAAGGAAAAAAAATAACAGATTAAATTGAACCTTCAAATAGGAAGGCATTAAAATCAAAGAACTTGAAATGACGTAAAAAAACAAGTCTTAATTCTCTTTTTGCAATCAAATGCATCAAGCAACAACTTTAAAAATTAAAAATTTTGTTTAGCACTTTCTTGGAAAACCGAGGAAAAGAGGACTGCCAAACCTAGCACAATTACAAATGATTTTGGTGACTTGGCACAACTACATCATTGTACACCTGGTACATCATTGTACATCTGATGCAAAACTACTGAAAAAACAAATATAACTGATAATATACGAATATAACTATTTTAGTTAAATTCATCATAAGCAAGTCAAAATAGATTTTTTTTTAACAAAAATAGATTTACATTAATCGTAAACAAATCACTTAGATTAAATTCCAAGAAATCTAAGCAAATCATTTTGATTTACATTCAATTTAACATAGATACGAATCGGATAAATTAGTTAAACAATCCTGTGACTTTTAAGAAATACTTCAAATAATATCATAAGTATGGAAACGTACTATATACGTATTATAAATGTTCTTGATAAACATAGATTTTCCTAACTAATTTTAGATGAATACAAATCTAGGTGGTAAAATAAAAATCTACCTATTTTAGTTATGTTAATGACCAAGAAAACTAAAAAGAGATAAAACCTAATTCCACATACGTATATATACATCCGTAACGCTTCATAGAACTCTTGATACAACAGCAACGGAAAGAGACAAAGGAATGGGTTCCAAGAAGAAAACAAAAGGTATGGAATCTTTGACTTAACCCTATCACTATCTCATTTAGTTTGTTACATAAGAAAACAAATTAACAAAACAAAAAAATTCCGAGCTACCCGATAAACCAACCTAAAACATAAGGGAAACAAAGATATATCAAGTGAGTTCAAATACATATCACACTAGGCCAAATATGGGATTTGGTGACGGTTTGAAATTTTAAATCGTGACGGTTTTCAAAAAAAGTGTCACAATAAGTTGTTGGTCATATACAGCTAACGGTTCCCTGGGCCAACCGTCATCAATTGTTGTTAGAAGTCGTGACGGTTGACTAAACTGTCACAGTAACATCTTACTGTGATGGTGGTTGCTATGACCTGTCACAATAGACTTGTGCTATGGTGACATTCCCGGACTGTCACATATAGTTGATATATACTAACGTTTTACATACCGCTACAGTAGTTCGTAATAAATAATGACACTGCATGTATAGACTATCACGTTATCTTGTATAATGACATTTTGGGTGATATATCAAATTAATAATGGCATTTGTTTATCAAAATTATAAATCGCTATTTTAGATTTGGATTTTTTTATTTTTTTTTGAAATATTTGTTGACATAAGCATAAACATATATAAATACACAATGCTACCAATTTCGCATATTATATTCATTGGGACAATGTATTGGTTTCCAACGTTCACCTGACTTAACCCTTAACAACGTTGCCCACTGGTTCACTTCCTTACATCCATTGGGATTTCAACCCCGACCCGATGTTGCTAAACGGTGGAGCATGTGAGAAAAACATGTATAAATTCAGGACCCTAGATCACCCTACGATAAGAATTTGCATCTACTTATATATCCATCTAGTAAAAACCCTAATTCAATTCTCTACAAACTCTCGGACGCTGTTGCTCTGGCTCTCTCCTCTTCTATCTACTTCTTTCTTTTAATCACAAATCCAATTACAACAAAAAAGATTTGCATTACAAAGCTTGTTCTTCCTTTAGTTTTAAATGTTGATTTTAATTCGAATTAGGTTTTCATGTTTTTTTTTTTTTTTTTTTTTTTTTTTTTTTTTGTGCTGATCAGATGTTAGAGATGAAAAGCATCATTCGCAGATTCGCAAAAGGTACGAGTTTTCTAGGTTGGGCTTCGATGGTGATTTTGCAGAGAGGTTTTTTTGTTTTCTGAGGAGAAGAGATGAAGAAGTTCCGGCCAGAACCTTCGAATCACAATTGTTAGGTACCCTTAGTTCTTTTAATTTCTGTTTTTCTAGGGTTTTTAATATTAAGATTTTTGATCTTTGCAGACTACGTCGGTTCGACCCGGTTCAAAGACAAAGGGAATTTTTATTCATCTTGCAGGAGTGGTGAATGTTCTCATAAGCTTGCAATGTCACTCCAGTTTTATCGAATTAGCATCAAGCTCTTCCTCTAATCCCAAGTTTGCTTGTGATGTGCAAGAGCCCGGAGATCCACAAATGTCTTGATTGAATTTATAGACAACCCAATGCATAGTAAAATTTAAATGGTGGATAGTATTTCTTGCTGAAAATGTTGCCAATGTTTTGAACTCGCGTTGATGAGATGTACTTTTATATAAATAAGGTTTTATCTTTATGTTTTTTTGAAGCGTTATTCAATAATGATCAATATATTATCTTTTTAATTTTGTTTCTTATTTAATTTCAGTTTGGAGTATAATTTTACTGTTTAAGTACTTCTATGTTAGATGAGAATATCATATTAACATTTCAATATCTATATAGATCATCATCATCATTAGCTTTAGTGGAAGGAAACCAAAGGATTCGCCGTTTCATATCATATCGGATATCAAGGGTCATCGACTCATCCGGGTTACCGGGACACTCTTAAACGCTTTGACACTAATATACTATACTTTTAGACTTTGGGGCCGAGATGTGTCAGGCTAGGCAAGCAAGAAAACTAATATACTATTAGGAGATATGTACATTTGTACGTATATTCTATATATGGCTAGGAGATATGTTAATTAGGAAAGATAATATTTTTGGTGTAAATTTGTTTTTATGTTTTCTCCCTATTTAGTCTTAGAGAAAGAGATTGTAATCTTAAGCTTTTGATAATACAAAATCTTCATCTTCTCTACCTTGTCGTTTCATGGCATCTGAGCCAGAAAAGACTTAATCTATTTAAATTTAAATCAAAAAATTTTGCTTAAGATTAGCACCATGACTGTTGTAGCTAATGTAGCGATCACAAATATTAATTCATTTGGAGGATCTCTATCGTCTTAAGATCGACTAGGTCTTACCAATATTCTTGCGATACCCAATGGGAAACCATTGTGCAAATTCTTAAAACTTGAATAATGATTCGGGTAAATGGATACTTGATACGGGGCTTCACGACATATGACGAAGTAAAGAATTTTTATTTAAGACTCATAAAATAAGTTTTTCTTCCGTGAAGCTTCTCCGAACGGCACATACTCTCATGCTCCATGCGAAGGCACGTGGTGTTTGGAAACAATATGGAATTATTCCGTGTTTTATTCGTTCACTCGATCTCCACTGCAACTTGATTTCTTTAGCATGTTTAATTAAAGATTTGAGATGTATTGTCACTTTGACTGATAAATTATGTGTGATACAGGACCGCACTACGAGAACGGTGATTGGTGTGGGTGAGGAACGAGACGGGGTCTATATCTTCCATAGTGGAACGCTCATTACTGCAAATCGGTAATTATCTGTGGAGAAGATTATTGTTTATGGCATAGACGGTTAGGTCATGCGTCTAATAAGGTTGTTTCCTTACTTCCGGGTATGAATAAAGTTGATTGTCAGAAATTTCTTAATGAACCATGTGATATTTGTTTTAAAGCTAAACAAACTCGGACTACTTTTCCGGTTAGTGAGAATAAAGCTGATGACATCTTCGATTTAGTTCATTGTGATGTGTGGGGACCTTACCGTACTCCATCTTCTTGTGGTGCACATTACTTTCTTACCATTGTCGACGATTATTCTCGTTGTGTTTGGGTTTATTTAATGGCACATAAAACTGAGGTGGTGGAAAATTTTCAGAATTTTTATGCTATGGCTAAGACACAATTTGATAGACATCTGAAGAAGGTACGCAGTGATAATGGTACGGAATTTCTTCCATTAATTCCTTTCTTTGTTAAACAAGGTATCGAATTTCAAACTTCATGTGTAGATACCCCACAACAAAATGGGCGAGTTGAACGCAAACATCGTCATATATTAAATGTGGGCCGTGCTTTACGATTTCAAGCCAATTTACCTCTTCGGTTTTGGGGTGAATGTATATTAAGTGCTGCTTATATTATTAATCGCACGCCTACTCCCTTGCTCAATGGAAGAACTCCATATGAATTTTTACATAAGAAGCCTCCTATTTTTGTTCATATTCGGGTATTTGGATGTTTGTGCTATGCAAGTATTGTGCCTCGTGATCGTAATAAGTTTAATCCACGAAGTCGGAAATGTATCTTTGTTGGTTATCCTTACGGGAAAAAGGGTTGGAGACTATTTGATTTGGAAACAAAGCAATTCTTTATATCATGTGATGTTGTTTTCTTTGAAAACAAATTTCCTTATGCGATCGTTTCTTCCGATAACAATAATAACGGAGAATGCCAAGTTGAAATGGATACGGGTCGAAATCTTTGCGGAACGTCGATTTTTTGTCGGACACTACTACTCTTGTTGGTAATTCAAAAGTTACGGGTGAACTGCAAGCATCAAACGGGAGACCGAGAGAGTGTCGGTTGGTGACATACATCGATGATATAGGAGCTGTCAGACCGACTTGTCCGTACCACGTAAATTATGAGGCCCCCGTCCAGTGGTGACAAAACTGCTTTCTGTCGGCGGTGATATACAACACTCGAATAGAAAATGTAAAGCTTTGTCCGGGAAGGACATAGCTACTTCTTCAAGAAGTGAGGGACAAACTTTGTCCGGTAGTGACAATGTTAATAATGAGCGATTCTTGTATGGAAGTGACGATAGGACTTCTCCAGTGTAGTGTTGTACGAATTCATCTAATGGTGACAGACCAACAGTCACGAAGCATAATAAAGCCGAACAAATCACATGCGTGTGACGACACCAAACAAACCCGGGATCATCATTGCTTCAGGATGATTCTGTCTCATTGGGCTTCAGAAACATGTCGACAGTATCGGAAGACATGATGCAAATCGCCGATCATACATCTCGATGCGGCTTTACCTTCACGTAGCTTTATTACCAACTACCCCACGACGTGATGTTTGTGACATGCCCGATAAGGAAGTTCGACGTAGTGTCCGTTCTCGAATTCCTAATACTCGGTTAAAGGATTATGTATGTAATCTTGTCAAAGAAATAGACCCCGGCTCCTCCACTCCTCACTCGTCAACGTTCTCGGGTCGCCTTATCCCATAACTAATTATGTGTCTTGTGCAAATTTTTCTAATCATACTCGTTTTTGGCGGCGATTACTACCCTTAAAGAACCTACCGGTTATCTTTAAGTCGTTCGCCTTCCCTGTTGGCGTGTAGCAATGTACAAGGAAATCGAGTGCTCTTGATAAGAATGGCACGTTATACAGTTACGATCCGCTCTCCGGAAAGAAGGCTATTGGTTGTAAATGGGTTTACAAAATTAAATATAATTCCGATGGTACCGTCGGCGGTATAAGGCTCGCTTAGTTGTCCTTGGTAATAGACAAGTGGAAGGGTGGATTATCATGAAACATTTGCTCCGTAGCTAAAATGGTTTCGGTTAGAACATTTTTAGCGAGTTACGAGTTGCTCGTGATTGGGAGTTACATCAGATGGATGTTCACAATGCTTTTCTACATGGGGATCTTGATGAAGAAGTATATATGCAACTTCCTCCTGGTTACTCGACTAGTTCTCCTGGTAAAGTGTGTCGACTCCATAAATCTCTATATGGTCTTCGTCAAGCTCCTCGTAATTGTTTTGCTAAGCTTGCAGGTGCTCTTAAGACTTTTGGGTTTGTACAATCTTATGCTGATTATTCTCTATTTACCCTACGACGAGGTGAGAATTCTATTAATGTACTTGTCTATGTGGATGATTTAATTATTGCTGGGAACAATTCCGCTGCTATTACTGCTTTTAAAGCATATTTAAGCCGTTGTTTTCATATGAAAGATTTGGGAAATCTCAAGTATTTTCTTGGCATTGAAATGTCTCGAGGAGCTGATGGACTATTTTTATCTCAACGAAAATACACATTGGATATTCGTCTCGAGACTGGACTTCTTGGAGCCAAACCGGCTACTTCACCCATTGATCAACATCATCGTTTGGCTCTTGATGATGGACCTTTGTATTTTGATTCATCCCGAGTCTGTCGGTTGGTTGGACGCTTGATTTATTTGACCATTACGCGCCCGAATTGTGTTACTCGGTGCATGTATTGGCTCAATTTATGCGGACTCCTCGAGTGTCTCATTGGGAAGTCGCTCTCCGAGTTCTTCGTTATCTGAAGGGACATCCTGGTCAAGGGATTGTTTTACGCAAGGATAGTGCTCTTCAACTTACTCGCTTATTGTGATTCGATTGGGCCTCTTGCCCTCTTAGTCGTCGTTAAACTACTTGGTTACTTTATTTTTTTGGGAGGCTCACCTATATCTTGGAAGACAAAGAAGCAACACACTGTATCTCGTTCTTCTGCTGAGGCAGAGTACCGTTCTATGGCTCATACTTGTAGTGAGCTCACGTGGATAAAGGCATTATTAAAATCTCTAGGTGTGTTTCACTCTCAGCCTATGCGCCTTTATTGTGATAGTCAATCCGCACTTCATATTGCTGCTAATCCTGTTTTTCATGAACGCACCAAACATATTGAGATTGATTGTCATTATGTACGTGATCAAGTTCAGTCTGGCGCTATTGTCACTTCTCATGTTCGCACAACCGCTCAGCTTGCAGACATTTTCACTAAAGCTCTTGGACGTCCTCAGTTTGAGATGCTTCTTCGCAAGTTGGGCATTCGTGATCTCCATGCTCCAACTTGAGGGGGAGTATTAGGAGATATGTACATTTGTACGTATATTCTATATATGGCTAGGAGATATGTTAATTAGGAAAGATAATATTTTTGGTGTAAATTTGTTTTTATGTTTTCTCCCTATTTAGTCTTAGAGAAAGAGATTGTAATCTTAAGCTTTTGATAATACAAAATCTTCATCTTCTCTACCTTGTCGTTTCATATACTATACTTTTAGACTTTAGTAATTTCCCTATCAAACAGAACTCCTCATAGAAATTACACCTCTGCCCTTTTCAGTCATGTTCTTCGGGTGTTTGCTGAATAAGTGTCAAAAGAGCAGTCGCTGTCTTGTTCAATTGATTGTACTGTACCTTACAACTTAGATGCATAGTTCAATGGAAAGAGAAGTTCTCGTAGCAACCAAATGCAGGTGCGGAAGAGAGAGATGGAGAGGAGGAGTCACTTGATTCTTCATGTTCCCTAGACAGAGATGATTAAGTGTACACACTGTTGGTGGTAAGTTAAATTACCCTCTTACATTCTTTGTCCATCTGTTTATATCAAGTTTGAACATTATATTGAAATGCAAGGCTGTTAAGATTCCAACTGTTTTAAAACCTAGATATCGATCACTACTGAGTACTGACAGATAAACAATCTAACGTGTGTATCATTACAGATCTTTCTAGGTAGTAAACCATTCATGCACGATGATCCATTCTACATATGTTTATGCTTTGGATTTTATATCTTTTACTGATCGATGCTATACAGTCGGTAGGGGACACAATATTTGTCACTAATGGAGGGAACAATGCAGAGACAATGGCGCGTATACAGGTTAGTTCCACCAAATGAAATTGGGTCCCTTGCTGCGCCAAGTAGCATGACTATAAAAGGAGCAGTAGGAGAACCAATAACCATCATCGAAATATCATTTTCAACGTTAACTTGTATATCTAAGCAAAAAAGTTATTCGTTTCTTCTAAACTAGGCGAAAATGTCTTCCTCAAACAAAACTTTCCATGCTCGTTCAGTCAGTTTGCCCACCAGATCCAACCCACTCGCTGCTGCAGTTGAGGCGAAGTTGTGCAAATTGAGATCTTCAGATCTCACCTCATCCATCTCCAACAACTTGTTAGCTCTTAAAGATTTGTATGAATGTGTTGAGGATTTCCTTTCTACCCAAGATGGAAAATGCCTAGACGCAGTCTTAGACAGATCTGTCATGTTGTTGGATATCTGTGGAACTATTAAGGATGTCTCATCTCAAATGAAGCAATCTTCCCAAGACCTTCAATCATCTATCCGCAGGCAATCAAATGAATTTGATGCATACATGAGCTCTAGGAAGAAATCCTGCAAAGTCATCCAAAAATGCCTTTCAGACATTAAGAAAAACACCAACAAGAACAATGATCTCGTCACTGATGTGCTAGCAGAAGTTGAAGCAATTACCTTTGTAGTTTTTGAATCTGTCTTGTCTTTCCTATCTGCACCAAAGCAAAGGTCACTAGTCTCAAAGTTTACCACCAAAAGTGCAACCCAACAAGTTGTCAATGAAGTAACCAAGGTCGATATCGTATTGAAATCCAAAGTCAATGACGCAAAAGAAGTGCAGAAGCCATTGGCTGCCCTTGAAATGAACCTTCAAGAACTTGAAGATGGACTGGAATCTGTCTTTAGGTGTCTGATCAAGAACAGAGTTTCACTTCTTAACATTCTTAACCAGTAGATCCATAGATATGTTAACCCCCATCGGTATTTTCCGCCTTTTATCAGGAATTACCTCATGGAAATTTTACTGTACATACTGTATACAAGAAAAAAAAACAACAAAGAAATCACTTTACTCAAACAATTGTCTCAAATTTACATTCTGTTACCTTGTTTTGTGGTTTTTGTGCAAATTTACATTTGGTATATATTCCATCATTAAGATCCAGAATGATTAAGGAAGCATTGACATTTCCTCATTATATCAAATGAGCATGTGAAGATACTAACTGTTCGAGCTTGCAAGGGAACATACGCACAGAACTAGAAGCTGTCAAGATTCCATATGTTCGTAAACTCAATCAGATCTTTCGATACCAAACCGTGTGTGTGACCTTTTATTACGGATATAATATCATAGTACACCATGAATGGTGCTGATTATTAACATAAAATGTTAGAATTTATCTCAACTGCATCCGTGACCTTAATTAGATCTCTGACAACGAATTAATTCCTGGTAAAATCTCAAAGAAACTGCTTCTGCATATGCCGAAGATCGAGAGGTGACAAAAGGAATCATACAAAATATTGTTTTTGCAAGGTCAGTGCTTAAGGTTCTTAACGACAAGTATTAAATGGTAGATGCACAAACAACGCCACTCGAGAGGTGCATAAATATTAGTATGTACAGATATATATTTAAGTTATGAAAAAGAGAGACAAATATGAGAAGCTTTTCCTTCTATTTCAAATTTCATATGAACAACCAACAGACATGGGCGATATGTACGGTAGTTCCACTATAAAAATCCGAAAGAAGTGACAACAAGTATACGCTGCAATGTATACCGTATATATACAAAGCTACTGCAGGATAAGTATTTAGGGGTACCCCTATTGATTCAGAAAAACAAGATGGCGTCTTTTGAGCATCTTCTAGAAAAGTTTGAGAGTAAGCTCAATACATGGAACAGTAAATACTTGAACCGGCCGGGTAGGGCAGTGTTTACACACTCTGTTCTTGGATCCATCACATACATCATTTAGTTGTTTTTCTTATACCTAAATGAACTTACAAATAGACTAGATGCCACAAAAAGAAATTTATGGTGGAATAAGAAAACTGCAGGTAAGGGGGCTGTAACTGCATGAATTGGATAGTGTCACTACGCCCATTGCTGATTGAGTGTTAAATATGTAACTGCATGAATTGGATAGTGTCACTACGCCCATTGCTGATTGAGTGTTAAATATTAAGAAAACAACCTACTTGAAGGGTGCTTTTCTAGCATAGTGTGGAGAATGTTTATTGAATCTGATGTCCTTTGGATTCAGGTCCATAAGAGTAATTATATATTACTGCCTCATTCTTAAATAATAGGCTGGTTTTATGTGTAATTTGTACATGAAACCAGCCTATTATTTAAGAACGGAGGGAGTACTTCCCAAAACATAATCCCTTATATAGGAGAAAATACGGTCTTGGGTGTGTGGAAAGGTATATATGTAGGGGTCTTGAAATAATCATGAGAAAAATTGGGAAGTTGGAGATGGCATGAGTAGAAAATGGAGAGAAGTTCGGATTCTAAATAGGGGTACTATTCTTGTCTTGTGTCTAATTTTATATCTGATGATATTCAAACTGTGGACCAGCTTATAGTAAAAAAAAAATTGCAGTATGCCAGCTTGGAATATATAAATTTACTGAATGTGACTTTTGATGGAGAAACTGTTGGAGATATTTGTGTAAATGTGCAATTAATCTGCCTCTAAATGAGTCTGATATTTTAAGGTGGGAACCGGCTAAGAATGGACTTTTCTTGATTGTTTCTTTATAAAGTTCGCTCATAATATGATCCATAATGCACCTAACGGGATTGTCGTACATAGTTTCCTTGGAAAAAGATGTGCCAATACTCTTGTCTAGCTCCCTCCTAGAGTTGAACATTTTTTATGGAAAATCAAACACAAGCATCTTCCTGTGAGAGACAAACTCTCTAAATATGCAATTTCACTAAGAGAATTTGTTATGATATAGAGGGAAGTATTGCAGGTAACTTGAATGAGAAAGATGTTCAGGATTGGATATCCAGCTGGTTCCTTAATGCAAATAGCTCTAGGATTAGTCAATAGTAGAAATTGACGTTTAATCCCATATTAGCTGGGCTTTAGACATTCTAGTCCTGTCTCCTCATGCCCAATACTAAGAGATCCAAATATACAAAATTTGGTACGAGTTAATCCGTTTACGAACGATTCAGTCCAAAAATGTTTTTTTCTTATGGCAAAAATAATCCTCAGTACAAAATCGAGTCATATTTTTTCTCTAAAACATTTCATAGTCCATTACAGAGCTTCGCTGCTAAAATCGATCTCTAGGTTTTCGATGTTCATCCTATTTCAGATCAATTATCCTTTCGAATTTCTTTGCTTTCAATCTCAATTTCTTGTCTATCTCGATCTAGTTTTCTATGAAACCCTAAATTTCCATCTCTTGTCACTCTCGATCTAGATTATCTGAAGACAAATTGTTCTTTAAAAATGTCTTAGGTTTCATCGATAGATCAGTGGAACTACGATTCATAAATTGAGTTTAAGAACAATTCAATCTCCATCTTCAAAACCAAAGTTTGAGTACCAATTAGCACTTGATTGCGTGAGCCTGAATCCGACATCATCGACAGTTGTTCTTGAAGAATTAGCTTGAAGTTGACGTGGAAGGTCGATGAAATCACCAACAACAAGTGAATCTTAAGATTTCATCAACAGAAATGCTTAGGGACAACAATATACTGATAGAATCCCAATTTGTTCTCCGTCTACATCACCGATTAGGTTTGCTACTACTCCATCTTTCACTCCTCATTTTAATAGATATGATTTGTCGATTCACATTCTTTCCAATTTTATTTTTCTTTATATGATTTGTTATTTGTTATTTTTTATTTGTTTCTGGGGAATTTTTAAAACAGTGATATCAATTTAGTTAGTTACTTTCGTCAGACAAAATATATATGATTACACAGTTGTGGTTAATTTTGGAGTGTAGCATCTCCATTAAAAAATCATTTCTCCCCCGGTACAGAACATCTCCGTGTTGTTGTTGTTTTGCCCAAGTTTTAATGATGGAAAAATTAGTGGAAGCTACAAAATGTCGACTCTGAGAGAAAGAAAGAAATAAGAAAGAATAGTAAACTTTTTTTTTTTTTGCTAAGAAACACACCATGCATTAACAAAGAAAAGAGTTACAGATTACATTCAGGTTTACCTTCCTAAGAAGAGAGTTCAGAAAATTAGGAAGGGAGAACCAAAGACCCTTAAGAATGTTCTTCCTAGCCCGACGTGCAAGCCGGTCTGCTAGAGAGTTATTCAACCGCTTTATATACAGAACTTTAAAGGAAACTGTACTAGAAATTAAATTCCGACAAAGTTCCAAAAGATCCAAACTTTTCCAATCCACGCTAGAACTGCGGCCATTCACAAATTCCACCAGTTGGAGACAATCACTAACAAACACAACTTTGGAAAGGTTCATCTCTTATTCCCAAGAGAGCGCCAAAATTAGAGCAACAACTTCGACTCATACGCATCTTGAATCAACCCAAAGTCTGATCTAGCCCTTCTTACTGTTCCTGCAATGTCACACCAAATAACACCAATACCCATTTTAAAATCCTTATAAGACCCATCCACAAACATAAAATCATCTACTACAGTTCCTGGAATTTTAACTTCACGAGAATAAATCGAAAAACAAAACTGCGGAGCAATATATGAACAGATCATTCTCTTGATGTCTAAAATGACCTTGTTCATATCCACAGAGACACTCTTGAAAATCACATCACACCTCAATTTCCAGACACACCATAAAACTATCGAACCAACACTAGGCCAGGAAACTTCATAGGGGGATATTCCCAGATTAGAGTCATGCCAATAAAGGAAAATATCATCAATCCATTCAAAATCTGTTTGAACAATATGCTGAAGGGAAAGACCGAACCAAATATGAGAGACCACAGGACATTTTATAAAAAGATGCATAATAGTTTCTTCATGAGCATGACAGAGAGGGCAAGTCACATCCACATTTGGGTTATAAAACTGTAATAATGAGTTGACAGGGAGCATATATGCAAAAAAAATTGTCTTAACCTTATTAAGACTCATTGTATGTCGTATTTTCTGCTCAAAGGTGATTTGCAACGATACCGAGTCTTGTTTTTGAGTTTAAGATGTTATTGTTTTTCTTATTGACGACATGCTATTTACTTGGTTTATGTTATAGCTGTATAAAGTGATAATAAGCATGTATGTGTTGTGTGAATATGAATTTCAGTGGAATTGTGATTGTGATTTATTATCAAGTTTATTCCATGTTATGTTTGAATCTGAAATTAAGCGGGAGTGGTATTTGTAGGTTGTTTATCATCATTCTCTTATTCTTGTAAGGTTTGTATGCTTATAAAGTAGTCTCTAGTTTTAGATAAAGCATGTGTGTTATGTGTTGTGCTTGAAGTCAATGGGAATATGATGTTTATGTTTTTTTCATCATATTTGTTTCCTTATTTTTTAAGGTGTATATGCTCATAAGTAGTCTCTGGTAAGAGACATATGCTTCTCATTCAACATCATTAAATGTCCTAAAGTTCTTGGTCTCATTAGAATACGAGTATAGTGCTTAATTCGAGCAAGACAATGGGGATATCAATAAGGAGAAAAATCGGGTGGGGTAAGAGCATATGTAGTGCTGCTTGTATGGTTTCAGCTAATTAAGCCAATAAAGTTACAAGTGCAATTCAGTTGGCATAAAGCTAAGCCAAATGAAGTTTCCAAGTTCAGTTTGGTTTTGGCATAAAGTTGAGCCAATAAAATGTTTTTATGTTTTGAAAAATAAAATCTTTTACTTGGGAATAATTGGCCGTCTAGTTTTATGATTGTAGAAATGGCTTACACCTTTTGAATACAAGGGGTGAGTCTCTATAGTTGAATGCTAGCATACTATTTGACTTGAGTGTGCGGCTAGCATAAAAATTCTTTTATAAAGTTTTCTTAAACAAAACTTTTGTTACTTAAACAAGTGGGATATGTTGGAATTTATGTGTTTTGCGCAACAAATTTCCATTTAGTAAAACTAATCTTGTTTATAGTATGTTAAATCGGATCAGTCTTAATCCGCATTAAAGCATGTTTATGGTATTAATCATGCTTTAAAGACTAGCTTAAGGTTAATGCTAGATAAGGTTGAGTCTAAACATGACATGTCCTTTAGCTTGACATGTCATATGAGGTGTCCAATGTAGCCATGAGGTGTCATCCAACTCATGATGGAAAGGTTGGAATGGACATGTGGCAAGGATGACTAGGACTCATTTCTAGCTAGCCTCATTTGTTTTACAAAGAAAATCTGTTTTCATTCATCATGAAGTAAGGTGAGGAAATAAAAGTTGATAATAAGTTATGAAAGTTTAAGTGTCTTATGTGTGTTTTTTATTTCCTTGTTCCCAACCCGATTATGTATGAACTATATGTCTTTTATTCTTTTGCCGCTTATGGTGTTGTTTTTCTGTGTTGCTGAGTTTGCTAATATTAGGTTCAAGGTCTGATTTCGGCATAAGGTTGTTTTCCACAATGTTTAGGTCTTAATTGTAGTGTTACTGGAGCTGAAATTTCAACAAGAACATCTATCACAAGTTCATTATACAATATGAACTATAATAATGAACTATCATTTCGACTTGATTCTTCAAATTGAACTACTATTATGAGTTTATTCTACAAAATAAATTACTAGTGTATACGAGTTCATTTTACGAAATGAATTGCTAGAACTAGAATAAACTACCATGTTCTAAAATAGTGTTCATTCTCGGATATGTGGTAGGCCTCGAAAGTGTATGAATTACGGCCTACGGTAATACCGCAAGTGCACGGTGTCGTGATGTAGCAATCAGGCACGTACGGGTCGAACCACAGAGACTTGTGGTGCCCTTATGTGATCTAAGGCTTGCTACTTAACCGAAATTCTAGTGTGACAAGTGACAGCAGATGGTTTTGCCGAAACTACTGAGATATGATGAGATAAACCTAAACTAAGGTATGATAAAGTGACAGGGGATGCTAAGGTCTCAGTTCCACCACTCACTCCTACTGTGTGCTCAACTAAATTGAACTCCTTGTTTTTATGGCAGTTAAGGGTAGGGTGTCAATTCCACCACTTAACTAGGATGTTTCACCTTATAATACTTCAATTATCAGCTGAGGATACTAACCTAGAGTACTAATTGTCTAATGAAGCACAATTAGTCAAGAGAATTAGTTTTTGTGTCTAAAGATTAAGTCAAAAAGACACACAATGCATTTATACCCTGACTACAATGCATACCTGGCATGCATTGTGAAAGAAATGCATTGGGTGCTAAAATTGAAAGCATAATTATAAATTAAGCATGCAAGGATAAATCAACAGAGCTTGAAACACAGTATGGAATTAGGGTTTCACTGAAACCCTAACAACAAAATTAAAACATGATTACAACAGAAAATAAACCTAAATTGACACTCCGGCTAATCCAGGCGTGCCCGCAAACAAACACAAATCATCTCTATTTATACCAACACAAACCCCAAACCCTAGTTCTTGATAAAACATCAATTAAAAATGAAATAAACTCTCACCCACTTCTCTGACTCGCGTGATGGCTCTACTCAATCATCTCTGACTTCTGAATCGAACATGCACAGGAGTTGTTGGTGATGAAACCCTAACCCTATTTATCTTTAACCTAGCTTCTAGGTTGAATAGAAGCTATGAAATAGATAAATCAGAGAGAGAGTGGTGATGGAGTAGGGCTGATTGCGACGAAGGAGATGGAGGTGATGATGTCTACGCATCGGGGCGTGGGAAGAAGAAAGGTGAAGACATGGGTTTTGCGGAGGGGGGTGGTCGAGAGAGGAAGAGAGAAGATGGAAGGGGAAATGGGATTGCTCGACTAGGGTATAGGGTGTTGGATGCTTCGGTGTTGAGCGGGTGACGAACACGATGGGACAGCCGAGCGGCGTTGGATGAGGCGGCTGCGATCCGAACTAGTGAGAGAGGTAGCCGGTTTTGATGTGATCTCGGTGTAGCACGGGAACAGCGATCTTCGATGCACGTGGAAGAAGCGACCGTAGGATGCAACTGGAGAAGATCTCAACGGCTCGGGATGAGCGGGTTCGGATCCGGGTCGTGGGTAGCTCTAGCCCATGTTTTCCATGTTGGGTTACGGCATGATTCGCACGCGGCTTGGCCTTCTCGCTCCATAGGCGCTGACTCAATTCTTCACTCTTTGGGCTCCTCAGTTTCTTCGAGCTTTATTTATTACCTAAAAACACAAAATTAATTAATACAAATATTTATTCTTGAAAACAAGGAAAACACAGAATCTGGGATAATATCTGAGTTATAAGCGCAAAAGATGAGTAAAATGCCAATAAAAAGGTGTATAAATATGCACTATTTAGCACTCATCAATATGATACCGAAAAAAAATTAAAATTCCGAAACATAGTATAATGAGTACTCGTTGTGTAGATCACGTCGAGACATTTCCAAATATATAAAATTTAGTAATTTTCGACTTATATTTTGAGAGATATTTAATTTTAAGCTTTTATCTATTAATTTGAAGATAAGAAGAGAGAAAAATTAGTAGAGAAAATAAAGAAGAGAAAACCAAAAAAGAGAATCCCGTGAGGAAGAAGAAAATAAGAAAGAGAAAGGATACTTTATATACTTTAATATTTTTGAATAAATAAGGACCAAACAGAACTCCTCTTTGTTGGTGGACCAGACTAACTTGGGACCACCTAAAAAAGGACCAATGATTATTTCCTCTATAATATATCCTCATTTCCTAGAAAAAAATAAAAATAAAAATCAACTAAATAGTGAGACCACATTATGTATTTTTAAATTACTAAATTCTAAAAACTAGGAATAATAAACCGTTTTTTCTCGATCGAGAGATTTGAAATCTCGCTTAAATCATATCTCACCATAGAACTTAGTCGTTCCCTCCGACTAACGTGATGACACTCATTCAAGTTATCCTTTCCCTCCCCGCATAAGACTTAGCGTAAGTGAAGCTTTGGAAGCTTTGGCCGGAGTGTGATTTAGTTGTACATAATTAACATGTATAAAGCTTTACTTTGTCATTTTGTTTTTAATCATTCAGGTCATATCATATTCATTTTTTACTCGACCTTTAAGTCGTGTTCGACAAAACTCTTATGATGTTTTATTTTTATAAATCAAGTTCGATTAATGACTTTATGTGTATGCGATTGATGAATTTCAGGACTTTCTTGAATAATGGGATGTTGGAGAAAATTGAAATAAATAATTTTTACTTGATTGCAACAAGTTTCCAAGAAATTTTGAGTTCCCCTATTTACACCTTTAAAACGTCCTCTCTATTAAGAACATTGTACACTCAACTATAGAACCACCCTCGAATCAAATTAAGAATTTTACTATTTTCATTTGTTGTGCTTTGAAGAAATCGTGATTCCATATTTTTGTTGTCTCTCTTTCCTTTTACAAAAAAGTTGTAACAATTACATGGGATATAGTTCACTTTATGCGACCAATCAGATTTAAACATCAAGTCGTCGGGAGCAAGAGTACGTCAGTTGTTCAAAGTTTGAGTCCTAAATTGATCACTGTTAGGAAGCCAGAGTAGAATCCTAGCAATTAACAAAAGTGTTAAATTAATGTGGGGTTAATCCATAATTGCTTAACTAAAGCTACCACATCAAATGGGCACTATTTGTAAATAAATGTTTATAGAATTGTGGACTCTAATATAATTACGCTTGCTAAAATTATCATCCCATTGCAGTTTTATGGGTCTTATGGTTGAAAAAAATAATATAACTTTCAAGGAAAACTATGTTTCTAAGACTAATTCTGATTTAGGTATTGATGCTAAATCATTAGTGTTAGCCTGATCTACAGTAGCTGGATATCGAGCTCACATAGATTTTTCAAGTTCAATCTCTTAATGGAATTCTATTTTGCTGTAATTTAGTCTGTTATTTTTTCTGCTCTTTCAGCTACCTCTGAGAACAATTATGGAAGCTCCCAGTTAACCTACTTAGGTTATTGAGACATATATTTATATTTATTTATATGTATACATGTTACAATGGACTCTAATACAGGATCCAACATATATGGACGTATATATGGACTTTACATAGACATATATTCTACACACCCCTCAAGCTGTACACGGTGGTAAACAACGTGAAAGCTTGCCACATAAAAAGTGAAAACGTCTAATTGATAAACCTTTCGTAAAGAGATCTGCAAGTTGATGCTCGGTGGAGATATATCGCAGCTGTAGAGACCCAGAGGATATCCTTTCACGAACAAAATGATAATGAATCTGTATGTGCTTTGAGCGATAATGTTGTATAGGATTGAGAGCTAGGTATGTAGCACTAATGTTATCACGGTAGAGAATTAAAGCTTGTGGAAGATTGACACCAAGATCACGTAATAGATACTCAATCCAAATAAGTTCGAAGAAGATTAGACGATTAACGAACGATACTCGGCCAAGTACTACTAGTAGAGACAAGTGGGTTGCTTTTTGGAACCCCACGAGATGAGATTACGCCTAAAAAACACAATGAACTGTAGTAGAGCAAGAGTATTCGGATCACCACCCCAATTATCATCGAGAATAAGGCGTGAGTGAGTAAAGAAGAATCGCGCCAAAAACAAATACCATGGCCTAATGTACCCTTGAGATAACGAAGAATTCGTTTAACTGCCATGAAATGAGTATGAGTTGGCTTGTGCATAAACTGACTAAGTTGGTTAACTGCATAGGTTATATCTGGTCGTGTCATACTTAAATATTGCAAACCACCAACCAGGCTTCGATACAAAGTAATGTCAGGAAACAAAACACCATCACCAGATGTTAGCTTAGAACGAGGAGCCACAGGAGTATATATAGGCTTAGATTCAGCAAGATCAACACGTTTAAAAGATCCAAAGTATACCTATTTTGTGTGAAAACAAAACCAGAAGAAGTTCTAGTGGCTTCCAAACCAAGAAAATAGTTTAAGTCACCTAAATCTGTCATTGCAAACTGAGTTTGAAGTGTTGGGAGAAGTGATTGAATACCTTGAGTGTCACTGCCAGTCAAAATTATATCGTCCACATAGAGGAGAAGTATAATGATACCCGTACTAGACTGTTTGACAAACATAGAATGATCAGATTGAGAAGATTTAAATCCGAGCGCTGTAACAAACGAAGCAAAACGATGAAACCAAGCACGGGGTGCTTGTTTCAAGCCGTATAGCGCCTTGTGCAGCAAACAAACATGATCATGAAATCTTGGATCCACAAATACTTGAGGCTGCTCCATATAAACTTCTTGATCAAGAGACCCATGTAGAAAAGCGTTCTTAACATCTAGTTGCTTAATAGGCCAAGATGAAGAAACTGCCAAACTGAGAACCAAATGAATAGTCACAGGTTTGACAACTAGACTAAACATTTTATCATAATCAATACCATGTTGTTGAGAGTACCCTTTAGCAACCAAGCGTGCCTTACGTCTGTCAAGTGATCCATCATATTTCTGTTTGACACGATAAACCCATTTGCAACCAATGATATTCATTCCCTATCGACGAGGAACAAGAGACCATGTGCTATTATGTAACAATGCATTAATCTCCTCAAGCATAGCTTCCCACCATTCTGAAGACTTGGAAGCTATGGTAAAACATGATGGTTCCGTGAGGTAACGGTGTACTCAGCTGCAAAACTATATAAGATTGGATATAGAGTAGAGAAACAACCTTTGAAACTCCTAGGTTGAATAGTATGGCCCTTAAGTCGAGTAACCATAGGATGCAAATTGGTGGTCGACGGTGGTAGCTCCTGAGCGGCGGAAAGTGCGAAGAGGATGATTCAGATGACACAAAATGTGTAGAAGAGGAAGGAGAAGAGGATGAATCCCCGGAAAAGGATAGTCTAGTAGGTGATAAAAGTGGAGCACTAGAATTTTGAGAAAAGGCATGAGTAGTGGGTGAATCAGAAGGAAGAGAGTGAGGAGGTGGTGAAGTTGACGTAACAGAAATCGAAGAAGGAGAAAACTCAGAAGTAGAAAGAGGAATATTTACTAAATTTGGAGGTGGAGACAGATGTGTAGCTGCAACTGTGTTTGGACAGCTTAACAGATTACGTGTAGCTGGAGCAGAAGATGAAATGTTTAGTTTAACACCGGCATCAGTGGGATATGGAAAAGCAGACTCATCAAAAATGACATGACGAAAGATGTAGACACGATTACTCGAAACCTCTAAGCATTTGTAGCCTTTATGCTTATCACTGTAACCAATAAACATACAAGGAAGTGTTTTTGGCTGCAATTTGTTTTGGAGGAAATGAGATAGTAGAGGGTAACAACGACATCCAAAGGCTTTGAGAAAACCAAAATCCGGAACTCTATTATGCACAGCAAAAAACGGAGTATTGTTGGACAAAACTGGAGTGGGAAGACGATTAATCAAGTACGTAGCAGTGTCATAAAATTCAGCCCAAAAACATTCCGGTAAACCACTTTGAAACATACGAGCACGACCAGTTTCAGTAATATGACGTATTTTCCGCTCAGCAAGACCATTTTGTTGTGGCGTGCTAGGGCAGGAAGATCGACTTTGAATACCATTAGCAATCAAATAGGATTTTAATGGATTAGCATACTTAGTGCCACCATCATACTGTAAAACGAGAATTGATGTTGAAAACTGTTTTTCAATCATAGCTTTGAAATCCAGAAAACAACGAAACACTTGAGTTTTATCGGATAGGAAGTATAGCCAGGAGAAATGAGAACATTCATTAACAAACAAAATAAAATAACGAAAATCACAATTGGATGGAAAAGGTGCAGGGCCCCATAAATCAGAATGAATAACAACACCAATTTTATTAGAATAAGTAGTTCTCGACATGAAAGGAGAAGACGATGGTGCTTAGCACCTACACAACTAGCACAAATAGATTTAAAAGAACAACCACTAGAAGAAAAAGGGAAAGAAAGACTAGACTTAAGAGACTGAAACACACGATTATTAGGATGACCAAGACGCATATTCCATACTGCTAGACTTGTACGAGAATATGATGTTTATGTTTTTTTCATCATATTTGTTTCCTTATTTTTTAAGGTGTATATGCTCATAAAGTAGTCTCTGGTAAGAGACATATGCTTCTCATTCAACATCATTAAATGTCCTAAAGTTCTTGGTCTCATTAGAATACGAGTATAGTGCTTAATTCGAGCAAGACAATGGGGATATCAATAAGGAGAAAAATCGGGTGGGGTAAGAGCATATGTAGTGCTGCTTGTATGGTTTCAGCTAATTAAGCCAATAAAGTTACAAGTGCAATTCAGTTGGCATAAAGCTAAGCCAAATGAAGTTTCCAAGTTCAGTTTGGTTTTGGCATAAAGTTGAGCCAATAAAATGTTTTTATGTTTTGAAAAATAAAATCTTTTACTTGGGAATAATTGGCCGTCTAGTTTTATGATTGTAGAAATGGTTTACACCTTTTGAATACAAGGGTGAGTCTCTATAGTTGAATGCTAGCATACTATTTGACTTGAGTGTGCGGCTAGCATAAAAATTCTTTTATAAAGTTTTCTTAAACAAAACTTTTGTTACTTAAACAAGTGGTAGATGTTGGAATTTATGTGTTTTGCGCAACAAATTTCCATTTTGTAAAACTAATCTTGTTTATAGTATGTTAAATCGGATCAGTCTTAATCCGCATTAAAGCATGTTTATGGTATTAATCATGCTTTAAAGACTAGCTTAAGGTTAATGCTAGATAAGGTTGAGTCTAAACATGACATGTCCTTTAGCTTGACATGTCATATGAGGTGTCCAATGTAGCCATGAGGTGTCATCCAACTCATGATGGAAAGGTTGGAATGGACATGTGGCAAGGATGACTAGGACTCATTTCTAGCTAGCCTCATTTGTTTTACAAAGAAAATCTGTTTTCATTCATCATGAAGTAAGGTGAGGAAATAAAAGTTGATAATAAGTTATGAAAGTTTAAGTGTCTTATGTGTGTTTTTTATTTCCTTGTTCCCAACCTGATTATGTATGAACTATATGTACTGTTCTTGCTGCTTATGGTGTTGTTTTTCTGTGTTGCTGAGTTTGCTAATATTAGGTTCAAGGTCTGATTTCGGCATAAGGTTGTTTTCCACAATGTTTAGGTCTTAATTGTAGTGTTAATGGAGCTGAAATTTCAACAAGAACATCTATCACAAGTTCATTATACAATATGAACTATAATAATGAACTATCATTTCGACTTGATTCTTCAAATTGAACTACTATTATGAGTTTATTCTACAAAATAAATTACTAGTGTATACGAGTTCATTTTACGAAATGAATTGCTAGAACTAGAATAAACTACCATGTTCTAAAATAGTGTTCATTCTCGGATATGATCTTCAGAAAAAAATAAAATTCCGAAACATAGTATAATGAGTACTCGTTGTGTAGATCACGTCGAGACATTTCCAAATATATAAAATTTAGTAATTTTCGACTTATATTTTGAGAGATATTTAATTTTTAAGCTTTTATATATTAATTTGAAGATAAGAAGAGAGAAAAATTAGTAGAGAAAATAAAGAAGAGAGAACCAAAAAAGAGAATCCCGTGAGGAAGAAGAAAATAAGAAAGAGAAAGGATACTTTATATACTTTAATATTTTTGAATAAATAAGGACCAAACAGAACTCCTCTTTTGTTGGTGGACCAGACTAACTTGGGACCACCTAAAAAAGTACCAATGATTATTTCCTCTATAATATATCCTCATTTCCTAGAAGAAAAAAAAATCAACTAAATAGTGAGACCACATTATGTATTTTTAAATTACTAAATTCTAAAAACTAGGAATAATAAACCGTTTTTTCTCAATCGAGAGATTTGAAATCTCGCTTAAATCATATCTCACCATAGAACTTAGTCGTTCCCTCCGACTAACGTGATGACACTCAGAAGTTATCCTTTCCCTCCTGCATAAGACTTAGCGTAAGTGAAGCTTTGGAAGCTTTGGCCGGAGTGTGATTTAGTTGTACATAATTAACATGTATAAAGCTTTACTTTGTCATTTTGTTTTTTAATCATTCAGGTCATATCATATTCATTTTGTACTCGACCTTTAAGTCGTGTTCGACAAAACTCTTATGATGTTTTATTTTTATAAATCCAAGTTCAGTTAATGACTTTATGTGTATGCAGATTGATGAATTTCAGGACTTTCTTGAATAATGGGATGTTGGAGAAAATTGAAATAAATAATTTTTACTTCAGTTGCAACAAGTTTCCCAAGAAATTTTGAGTTCCCGACGTTACTCCTTTAAAACGTCCTCTCTATTAAGAACATTGTACACTCAACTATAGAACCACCCTCGAATCAGATTCAGAATTTTACTATTTTCATTTGTTGTGCTTTGAAGAAATCGCATTCATATTTTTGTTGTCTCTCTTTCCTTTTACAAAAAAGTTGTAACAATTACATGGGATATAGTTCACTTTATGCGACCAATCAGATTTAAACATCAAGTCGTCGGGAGCAAGAGTACGTCAGTTGTTCAAAGTTTGAGTCCTAAATTGATCACTGTTAGGAAGCCAGAGTAGAATCCTAGCAATTAACAGGTGTTAAATTAATGTGGGGTTAATCCATAATTGCTTAACTAAAGCTACCCTGTCAAATGGGCACTATTTGTAAATAAATGTTTATAGAATTGTCGACTCTAATATAATTACGCTTGCTAAAATTATCATCCCGAATGCAGTTTTATGGGTCTTATGGTTGAAAAGAAATAATATAACTTTCAAGGAAAACTATGTTTCTAAGACTAATTCTGATTTAGGTATTGATGCTAAATCATTAGTGTTAGCCTGATCTACAGTAGCTGGATATCGAGCTCACATAGATTTTTTCAAGTTCAATCTCTTAATGGAATTCTATTTTGCTGTAATTTAGTCTGTTATTTTTTCTGCTCTTTCAGCTACCTCTGCGAACAATTATGGAAGCTCCCAGTTAACCTACTTAGGTTATTGAGACATATATTTATATTGATTTATATGTATACATGTTACAATGGACTCTAATACAGGATCCAACATATATGGACGTATATATGGACTTTACATAGACATATATTCTACACACCCTCAAGCTGTACACGGTGGTAAAAAACGTGAAAGCTTGCCACATAAAAAGTGAAAACGTCTAATTGATAAACCTTCCGTAAAGAGATCTGCAAGTTGATGCTCGGTGGAGATATATCGCAGATGTAGAGACCCATAGGATATCCTTTCACGAACAAAATGATAATGAATCTGTATGTGCTTTGAGCGATAATGTTGTATAGGATTGAGAGCTAGGTATGTAGCACTAATGTTATCTCACGGTAGAGAATTAAAGCTTGTGGAAGATTGACACCAAGATCACGTAATAGATACTCAATCCAAACACTAGTACAAAAAGTCGCATCGGCCACATTTGATCACCGTGTCCATAGGCTTTTGGCCATGGATTTTTTTCACTCCAGAAATGTGGTATCAGGTGCCGTGACAAATGGATACCTTTATGGCTACATAAAATTTATGTGACTAATAGACATGATTTACCATGGCCAAAACCTCTATAACCGTGTCTATATGATACTCATATTTTTTATGTAGTCAAGAATTTTACCTATCACCGTGGCCATAAGATCCTTATAAACACGCAATTTGATTTAAACGTGGCTAAACTTTAACTTAAAGTCACGTGAACTTTATTTTAGCCATGGCCTTTATCATCAATTGGACACGCAAAATTCATTTTATCATGGCCAATTCATGAGTTACAATTACCCTAGAGTCACACTAATTTTTCTTAACCATGGCCATCTCTGTCATTCGGACACACGGAAAATAATTGAACATGGCAATACATGACTTGTAGTCACATTCAATCTGTATTACCATGGCCATCCATATTTTCGAACACATGATAAATATTTCTACATGGCCGATTAATAAGTTATGGCTACTATGAATTTGCGGCACCATGGTTAAAAACTTTCCAAAGACACACCAAACGTTTTCAGTGTGGCTGTTATTCACGTTTTGGACACATGGGATATGATAAACCATGGCGCTAAACTTTATAAAATGACACATAATGTTTTCAGTGTAGCTGTTGTTCACGTTTCAGACACAGGAGATACGATAAATCATGGCGCTAAACTTTATAAAATCACACAAAACGAACTCAATATGGCACATATTAGTTTTTAGCCACTTAGAATATTGATAAACCATGGCACTAAACTATATAAAATACACAAAACGTGGCAGATATTAGCTATCAGCCACTCGAAAATCGCAATTTTCATAGCTCGGCTTATTCTTTGGCCATGGTTTTGAATCTAAATGGTGGTTGTATCTTATATTCAACCACATGAATGCAGTATTGGCCACCTATACCGAGTCTTTAGGTCCTCTTTCTATCACGTGTAGCAAAACTCATCTTAATAACCATTCACAAAATTTAATCACACC
Organism: Papaver armeniacum; assembly: GCA_023531295.1. Classification (NCBI taxonomy): domain Eukaryota; kingdom Viridiplantae; phylum Streptophyta; class Magnoliopsida; order Ranunculales; family Papaveraceae; genus Papaver; species Papaver armeniacum. Next base: position 109,791 of record JAJJWW010013128.1, on the reverse strand, counting down.
ACAATTAAAATTGAACCAAAATAAATTTTATTAATCATATGATAAACGTCTCAGTATCTGACCAGTTGGGCAGTAACCTTAAGATAACAAAATACGAAAGGGAAATTTAAATCTTAAACATCCGAACTCTTCAGTCCACAACTATTTCTCTTAGTAATTAGGCTGCTGTCTTGAGTCTCTTGCTGGATCTCTGAGACTTCAGTTCCCCACTCTTCGCCGAAGGTTTCTTATTCTTCTTTGTCTTCTTAGTCTTTGGGTCAGCATCATGTTCATCAGGGTCTGAAAGTGGCTGGTTCTGCAGCAAGCAAGTGGATGTATAAGGCAACAAACCATGCTACTAATCAGGGCGCATAAGGTAATAGCTTAAATGTTCTTCGTTATCTGCCTCAACAAACATAAAAAAAAATATGTGCACCGGTGACAAAATATAGGTATCTCATATTTGCTTGTGTTAATGGCTACATTACTGAACATAGAATTCAGTTGAGTCAAGCATGTTTAGAGATGATGACAAAGCTACACAAGCAAGCATGTGCATGGTTCCACATATTTGTTATAACAGATGGACTAAATTAAGGAATATAAGAACTTACAGTAGAGCAAGAGATCACAAACTCTTTGGGCCAAGCTACAAAAGATTTTTCAGCATCCCTTACTTGTTTTGAGATGAGCAGATTGGATTGGCAGAGAATGATTCGGAAATATCGCTTTATCAACCGACACTTTAACACAATCATCCTTGAGTGGATCTCCATGAACTAACTGATTTGGTATTGATGGAAGAATAGTACCCAATGCAATGATGTTTCTCAGTGTCGCACTAGCCAGTTTGCATTTACCAATCTGCAAACATATATGCTATATTGACATCAACAGATTCAACTCTCAAAACGCTAAGGATTTTAACACCTGCAAAAAGGACATACCGTTGATGATATTTCGGTTTGGTCTTTAGATTGAGATTCGTCCCGAGTTAAGGGACCGATGCTCAGAGGCCGGAGACGTTTGTTTGTATTTTCCAGTCTGCAAACAGATAAGCTAAATTAACATCAACATATTCAACTCTCAAAACAACATATATTTATTAACTTCCGGCAAAAAAAATCACACCATTTGGAGTTCAGATTTGTCTTTCGATGCCGTCGACCGAGATGCACGTTGAGATTCAGGGGACTGGCTATTTGAATTTGATTCATGTCTTTCAATCGGAGAATTGTTTCTAACAGGGGCCTCAGGCATAAGAGACTTCTCACTAATAGGAGATTTCTGTAGAGTGCAGTTGACAGGGTAAAGAAATATTAGATACTTCAATTTTATTAGGAAATACATACTTAATAGAGATTACTAAGATGAATTTAAACATACCTAGTCAAAAATACTGATATAAACCAGTAGAAATTCGGCACAAATCAAAACAAAGACCTATAAGCAATATGGAATATGCTTACCCGTGCCTTTTTGCTGTTTGATTTTTTCTTTTTCAATACTCCTTGAGATTTGAACTGAGACATTAAGTTGTTCATCATTTTTGCTTGTGCATTCATTGCTTCCTTCAGTTCCTTCATTTCTTTATCCTTCCTATCTCTCTCCATTTGGTTCACACGTCTTTCATCATCCAGCTGTTTCTTCAGTTCAATGTGCTCCTTGGACGCTCCTTTCCGTGGCAGGTTCCAGTATGTTGTTGGAGTTACTCCCTTGCCTGCACATCTTACACGCCCACCATGTTCTTCCCCAAACACAAGTGTGACAGAATCTGTGCCTGGCTTTTTCGTCAAAGTTCCATCTTCCAGCTGCTTATCAAACTCCTCCTGCACAAAAAATTTAGGGGATTAAAAGTGTTAATCAATTAAAACAAACTTAATTTGCACATTCACTCTAGCACAAAACAAATAGCTAGGTAGTTTCAGTCGCATTACAAGCTGTGTTGCCTTCTCCCTAACACCATCGTCATCATATTCTCCATTTTTGTTTTGATGTGCCTTCCTCCACAGTAAAGACCGTGAAGGATTTTCATCTTCACGAATCTCTTTTTCTTTAATCTAGTAATTATTAAATACACAAGCCAAATATTAGATAAACTCTTCATATCATTATTAGATGTACTCTCTAATTAAGCATACAAGCTAACAGGACATTGTCGTATGATGACAAACTGGACTTACTAATTTTTCCAGCAGCCCCGCATATCCTGCTCTTCCCAACCTATGGTCATATTTGTGGTGCTCACGTGCCTTAACTCCTCTAGTGGACAATTTCTAAACACATAGATTAAAAGAATTTTATTCATAAAAAATTTAGACTAATTAATGAATTAATGTTGATAATGATACTAAATCGTGTAATATACAACCTTGCATTCAAAGACACCTCCGAGTCTACGAAGTTGTCCCATTGTTCTTGGTTCAAAGAACAAACGATATTGTTTAGGAATAGTCATAAGTTTAGCAGGTTTACCCAAATTGGGCACTATAAACTTTACATACAGTTTTCTTCTAAAATTGCGCAAATGTTCACCGAAGAATTTCATAATTTGATTTCTCCTAGTCTCCTCAATTTCATAAAACCGCTGCCAAAATATGAATTGGATGTTAATGGAGGTAACTCAGCAAAAATTAGTAACAAATATAATATTAACATTAAATATAGAAATCAGTATACACATACCACTAGTTCGTCCCATAACTTATCCCTCAACTCAGTCTTTACTTTCTTCCAATTCAAGTGCCTGAGGCCTACGTCCCGACGCACTATTACACCCATGTGACTAGCAATTTCAGATTTGTACTTCCCCTTAAAATGACCCAATTTATCAAATTCTATCACACGTTTCTTGCGATTCCAATTTTTCTTTAGCTTCTTTAGCCTAGTTAAACCTCGAACATTCTTCTCTTTAGACTCTGCTTTACTCTTTGGGTCCCCTGTGTCTTTTTATAGATTAAAAATCCACAATAAGAGTAAACATGGTGTAAGAGAAAACTCATTCTATTTAAGTCCAAAATAGAAATCAGGCTAGTATAACAGGTCTAACATTACCAAGATGTTCAGAACTTTCAGAAGATTCATCATCAGAACTGGATCTACTTCCAGCAGAACTGGAGTTACCATCATCGCTATCTTCGCCTTCATCCTCTGACTCTTCTCCATTCTGCAAGGCTAGAGCCTCCAAGACTGCAGTCTCATTGTCATCATACTCATCATCATCATACTCTGGCTCGCAACTCAAGTTCTTGTGTGTAGACATATCAGAAACTGCATATACATGAACATAATTAAGATGATTTACGAGTGACCCAAACATAGAACTCAAATATAATACCTAGGTGTCCAGCTATGTTACACGATACTAATAACTTTGTAAAAGATCCTACACATTATGTTTTCCCTAATTCTGACTTTCATACAAGATAGTATACCTACATAACAGCAATACGAGAAACATAAACTAAGACAAACCTTCTATGGTGCAGGCTAGTTACTTTCTGCATAAGTATTGTGCTGCTAAAGAAATATCGCTTACATAAGCTATTGCAGGTGGAAAACAAATATGTGCATACATATTTTGCACTACATCTACCTAATTTGTTGACTGACATTTGGTCTAACGACTCTAACCTATATCCATCTAAAGTCCATATCCCAGGTCCCTCATCTGGTCTAATCTAAACACCTGCATCAGATTGTGGAGGCTTTTTGAGAATTTGCACAAGCTTTGTGTACTATATTTTTATAGGGAAGATCGCCAAAAAATCGCATGACAAATAAAGATCGGATATGAGAAGAGAACGTATATGACATGGAAAAGCTTTTGCAGTGAGCACAATGTTGTGCCTAGGTGTCCAGCTATGTTACAGGATACTACTAACTATGTACAAGATCCTATACATTAAGTTTTCCCTAATTCTGACTTCCATACAAGATAATATACGTACATAAGCAATACGAGAAACATAAACTAAGACAAACATTCTATCCTCAGCTTATCCACATGGAAGTACTCACTAAATCCAAACGTATTATTCGGCTTCCCTTTCTTCGGATTCAGCTGCGACAATTGCACCTGATACTAAGAGAGAAAATAATGAGCACATCTCAATGGAAATTAACACATTAGGACTGATAATTAAAATGCCAAGTGATACAAGAGAAATACACATGGAATTAAAAATGCCAAGTAACATCAGAATAAAATTGAACAAACAAAACATCTAGGTCATTGGGGAATTAACCAGCCACAACAAAACCATGAAGAGTAAAACCCACAGTATCAAAAGAAAATATTCATAACCTGTAACTATTTTACCCAAGATATAAAAAACACCGAGAATGTATTTAGAAAATTGTAATTCAGTAAAATCAAGTTTGAGAATTATACCTTTAAGAAAACCACAATCCAATTCAGATAAGTTCCCTGTCAACAGAAATTAAAACCAATTAGGGTTTGAAAAAAAAATCAAGCTAAGGGTTCCCTTTCTAGTTGATGAGAAATCCAGAAGAAAACATACCTAAATAAGATGAAGATGAAATTCGATGCAATTTCTTTATCATTTTAGGGCTCTTTATATAGGCGGACAGATTCACAGCAAGCGGGAATAATCCCCGCCCAAAAGGATTTTCTTTTGATTTCATCCCGCCAAATGAAATTGTTAAGGTTCGAATCGAGAAAAATACTGACCGAGATTATTCCCGCTAATGTTCTTCTTCCATTACTTGTCAAGATATTCTTGTTTACATCATATTTTCATCCTACGACAATGCTGAAAAATTTCCAAAATTGCAGACCATATATCCTCTGAATAACCCCTAATTTTCTGCCAAAATATTAGAATTTCCGAAAGAAAAAAATTTTACCGAAGATGAAGATAGAGATGGGATGAAGTGAGGAAGATACGCTAGATCTAGAATAGATTTGGGAGAAAACTTTCTTTTAACATCGGTGACATCAACGATACGTGTCTTTTCTTTATTTTCTTTCATTTTATATTTTTTTAGTGAGCGTACACGCCATAAGCCCACCAAGCACATACCGCTACTGAGACTAACACAATCTCGAATGTGACCTGGCATACTCTTTCCAATCTTTTACTATTTTTAAACGGACTTGACTGGGTTGACCGGCACCAACAACAAATTGGTAAAATTGTTGTTGTGAGTATAATAAAATAATATTGCCACACAAATTTGTTGGAAAACTGGGTTGCAATAGAAGATGAAAGAACACAGGAAAATATTGTTGTACTCTAAATTTTCAAGGCTCATGCGATTTCTTTTAGACAATTATTTCTACCCTCCCAATAAATTGGCGATTACAACAGGTATGTGAAATAATGCCTTCAGGATACAATGAAAGCCCTACAACGGAAATTGAATTCAAGGTTTGTACCCCTTGATCCAATCAAGAACACATGTAAACAAAAAATTCTTAGACCTTTTCACTCTTTCACAAAAACGCGTCCCCATGACCCCGAATTGAATTCAGGGCTTCCCCAGACCCCCTGGATAGCGCAGTTGAAAATATTCCAACAAAATTTAATCAAAATTAGAAATTAGAGTTATATATAATACTCTGTAGTCGGTGGGATAATTCCTGGTCTCGCTCATAATCAAGTCGGTATTTGGTTAGATGGCATACTGCAATCATTGGGTTAGTTGTCCAGTTTCGCACAAAATTATGTTATTTGAAAATAAATGTTATTGTGGAATTGTAACGAGATGTTGTCGGTAGTCAAGACTCGACAATTCAATTCTTTTGAATTCATGCGGTATGGGTAAAAATTTAGTTGCATAATCAAAACTCGACACTTCAGCGGAAATTTGGATCGAGTTGGAAAGAATTCGAGGAAAACTGAAGAAACTGGAACTTCATCCTTTCGAATTCAAGTGGTTTGGGTAAAAAATTTAGTTGCATAATCAAGACTCGACACTTTAGCGGAAATTTTGATTGGGTTGGAAAGGATTCGAGGAAAACTAAAGAAACTGGAAATTCATCCTTTCGAATTCACGCGGTTTGGGTAAAAATATAGTTACACAATCAAGACTCGACACTCGACACTTCAATTGAAATTCTGATCGAGTTGGAACGAATTCGAGGGAAATTGAAGAAACTAGAACTTCATCCTTTCACATTGAGATGATTTGCTTCAAAATTTAGTTACATAATCAAGACTCAACACTTCAACTGAAATTTTGATCGAGTTGGGAAGAATTCGAGGAAAACTGAAGAAACTGGAACTTCATCCTTTCTAATTCACGCGGTTTGGGTAAAAATTTAGTTGCATGATCAAGACTCGACACTTCAACTGAAATTTTGATTGAGTTGGAAATATTTCGAGAAAAACTGAAACTGGAACTTCATCCTTTCGAATTCACGCGATTTGGGTAAAAATATAGTTACACAATCAAGACTCGACACTTCAATTGAAATTATGATCGAGTTTTTTGATTAAAGTTCGATCGAGTTTTTTCATAATGAGAAATTACACTAAAAAATCACTTGATCATAGTCATTAGGGGTGATTATGCTTATTATGTATGTATTTCCTTTTAGTTCAATCAAAATATCCACAATTTTACAAGAAGATCACTCGACCGTACTCGTAATGACCATGTATCATCTAATTCAATTCAATTGTGCTCATAATTCAGTCGAAATCTTAAGCTTAACATTATATATATTCGTTATCGACTAGAAAAATTAAATATAAGATTTGAGTTTATTTTCTTAATTAATATCCTGGCAAATTTAGGGGCGACCCCAAACGAATTAGGGGCGACATAAAAGACAAAATAGGATGAAAATACTTGTATGCCCCTTCATAATCGGTAGTTTAGTTAGCTACCGATTGCAAAATCTCATTTTTGGGACAACTCTATATTCGGTAGTTATATGAACTATTTTGACTACCGATTATAGGCTCCACCAAATTAGAAAAATAGAGGATTTTTGCAAAATCTCATTTTGGGGCAACTCTATATTCGGTAGTTATATGAACTATCTTGACTACCGATTATGGTAGGATATTTGCAAAGAGGCCCATTGTATAACGGAAGTAAGGATACCTTCATTTGCTACTGATTATAGGCTCAACCAATGCAGTTGAAAAAGCTTGGTGCGGGACATGGACGTGGTATGAATACAATTACGGTATGCTATACAAGGGGTCTACGAGAAAATTGAATTTCAGTCTGTTTTGGATTTTTTTCCTGGTTTTCAGTCCACTGTGCTGTTTTGTGTCGCCCCTAATTCTTTTGGGGTAGCCCTTAAATTTGCTAGGATTAATATAATTTATTTTATTCTTTTGTTTTTGTTTTTTTTTCTTTCTTTTTTTAATAATGAAATTCTCCCTTCTCAAATGCACCTGGCTTGGCTTGCTTTAAGAAAAAAAAAATGCACCTAGCTGATACACGTGCACTATCACACCAGTATACCATTTTTTTTTCCAAACACCAAACCGAAAAAACGATCTTTGGATACAGATCTTCGCTATCAATGGAGAAAATACACCAAACCTAACCTAAAACCCCTTCAATTACACGCAGAAAGTTTCCATCTCTCGGTCCAGATTTCCCTCTTCTTTCTTGGATCACAGATTTCTCTCTTCTCTCATGAATCACCATTGCGAATCTTCATTATCGATTGTGTAAGAGTCTTTCTTGATTGTTAAATTCAACAACATTTGAATCTTCAATGTTTGTTCATTAATGTATATTCTATCTGCAGGGACTAATTCAAGAAAGAAAAGTAGAAGAAATTGTCGAAACTCAATTAGATTCAACCACAATTGGGGAAAAGGGTAAATTTCTTCTTAGTTTTTGATTTACAACTTTGTATTTGATTTCAATCAATTTCTCTGCAAATCCCTATTCGATTTCAATCTATTTAACGAAACCTTCAACAAATGTGCTAAGCCATATAACGATCCGCTAAGTTTGGTTCGAGAAAGAGCTTTGTCCCCTTTCATACAATTAAAATAGGGTTTCTCATAAATTGATTAAACTACACAACAGCTAACCCTAACAACACAGGTATGTAAAGATTCAAACTTTCCTCCTTTTCCAGCAAAGATAAATTTCTACAGTGCATTCCCTGGAACATTTTAATTAACAGTGAGGCAAACCAAGTCGAGAAGCAAAGCCTTAATACATGTTTTATAGTGCATCTACAGCACAATAATAAACTTACATTATAAGTATTAGAATTCAAGGTTTAATTTTTCTTCTCTAATTGCTTCCCAATCACTCGTCGTTGCTTCCATGTTTGTCACCACCATTTTCGTCTCTGCCATCTTGGTCTTCGTCACTTGGTTCTTCATTAGAATAATATGCTTGCACAATCAAATCCAAATCATTAAATGTGTGCTTGATCACTTCGCCATTTCTTTTTATAACCCTTCTTCATTAGAGCTCTGCCCAATGTTAATTTGATATTTCATAGAACCACCAGCACCAATCCAGTGACCAGGTGGTGCAGCTATAGGTACAACGACAACATTATTAGCTACGAGTGCATTCATGGTGTGAGCTAATGTTGATGTGTATGATACTTCTACTAATCTCCTGTTCTTGTTTTGAAGATGATGATCAGATATCAAATCTCCTAGTTTTGTTTGTTTTAGCCATTCTAGTTCGTCACTGACAGATTCCTGAATACTCATGAGCTAACTCAATTGTGTTTTCACATTCTCAGGTACTTGGTGAGTTGGTTCTCAAAACTGTTGTATTTTGGTCGACAATCTTTGGCAGAGCTTCATCCGAAAATTCTACTTCTAAATGAATCAAAGCTGAGAACATGATGTTGTCTACAAATCTGTGAGAAGCTATATCAAGAAGGGGTCAAGAGGAAATAATAGGTACCCTTAAATGTAATATGTACACATACTTGTAGTCTCTGTTTGTCTTAGTGTTGTGCTCACATACCACGAATCTGCATAAGAACCATGTTTGATGGATGAATAATTTTGCGGGTTGCTATCTATTCTAGGAATTAACAAATCATACTATTCTAGGACTTCTTGGTGGCATTCAAAAACCCCACGAAGTACTGACCCTCAAAGTCCCGACAAACGTATTTTTAAAATAATTAACCTTAACACTTTTTCACTTGATATCTTTGTGTATACACTATACAACTTGTTTTAATCTAGGTTGGAAAGTACCCCCATGTGATTTTTCTTTCTTTTGTGGAAAAGATTTCTTTTCTTTCAGACACACAAAATATGTTCATATCATCAGGTGGCATCTGGAATTAGGAGTTTGCATAATTCATGAACATTAGAGTTCTTTATCGACTGATGTGACTTCACATCTTTCTAAAGAAAGCAGATTAGAGTTCTCAGACTTATACAAGTTTCCAACTATAAAAATTATGGAACTGATTGCTTTGGAACATACTACTTATAATATGATATTGCGAAGTTAGTCTGACAGCTCAGAAACCTAGAGTCAAATACCGTTACCATTCAATTTGAATTCTTAGAAACAGGCTCGCCATGGGTACTTATAGCGTGTGATCCTTTCCCCTAGTATCATGGACTACGTTCAGTTGTATGCTGTATCACTTTGCATTAAGAGAAAATTTAATTGCTGGTAGACCTATAAAGGCTGCATCTAAAAACTTACATTTATGCTTTGAGTGATTTTTTTAAACATAAAGAAATTGAAGTGCAGCTGATGTATTTGATCTGTTGGTTCTCTTTGCATTTCAGAATGGATAAATCCTGGATGAGTACTGATAGAACGAAAAAACGTTACATAGACGGAGTCGCGGCGTTTCTGCGATATGCTATCAACCATCTCATGAAGGAGGGTGAGACATATGATGAATTTCTTATGTTGTGTCCATGTATGGATTGTTTAAATCACTTCGCATGTTTAGTTGGCGATGTAGAACATCATTTATTCTTAAATGGAATCGATCAAACGTATACTACTTGGACTAAGCATGGGGAAGAGGATGAGGCAACTAGTAGTAGGCCGGTTAACGTCAACAATGGTATGCATGCTGAATTTAAAGATTTTGGAATGGGAACTCCCACTGATGCTCCAGATGAAGATTTTGGAATGGGAACTCCCACTGATGCTCCAGACACTATAGATATGATGAAGGCTGCAGAAGAGTTCGCAGATGATCCTATAAAGTTTAAAAAGTTACTTGAAGATGATGAAAAGCCTTTATACGAAGGATGCCCCAACTTCACAAAGTTGTCTGCCATTGTGCAGCTGTTCAAGTTGAAGAGTAAGCACGGTGCATCTGACATGTTTTATAATGAACTATTACCCTTGTTAAAGGACATGCTTCCGAAAGAAGGTAATTTAATGGTGAGGAGTACATATCAGGCCAAGAAAATATTGAAATCAATGGGTTCAGGCTACACAAAGATCCATACATGTATCAACAACTGCATTCTTTATAGGAACGAGTACAAGGATGAAAAAGTGTGTCCTACTTGTAAAGCATCCAAATGGAAAGTTGACAGGGACGGTAAAGTGTATGAGAATGTTCCAAAGAAAAGGTATTGTGGTACTTCGACATCATCCCAAGATTTCAGCGGTTGTTTCAATCGAAGGCCACAGTGAGAAAATTTGATATGGCATCATACCACTAGAAAAAAGACGGTATTTTTACGTCATCCAAATGGACTCACATGCTTGGAGAGAGATAGATAATAATTTCCCAGAAATTAAAGGCGATCACGCAAATCTGCGGTTAGCTGTTTGGTGATGGAGTGGATGTAAACAAAGGCACCAAACATCACAAAGCAGTATGGCCAGTTTTGGTTGTGATTTACAACCTTCCACCTGGGTCATGTATGAAGAGAAAGTTCATCATGTTGTCGTTACTTATAGACGGTGCGCTGAAACAACATCGATGTCCTTTTAGAACCTCTTGTTAAGGATTTTCGATTCTTATTTGAGAAGGGAAAGAGAACATGGGATGCATATGCCCAAGAAATGTTTACTCTACGTGCAGTTGTTTTGTGGACGATAAACGATTATCCTGCTCTTGGTACACTATGTGGTTGTCGCTACGCTGGATATCATGGTTGTGTAGTGTGTCGGAAAAAAACTCACAGTATTAGACTTGATGACTCAAACAAGAATGTTTATGTAGGTTATAGAAGATTTTTACCGTATGATCATCCATTCAGAAGGCAGAAGAAGGCATTTGGCGGAGAACAAGAGTGGGAGACTGCTCTCCAATACCAATGACCGGGGAAGAAATATATGAGGAGGTAAAGCGCATAAAGAATTCATGGGGAAAGAAGGGGAAGAATGCTCAAGAGGAAGACGTGCAGGCTACACTTGGAAAAGGTGGAAAGATGAAGCGCATCAAAAAAACGAAGATTAAACGCACCATAAAAATTTCAAAGGAACTCGACAAGTCAGGTGAGGAAGAGGAAGGCAGGGAAGCCACTTACTGGAGCAAGTACAATATATGGCAGCGACTACTTAGATATTGGCGTTATAATGATGTCCAACATTGTATTGACTTCATGCACGTCGAAAAGAATGTGGGCCAAAGTCTTGTTGGAACGCTGCTGCACAACGGGAATTCAAAAGATGGATTAAATGCCAGATTGGATTTGGTGCGTTTAGGGTTAAAACCAGAGTTGCAACCTAAGACAGATGACAAAGGAACGATACTTCCGCGACATGTTATACATTAACCACTGAAGAAAAAGACATATTCTTGGAGACACTATCCGAGTTAAGAGTTCCAGAAGGGTATTGTTCGAATTTTTCCACCCTTGTGAACCAAAAAGAGCGTAAGCTGATCGGACTTAAATCTCATGATTATCATATGCTTATGCAACAATTTTTGCCCGTCGCAATTCGATCAATTATGCCTACACCTGTGAGATATGCTATTATCAGGTTTTGTTTCTTCTTCAAATCAATATCTGCCAAAGAAATCAACGTGGAAGAGCTAGATAAATTGCAAGAGGATCTCTGTGTGACGTTATGCTTACTAGAGAAGTATTTTCTTCCATCCTTTTTCGACATTATGATTCATTTAACTGTACATCTTACCAGGGAAGTAAAATTATGTGGTCCGGTTTGCTTTCGATGGATGTATCCTTTCGAAAGGTGTATGAAGGTTATCAAGGGGCATGTGCGGAACAAGAATCAACCTTGTGGATGCATTGCCGAAGAGAATGTTGCAGAAGAGACGATTGAGATATATTGTGAGTACCATAGAAGCATCAGGACAATTGGTATTCCATTGGATAGGCATAATACATCTCACGATGGTCTGGATTCTGAAACTGTTATGGATGGAGAACCGCTATCAGCTGGAGAGCCGTGTAAAGTTACCCGTGACCAGTTGAGACAAGCACATTTCTATGTAATGGAGAACACGCCTGAAATTGGGCCCTACATAGAGTAAGTATTAATTTGTTTATTTTCCTTCTTTTTTTTTTTCCGAGAGTTCAAAATATAATAACATTGGTTATTGTACATACCAGCCGACACAAGCTCTATTTGCAAACCGAATATTCTACTAAAAAGCGAGCATGGCTGGAGAAAGAGCACTTTAACTCGTTTGGCGATTGGTTAAGAAATGAGGTAATAGGTTGTATAAAATGTGTTATGTTTGATGTGTTATATTCCTTTATAGTCAAGGTTCATCCTAGTAATGAATTTCAGGTTGAGAAAGAGTTGGCAGTCGACAGACAAAGTATCTCAGAGAACTTAAGATGGATATCACATGGCCCGCACTACGAAGTAACGAAATACACCGTATATCGCATCAATGGATATCTATTCCGCACAAAATCTCGTGATGGTAAAATTCACCAGAATAGTGGGGTTAGCGTTGCGGCAAATGACATGCACATATCTAGAGATGATGGCGTAACATATGGTAAATCGTCTTATTATGGTGTCTTGGAAGAGATATGGGAGTTAGATTACGGTGAAAGAAATGTTCATTTGTTCAAGTGCAATTGGGTTGACAATAAACGCGGGGTCAAAAGAGATAGTCTTGGCTACAAGATTGTTGAGCTTACTATGTTGGGACACAAAAATGATCCTTTTATTTTAGCCTCACAAGCTAGACAGGTATTTTATGTCAAAGACCAGCTAAATAAGAAAAAGTCTATTGTTTTTGTGACACCTCCCAAACATTATAGAGATGCGTATGATGATGATGGCAACGATGAGGAATTCAGTACAGTAGTTTTTTCTCGGAATGATAATATCTTGCCGGCTGTAGATCCACAAGACTTGGGTAAAGAATCTCGAAATGATTACTTCCGAACCGACCGCATCGGGGTTTACTTATACGCAAGCCAAAATGACACTCCCGCTGGTACGTCGCTTTATTTCCTTTAATCTGTGGTTATTCAGTTAGTGACATGATTTTGATAGAACGAAAATGATGACCCTTTTTTTGTTTATTCCTGTTCCTTGGGATGCTCTAAAAAAAATAACATGATTTCATTCGTGTCTCATATGGAACTTCAATTGCAATTGCTACTCTTGTACTTGGCAACTTTATACTCTGGTCACTTTTAAATAGAGATCCTAGAGAAACTGTTGGTATGTTTTTTGTCATGTTGCTTAAAATGTTGGTATTTATTTTTGTTATATAGTGAAACGTTTATATCTGCTTTGTTGTGTGATCTCTTTGAGTCTGTGCATTTTGGCTGACATTTATGAAATTAGATATCTCAATTTCATGTTGTTGGTAGCTTAAGTTAGGTTCATTCTGAAAGTTCTGTCGACTTTGCCGTCTTTGGAACTTGGTTGTCAACTTTCCATTGAGTACTTTTGACTTGCTTAATGCCAAATTCCTGATTGTGGGCTATCTGCTTAATTTTTGTATTTTTGTTTTCTTGCCTCTTATTATTATTAGCTTTCTGTTTCCCACACTACTGTATGTTTCCCGAGCTTAATCTTTGGACTGGTAAAATGTTAGCTACAAATCCACATATATATGTGGAAGTTTAGTTCTTGTGATTCTTTATACAAGTACAAAGATACTCGTTTGGCTGTAATTTTATGGTGGTCATATACATATTAATTCTTTTTACTGTTTAAATTTTCTATTGTTTAAATTTCAGGATCAGCAATTACTGGGCCAATTGGGAAGGAATGTAGCCAGGGATTGCTAGTGCCGCAAATCTTGTTGTTTAGTTTCCTGAAAGTTAATTAGTCCATCATTTTGCATCGAAAATTGTTTATGTCTTTATTTTTGGGCAAAACAAAATGACTGTTATAGGCTAGTGAAATATTGGATGAGCTGTGTAACTTTTGCTTGGTTAATTGACATTGTTGATGCCTAATCTTAGCGAAAGATATTCAATGACTTTGTTGAGTTACTCGTGTGCAATAAAAGATATTGACTTTGCAGAGTTACTATGTGCATAAGTTTTCATGTTTCGTCATATGTGTTCTATTTTTGCTCAAAAATGTAAAATGCATCATCTGTCTGCATCTTTTTCTTGTTGTAATTGATAAATTTCTTATGAAGAAAAATGTTGCAGTCCGACATTTTATCATCGAGCTTACTTTCTTACGTTCGTGGTTATTGAATTTGTTTTGTGATGTTGAACAATATTCTATGATTAATCTACTCTCTCCATCGCCAATATACGATGGCACCTTTTTCAATCAATAGTGCGAAACATTTGGTTTTATGATGAAGCAGCTGATTACAGAAGTCTCCAACTATCTCTGGCCCGACCAATATACAAAAATAAAAGGTAAAAAAGATAAAACGCAAAAAATAAAACACTTGCAGAAGTTGATCGAGGAACTGATAAACATCTACATGCCATATGATAATCCAAAAAATTTGAAATTCATGTAGCTATATGTCTATCTTTGGACATGTTGGACAACTGTGTCTATTTCTTAATAATCCCAGTGGCTAATTTATTTGATTTTGCCTCGAAGAATTAAAGTGTCTATTGAACCCTACTTTTTGGACACATAAAAGAATCAAAGTGGCCAAATAATTTTGTTTTCCGCCTCGCCTGAATAGGCGTGTCTATTTCCACCCTACGCATTAGACACGCACACAATTGGTTAACGTGACCATGTACCTATCTATGGCTACATGTCATGGGTTTATACTTAAAACCATGGACAAATAGTATCCTATGGCTACAGGAGAGTGATCAATGTGGCCACAACAACAATATAGGCCTGTAGCCACGGAAAAATATTTTGGTGTGGCTAGGCTTTTGATCTGAAAATGTGGCCTATGTGACAGTTTGTACTAGTGTTGAATACCTTGAGTGTCACCGCCAGTCAAAATTATATCGTCCATATAGAGGAGAAGTATAATGATACCCGTACTAGACTGTTTGACAAACATAGAATGATCAGATTGAGAAGATTTAAATCCAGCGCCAGAACAAACGAAGCAAAAACGATGAAACCAAGCACGGGGTGCTTGTTTCAAGCCGTATAGCGCCTTGTGCAAAGAAACAAACATGATCATGAAATCTTGGATCCACAAATACTTGAGGCTGCTCCATATAAACTTCTTGATCAAGAGACCCATGTAAAAAAGCGTTCTTAACATCTAGTTGCTTAATAGGCCAAGATGAAGAAACTGCCAAACTGAGAACCAAACGAATAGTCACAGGTTTGACAACTAGACTAAACATTTTATCCTAATCAATACCATGTTGTTGAGAGTACCCTTTAGCAACCAAGCGTGCCTTACGTCTGTCAAGTGATCCATCATATTTCTGTTTGACACGATAAACCCATTTGCAACCAATGATATTCATTCCCTATCGACGAGGAACAAGAGACCATGTGCCATTATGTAACAATGCATTAATCTCCTCAAGCATAGCTTCCCACCATTCTGAAGACTTGGAAGCTATGGTAAAACATGATGAATCCGTCGGTATTCTAATTGTACTCAGTTTGCAAAACTATATAAGATTGGATATAGAGTAGAGAAACAACCTTTGAAACTCCTAGGTTGAATAGTATGGCCCTTAAGTCGAGTAACCATAGGATGCAAATTGGTGGTCGACGGTGGTAGCTCCTGAGCAGCAGGAAAGTCTGAAGAGGATGATTCAGATGACACAAAATGTGTAGAAGAGGAAGGAGAAGAGGATGAATCCCCGGAAAAGGATAGTCTAGTAGGTGATAAAAGTGGAGCACTAGAATTTTGAGAAAAGGCATGAGTAGTGGGTGAATCAGAAGGAAGAGAGTGAGGAGGTGGTGAAGTTGACGTAACAGAAACCGAAGAAGGAGAAAACTCAGAAGTAGAAAGAGGAATATTTACTAAATTTGGAGGTGGAGACAGATGTGTAGGGCGCAAATCGTGTTTGGACAAACAACAGATTACGTGTAGGCTGAGCAGAGAAGATGAAATGTTTAGTTTAACACCGGCATCGGTGGGATATGGAAAAGCGGACTCATCAAAAATGACATGACGAAATATGTAGACACGATTACTCGAAACCTCTAAGCATTTGTAGCCTTTATGCTTATCACTGTAACCAATAAACATACAAGGAAGTGTTTTTGGCTGCAATTTGTTTTGGAGGAAATGAGATAGTAGAGGGTAACAACGACATCCAAAGGCTTTGAGAAAACCAAAATCCGAACTCTATTATGCACAGACAAAAACGGAGTATTGTTGGACAAAACTGGAGTGGGAAGACGATTAATCAAGTACGTAGCGGTGTCATAAAATTCAGCCCAAAAACATTCCGGTAAACCACTTTGAAACATAAGAGCACGACCAGTTTCAGTAATATGACGTATTTTCCGCTCAGCAAGACCATTTTGTTGTGGCGTGCTAGGGCAGGAAGATCGACTTTGAATACCATTAGCAATCAAATAGGATTTTAATGGATTAGCATACTTAGTGCAACCATCATACTGTAAAACGAGAATTGATGTTGAAAACTGTTTTTCAATCATAGCTTTGAAATCCAGAAAACAACGAAACACTTGAGTTTTATCGGATAGGAAGTATAGCCAGGAGAAACGAGAACATTCATCAACAAACAAAATAAAATAACGAAAATCACAATTGGATGGAAAAGGTGCAGGGCCCCATAAATCAGAATGAATAACAACACCAATTTTATTAGAATAAGTAGTTCTCGACATGAAAGGAGAAGACGATGGTGCTTAGCACCTACACAACTAGCACAAATAGATTTAAAAGAACAACCACTAGAAGAAAAAGGGAAAGAAAGACTAGACTTAAGAGACTGAAACACACGATTATTAGGATGACCAAGACGCATATTCCATACTGCTGGACTTGTACGAGTACCAATTGTAGTAGCAGAAAAAGCTGATGGAGTTGATGACTTGGGAGAACAATAATTGCTGTCGAGAATTGGATACATGCCATCTTCAGTCTTGCCCTTGTACAGAGGAGTTCCCGTTCGCCGATCCTGAATGCAAAAGCCAAATTTATCAAAGACAAAAACACAATCAGAATCACGAGTGAGTTATCCAACATACCCTAAATTTTTGGCAATTAAAGGCACATGAAGAGTATTTTTCAATAATATCTTAGATGAGGGAGAGGTGATGGTGATATCACCAGTCCATGTGATAGGCAAAAGTTTTCCATTGCCTACAAGGACTTTTGCATTACCGTTGTAGTCTACACGATTCGACATTTGAGAATCATCAGAAGTCATGTGTGCTGAGGCAGCGGTATCAACAAACCAATGGTTTTCATATGGCATGGACTGTACTTGCATTGCGGAGAATGCCTGAGGTAAGTCAACAGTCTGTTGCATGAGATGGTGGCAGGTTGAAGCTACGTGACCAGGGTTTCCACACCATTGAAAAACAATAGAAGATGAAGGTGGAGGACCAAGAACTGAGGGCGCATCATAACCATGACCATTGGCATATGGACGACCAAACGAGCTAGTAGAGTGGTTGTTGCTGAATTGAGAACCACCATAACTTCCACGACCACGATTATTAGACCAAGTATTGTTGGAAAAGCCATTATTCCAGCCACCATTGTTCCAGTTACCATGACCATTATTGTTCCAGTTTGGACGAGTCTGTTGGCTTCTCCTTGTGGCATATCTAGAAACAACGGTGTGCAATGGTCTTTGGCAAGGCTCAGTTGCAGGTTGATTTCCTTCTTAGGCAGACAAACCAGCCTATTAATGAACGGGTTAATGCTACTAAAACTAATTTTGTTAATGGTCTTGCAACGAGGCACAATAGAGCGTGAAAGAGTGAAAACAACCGATTGGAGGATTTGTTAAAATAAACTTTGATGGGTCTTTTGATAAAGAAACAAATAAATTTGGAACAGGTCAAATCATGTTTGATGATGCAAAGGAGCCAGATGTATTTTAGGACTAGGATAGGACGAGGAGGATGGTGAAGCTAAGGAAGCATTGGAGGCTATCAAGCGGGCTAAAGATAAAGGAATTCGAAGCTAGAGTTGGAAGGAGATTACGGTAATGTTGATAATGCTATCGGTGGTGGTTCGGGCTCTATGAACTGGATGAGATAATAAGTTACCGTACGTAATCATCTACTTAAGGATTTAGAGAAGCGGAAGTATTCATATGTTCATAGGAAATCAAACAATATTGGCGATTCTCTGGCAAAAGATCTTTTTCCTATTAAAAAAAATATATAAACACTTATTAATTACTTTTTTGATCACATATTATTATTATTATTAATTTTTGTGAGTGGGTGCTTCTATTAATTTAACTACGCCAAAGATCCACTATTCTCCAATACGAAATTACCATTTTCGTTTCCTAGACGCATAATGAAAAACAAACTCCAAAATCCACTTGCAAAACTCACGCCAATAATAGCATACTACAAAAACATCTCCTTGTATATGAGGAAAAAGGAGAAGTATTTAGTCACCATTTAGATAAACCCAAAAATTTTGACTGGAATTCAAATTTGGAGTGGACCGTATAAAAAAAAAAGATTTCCATACCAAAAATAATCTCCATCTTGTTGCTTTTTATTTTAGTTTTCTCCAAAATCTCATTACTTTCTCGTCCATATATATCTAGAGATACAATTACTGAATTAAAAAGACAATTCAATTTTCCTTTTCGTTAGTGATAAATTTCATCTCTCGGGATGTTAGGCATATAAATAGAAGAACACGCGTTACACACACATAAATTGGTGAAGAAACATGATTCCAACGACTCATGGAATTCAAATGAAAGATCGAGGTGTACAAAATTGGGTATCTTTACATTTGATTTCCCTTTCTATTTGCGATATATTTCTAATTGATATCTTTAATTGTATTTGGATTTTATGATCCTTTATTTTGATGTTTTTGTTATTTTTATGAGAGATCATGTAATCAGTATTTTGATTGACCAAGAATGAGGTGTACAAATTGCATGATTTGTTATTTTTGTGAGAGATCATGTAATCAATATTTTCATAGACCGAAAATGAGGTGTACAAATTGCATGATTTTGATTGCGATTGCATAAATGGGAACTAAAGTGCATGGAAGGATTATTTTTACCGCTCTTATACTTTTATTGACTCCCACCACATGACTGAAGCTTTGGCCTCCTATGAAAAGTCCAGAATGCATTGGTTTATTACCACTAATGTTGCAAGTTATGACAATGTTCTTGGTTCTTGGCCAGAAATGTTTAGAAGGTGTTTGAATACTATGCGGAACTGTACGGATTTAGCAACTCCTCCAAGGAATAATTAGGCGGCACATAGAGTCAGAATTACAAAGAAAAATAAAATAAAAATTTAGGCAAAAGCCAATCCTAGAAAATAGAAGTAAAAAAGAAATTTCTTCACAAAAATATTAAAGTGAACTTGTTTTGGTGGTTCCAGTGTCATTGTCAAAGTTTAATTTAAGTTTTGACTATTTTATCGCTAGAACTTGGGAATTTTCTTTCTAAAAATACTCGCCACTCATCCTTAAATTGGGTATAATCATATGAAGTTTATGCTTATAAACCCGAGCAACCGTGCTTCGTTTTCACAAGTGCTTATTACGTTTCTCGAAGAGTATGTAAATGCTCTTATAATCATGCTTCAAAAAGAAAAGGAAAAAAAAAACACTCTTATAAATTATGGAGTTTATCATATAAATTTCTGAGTAATTGATGAATTTCAGATGTCTCTTAAAATATGGGATATTGGAGAAAAATGAATTGAAAATATGTTTATTTTTGTTGAGATCTAAGTTGCACAGACGCGGACGCGTAGACGCGGACACGACACTACAAAATTTTCAAAAAACTAGGACGCGGACGCGGACACATATATACATATTTTATTTATATACTATATATATATATATATATATATATATATATATATATATATATATATATAAACAAAGACGGACACTACTATTATTAATCATGTATTTATACGAAGAAAGTCGAGTATTTCGACCTAAAAATTAGAAAATGATGTTACATATGTATAAATTTCAAAAGAAAAGAAGATAATCAATCACTATTAAACTCATAGCACAATCAAAATGCATTCTTAGATCAACACATGTCCAACTAAGGGTATACCGATGTCATTTCCAATTACAAAATCCTAATAAAGACCTAAATTATTGATATAAATGTTTGTCTTTCTTCATTTGGTTAATAATAGTAAAATTAAAGGAAAAAATTTATATGAAAATGAAAAAAAAATGCGTCGGACACGCGTCATCGGTGCGTCCAAACCAGACGCGCGCAGGACGCGCAAATTGGTGCGTCGGACACACATCGTGTCAGCGTCCCACGCGCGTCTCGTGTCCGCCGCGAGTCGGACGCGGACACGGCTCAAGAAATGGAGTGTCCGTGCAACCCAGGTTGAGATGGATTTTCTAAGAGCTTTTCAATCATTTTTTAAGAATTTGTTTCACAACAATAAAGATAAATAGTATTTGGGATCAGTACTTTTTTTTTTTTTTTTTTTTTTTTTTTTTTTTTTGGAT
Source organism: Papaver armeniacum (assembly GCA_023531295.1). Classification (NCBI taxonomy): domain Eukaryota; kingdom Viridiplantae; phylum Streptophyta; class Magnoliopsida; order Ranunculales; family Papaveraceae; genus Papaver; species Papaver armeniacum. Next base: position 88,874 of record JAJJWW010013128.1, on the reverse strand, counting down.
CAGTTTAATTGGGTCGACCAACCGGAAATTCCGAAAGTTCGAAGCAAAGGGGTCCCACTTTTGTTGTCAAATGAAACTCAAACCAAAATTTACAATGTGATAAAAGTGGTAGTATTTGACTAAAACACCTGTACTTGTAAAAAAAAATAAATCATAATCCTCTATTAACATGGCTTTTCCTCACCAAAATCCTTTGTTTTCGGTCAATGTTTAAGGACGGAAATGGTTTGGGTCATGAAATATTGACGGACTGGGTTGAATCGGTCAACCTTGTTGATACTAAAAATACGCTTTAGCCCTCAGTTTTTAACCCAACCACACCTGAAAATGGGCAGAGTTAAAAATCATACCCGTTTATCCTGATCCGAATGAAACTCTTCGTTTTCTTTTTATATTTCGGACGATGCTGTGTTCTTCTCCCTCTCACTCACTTCCCCCTTTCTTTTGTGGAGGATAATCGCAGCAGAAATGGACGGTAGTCCTCTAGGTGAGCCAAAATTCCTTATACATAATCACTCGTGATTATGTATCTACTTAGCGTATGTTGAGTTTCCTGTCGATGCAGTTTGTTATTTTGGAATCGAACCCTAGGTTGGGTTTCCACCAGTATGGCCGTACTTTATTCATTATGGTTTGATTGTAGAAATCAATTCGGGTTAGTGTGATAATGTGCAAAAGATAGTTTAATTTTTTTTATTTTTATGCTTCTTCTGAATCGATTATAAAGTTAAAGAATGTAGAGTCTATGGTGTTTTAATTTGGATAAGTTGAAAAATGACGATTGAGACGACAGCCTTGGGGATATCAGCAGTAGCGATTCACCGTAAAGCTTATAAGGAGTATGCAAATTAAAATGTCGTCTCGACTGATCTTTTTCGCAATTGCTAGGTTTCTTCTGGGAAATCCAAACCAGGGGTAAGCAAGCTAATGAATTGCGATGAATATCCACAATGGTCTCCCCAGAAGTTGTCATCTGATCCTAACCTCGATTTTTTATGGCATACTCGTGGTCCAAAGCGAGGGGAGCCACGACATTTCACTTTCATTCAGTTCAATACCAAAGAGGTATATCATCCATTACTTAAACTACTTTGGATTGTTATAGTGTGTACATTCTTTATAGGAAGATTGGAATGCTTGAATAACAATGTGGTACAGAGCGAGAAGGTTCGCATAAACTATAACAAGGGTGTACAATCTAGTGTACATGTGAAAAAATGACTTCATAAGCTTATTCTTGCATAAGTAACTTGGGTGTACAAATTGGTGCACATGGGAAAAAGATTGACTTGATAATCTTATGCTGCATAGATGCCTAATGGTGCACGTGTTGGAAAACAACTTTGTAAGCTTATGGTTGTGTTTCCCGTTTTGTGCACATTTTGTTTTTGAACTGTTATTGTGCACATGTTTGTACATATATGTTGATTTTTAATGTGTACATAGTTACACAAATGTTGATTGTTAATGTGTACATAATTGTATACCCGTTGATTGTTCATGTGGACGTAGTTGTACACATGTTGATATAAGTGTATTATATCTTGATGCATCTTTGATATTAATCTTTTTTGTAGCGGATGTGTGAATCATAGACAATATATCACTTGGTCAAATTTAATGAACACCGCTAGACATGGATATGGCATAGAGACGATTTCCTTTTGATTGTTTTGATTATAAATGGTGGATATCATTAGGGTAAGTTTTTTTTTATCTTTCAGTTTAGTGTCCTTTTTCTGGACTTTATAGATGTGTGCATAGTTGTACAACATTGTTCTCTCTCATGGATGTATGTCATGTTTAATTTATGGATGTTGGATTTGCTAGGATTTCTGTAGAGGTGTACATGTCTGTACAATAATATATGTTTTTCATGTACACTTTAATGTACACGGTGTTTGTTTTTTATTTATGTTTTTGTAATATGCAGGGTATCAACCATGTCGGAGAAGGTTGTGTATGCTATTCTGAACCATGGTGCGCGTTCAGTTCTATTTTTGGTAGAGGTGTACATATTTTATACACATAAATTCTCTGTGAGGTGTACATATTTTATACACAGAAATTCTCTGTAGGCCCAGATGGATTGTGTCTCTCTAAGGCAGTAACTGACTAACATTTTACTTTGATCATTTTTCTAGCTTTGTTTCAACCCAAGATTTCTTATGTTATATCGTTTTGTCCTCGATACAGGTTGACTACTAAACCAACCTCTACAAATATGGCTATTATCCAACTAGAGCTTGGCGTGGTTGATATTTTTGTAAGTCTGTGTAGACTAGAGTGGCAGTCTGGCTATCATGGATACTAGATTTTTGCAGACGCCTACATACATGTATACCGGTGTAAATTAAAAAAAAAATTAAAACAAAAAGTATAGTCATATGGTTACTCTTTTTGTAGATATCGGAAAATGCTTTCCAAATATATAAAGTTTGTGAATTTTGGATGTGCGATTTGAAAGATGACTTTGTTTTTAATTTTTTTTTATATTATTTAAAATTACTGACATCATCATGAGTCACTTTGGACTAAACTGTAAATATTTGGACTAAATTATAAATTAGGAAGGTTATTTGTGTACTTTTAATGAAAAAGGACTAATTTGTACCTAGTTGAAGGAGTGAGGACTAGCTAGTATATTTGGATGGTATTTTGGACTAAATGGCCGTATTTTTCCTTAGTCAATATGATATGAGTGTGTCTGTTGGCTTCTCCTTGTGGCATATCTAGAAACAACGGTGTGCAATGGTCTTTGGCAAGGCACAGTTGCAGGTTAATTTCCTGCTTAGGCAGACAAACCAGCCCATTAATGAACGGGTTAATGCTACTAAAACTAATTTTGTTAATGGTCTTGGAACGAGGCACAATAGAGCGTGAAAGAGTGAAAACAACCAATTAGAGGATTTGTTAAAATAAACTTTGATGGGTCTTTTGATAAAGAAACAAATAAATTTGGAACAGGTCAAATCATGTTTGATGATGCAAAGGAGCCGGATGTATTTTAGTTTAGGACTAGGATAGGTCGAGGAGGATGGTGAAGCTAAGGAAGCATTGGAGGTTATCAAGTGGGCTAAAGATAAAGGAATTCAGAAGCTAGAGTTGGAAGGAGATTCTGCTAATGTTGATAATGCTATCAGTGGTGGTTCGGGCTCTATGAACTGGACAGATAATAAGTTACTGTACGTAATCATCTACTTAAGGATTTAGAGAAGTGCAAGTATTCATATGTTCATAGGAAATCAAACAATATTGGCGATTCTCTGGGAAAAGATCTTTTTCTTATTAAAAAAATATATAAGCACTTATTAATTACTTTTTTGATCACATATTATTATAATTAAAACAACGCCAGATCCACAATTCTCCAATACAGAAATTACCATTTTCGTTTCCTAGACGCATAACGAAGAACAAACTCCAAAATCCACTTGCAAAACTCACGCCAATAATAGCATACTACAAAAACATCTCCTTGTATATGTGGAAAAGGAGAAGTATTTAGTCACCATTTAGACAAACCCAAAAAATTTTGACTGGAATTCAAATTTGGAGTGGACCGTATAAAAAAAAAAGCTTTCCATAATAAAAATAATCTCCATCTTGTTGTTTTTTATTTTAGTTTTCTCCAAAATCTCATTACTTTCTCATCCATATATATCTGGAGATACAATTACTGAATTAAAAAGACAGTTCAATTTTCCTCTTTGTTAGTGATAAATTTCATCTCTCGGGATGTTAGGCATATAAATAGAAGAACACGCGTTACACACACATAAATTGGTGAAGAAACATGATTCCAACGACTCATGGAATTCAAATGAACGATCGAGGTGTACAAAATTGGATATCTTTATATTTGATTGCCCTTTCTATTTGCGTTATATTTTTAATTGATATCTTTAAGGGTATTAAACAAAAGTGTCCCTCTCATAATATGTTAATTACAGATGTGTCATTGTTTCAAACAGATTTAGAAAAGTGTCCCTTAGAGAGGGTTTTCCGTCCACACGGAGTTAAGTCGCCGTTAACTCGTTTTGGTCCCACCATAAATTATTAAATATTCAAGGTAAATTACCTGTATATCCATTGAAATATCAAAATTCCATATTTGTCCTCGAGTTAAGATGACATCTAGAAACAAAATCATCTCGAGAATGATCTGACGATCCAATTTGATCACATGTGTTATCAATGCAACTTTGAGGATCGAGGAAATTGGACGGTAACATGAAGGGTCAGAAGGGATCATAAAACAGAAACTAAACCCTAAAAATCATTCATCTCCTCTTCATTTTTTCTCTCGCGGCGTTCTTTCTCCACCTCCTTTCCTTTCTATTGAAACTCTTCTTCGATGAAGAACTGATTACGGTCGGATCGGTTGAAGTGTTTGAAAGGTTAGTGAAGATGGCGAAGGAAGTGATACGAGCAATGTAAGGTAAATTTCTTTTGTGTTTTATTTTTCGTTGCTGTTTTTTTTAATTCTCGAATGCAATCATGCATAAATGATCAATTGTTAGTGTTAGGGTTTTTGATTTTGATATGATATTAGTATGATGAAATGATTTAGTTGTTCTGATTTTGATTTTAAAAACCCTAATTTTTTTCAAATTGAAGATTAAATCCTAATTTTGAGATTTCGGGATTTTTAATTTAATATGATAGTTAAATTTCTAATGTTAGTCTGGTAATGATAGTAACTGGTGGTTGTTGTATGTTACTATGATCATTGATAAGACTTTGTGAGAGTTTAAAATGGTTTGGCGTGATGTTTCAAGCTACAAAACACGCACTAAAAGAACTTGCTGCCGGTGAATTGCACTGCTGAATGGTGAATGGTGAATATTGAGAAGAAACTAGAGTAGTTGTAGCTATTAGGACGGTTAGGTTTGCTTTAGATTTTAAATTTTAAGCAAGTCTCTGATTGTTTTGGGTTGTTTTTGAACACTAAGAACTAGTGGAGGACTTGTTTTTTCTGCTGTGTTGCAAGTGTTTGATGACTGAAATTAAGTGGTGTTTAAGAGAGATACTGAACTAGAATTGTTGTCTTGTAGTGGAGCTCGAATCTGCTGGTGAAGAAGCCAAAACAGGATCTCAATACAGCAAGGGAAACCACACCTCTCAGACACCTACAAAACTGCACACCAAATGTTTGATAAAAAAACCTAATAGAAGAGAAATGGGGTAAAAGTTCTTATTGTCTTGTTTTTGTATATTTCAGTATGACATGTAAAATTTAGATGTGGTTTAGCTTATGATAAAACTTAATTTTTGAGTTAGCTATTAATGCGTAGGTGATATATAAATATATCTGCAATCACTTAATTGTAAATTTTGGTACAGTAGCATGCCTACATATAGTGTTATAAGCTAATTCATGCAAGTTTGATGGAACGTAAATACTAAAGAAAATGGTACCTGATCTTGAAGACATGTACATATTGTGTTGTACTGTGTAGGTTGTGAAGTATGGGGACTAAACACCTTAATGGTTATTTTAAGCTAGGTTGAATTTGTTAATCGGGATGTGATCTATTAATTAGTGTCATGGTTTTTTTAGTAGTATACATGTGTGTTGTATTAAGGAATTAATTGTATTAGTCTAAACTACTTGTACGGTGTTGTGGGGGGGAATTTATGTGGACTAAACTAAAACCCATGATCCCTTTGTGAATGTGTTGTTCATTTTGTGCACTTCAAATCCTTTCCTTTAGCTTACAAAACTAGTTTACTGATTGGAGCCAGGAGCACATATACTCTCGCTTTTACATAGTTTACTGGTTAGAGAGTGTAATCGAGAAAACAGACTTGCCACAGGGGTGTCAATTTCAGAGAGAAATTTGTATGAAAGAATAGGTTGCAATTGTAGTAACTAGAGAGATTTTTGATAAATTGGTGGCTAGTTAATATAAGAGATTGATGCTTGGTTTTAACTATATGTACTCTCATTTGCAGCCACCCAGAAGTGCAAGAAGTCTGAGGTGAGGTTGGATCCAAAGCAGAGAGGCCAAAAACTATGGTGGATGGAGCAACCCAAGATGTAGTGGCAGGTGCGGAACGACTGGGTCAGTTACTACATGGCAGTCCACATTTGGTCAACTCTTTTTCGCCCACGAGGCAGATGTCCACATGTGATACGACACGCATCTTTGTCCACGTGTAAAAGTGTTGTGGTTTAGTTAACTAGGTTGAGTTAAATGGTAAGGGTAGGTTTGTCACATATTCGATGTAATTAGATGTGACGTGGCACTGTTTTTTGCTATTGTAAAAATGGGACGGAAAAGCTAACCAGGAGGACATATTTCTAAATCTGTTTAAAAGAGTGACATATTAGTAATTATAATTATAAAGAGGGACATATAGTCAAAAAACCCTATCTTTAATTGTATTAGGGTTTATTATCCTGTATTTTGATGTTTTTGTTACTTTTATGAGAGATCATGTAATCAGTATTTTGAATGACCAAGAATTAGGTGTACAAATTGCATGATTTGTTATTTTTGTGAGAGATTATGTAATCAATATTTTGATAGACCGAAAATGAGGTGTACAAATTGCATGATTTTGATTGCGATTGCATAAATGGGAACTAAAGTGCATGGCTGGTTTATACCATGGAAGGATTATTTTTACCGCTCTTATACTTTTATTGACTCCCACCACATGACTGAAGCTTCGGCCTCCTATGAAAAGTCCAGAATGCATTGGTTTATTACCACTAATATTGCAAGTTATGACAATGTTCTTGGTTCTTGGCAAGAAATGTTTAGAAGGTGTTTGAATACTATGCGGAACTGTACAGATTTAGCAACTCCTCTAAGGAATAATTAGGCGGCACATAGAGTCAGAATTACAAAGAAAAATAAAATAAAAATTTAGGCAAAAGCCAATCCTAGAAAATAGAAGTAAAAAGAAATTCCTTCACAAAAAAATTAAATTTAACTTGTTTTTGTGGTTCCAGTGTCATTGTCAAAGTTTAATTTATGTTTTGACTATTTTATTGCTAGAACTTGGAAATTTTTTTTTTTAAAAATACTCGCCACTCATCCTTAAATTGGGTATAATCATATGAAGTTTATGCTTATAAACTCGAGCAAACAGTGCTTCATTTTCGCAAGTGCTTATTCTGTTCTCGAAGAGTACGTAAATGCTCTTATGAATGCTTCAAAAAGAAAAGGAAAAAAAAAACTTATAAATTATAGAGTTTATCATATAAATTTCTGAGTAATTGATGAATTTCAGATGTCTCTTAAAATATGGGATGTGGGAGGAATTGAAAATATGTTTATTTTTGTTGAGGTGGATTTTCTAAGAGCTTTTCAATCATTTTTTAAGAATTTTTTGTATTTGGGATCAGTTTAATTTTTAGTATTAAGGATTTTTTTAAGAATTTTTTAAGAGCTATTAACAACAATGAAACACAACAATAAAGATAAATAGTATTTGGGATCAGTTTAATTGGGCCGAGCGACCGGAAGCCCCGAAAGTTCGAAGCGAAGGGGTCCCACTTTTGTTGTCAAATGAAACTCAAACCAAAATTTACAATGTGATAAAAGTGGTAGCCTTTGACTAAAACACCTGTACTTGTAAAAAAATAAATCATAATCCTCTATTAACATTGGTTCCCCACCACTGTGTATTATATTTTTTCACGACTTCACACCACCACCACTAGCGGAATAACCAGCAGCTCCTTCTCCACCGTAACCTGTACCACCACCGTGGAAATTCAAGCATTTCGTATTTCCGTTTCTTACTCACCACCACCACCTTCCTCTTTCGGTTTCGAATTCTACCCTCCACCTCCAGCAGCACCATCACCACCATTACAGATTTCTTTTTAACATTAGTTCAGGTCTATTTCAAGTCATACCAGTTCAATTGGATTTCAGTCCATGCCAATTTCGATTCCGATAATCCCCACCATCACTACCAGTACCAGGTACATAACCATCCTCTTTTTTAATTACAATCCATTATACAAACTCAATTCGATTTCCAACCGTTTTGCACTTCAACTGTTTGAGAAAATACCCCAGTAAAAAACTTATGTGAATATCAAACTGGTTAATCTGAATATCAAACTTATGTGTATAGATTTAATTAGATTCCACCGGTTAATCTTCTCATTATGTATTGCTTGATCTCCTCGCATTATCAGACAGGTAATATCATCTGATTTCCTGTAAAATTCCTTTCAGGCGATGAAAAGCACGATCATTTGAACAATCTGGAGAACGCAGCTGATAATTTACAGCTCTTCAAGGAAGATTTTCTGGACTACAACAGCCTCTGTGCTGCAATTGCAGGATGCAGTGGTGTTCTTCATGTTGCCAGTCCATGTACAACTCCTGTGTCTGATCCCAAGGTGAGAGTTTCTAGGGTTAATAATGGTTCTGATGGGAAAATTTTCATCATGGGTTAACATTTTTTAAGCAGATAGATTTGGTACGTTACATTCTGAATGGGTTGTTGCAGGTTGAACTGATTGAGCCTGCTGTCAAGGGTACGCTTAATGTACTGAAGGCGTGTACTGTGGCTAAAGTGAAGAGGTTGTGGTTGTGTCATATCGTGCTGCTAATATTTGGAACCATAATTGGCCAATTGATCAAGCCCATTGATGAGTCTTGTTGGTATGACAAGGAACACTTGTATACCAATTAAGGTATGCTCTATTGCTCTTACCAACTTCTGTTAGCTTGACGCCCTTGAAATATATGCAATGAGCTTTAAACTGTATATGATTTTAAACTACTCTCGGTGTTCATCCTTGAGATTGACTTCATCATGTATGTGTGTAACCGAAGCTCCTTGATTTGTCATGATGAAGTCAATACATAATGACTTTGGTTCGACTGAGATTAAACAAATGGGTTACATTAGGATATGTTTATTGGCTAATCAAAGATGTAAGGGTTAAGCAGTAGTAAGTAATATTAGTAAATGCAAAAAGTAAAAAAAGAAAATGTTAAAAAGGTCTGAGTCTGTCATATCCCAAAATATGTGCTCTAAAGTTCTGCCCTAAACTTCACACTTTAACCCATTCGATGATTCCTTACACTACAGTCTATACAATAGCCATTTATTTTACCAAGATGTGTAAAATATAATAACCTAAGCATGTGCATATGAATGCTCACGTAAGCTTATGTTTCCCTGCTCACTTGAGTGTAATACTTTGGTTCACACCCTGTCTCCAGGGATCTCTTCTTACCCGTCACTGAACAGGTCTATAATTGGGCCGACCAATTTGAGCACCTGTGGCACTTTTGCATGCTCATTATCTCCTATAGATCACTTTAACTCTAGGTGCTGAAATGGCTTTAAAAACTTTGAATTTTGCATTTCTGGTTCAAGTGCTTCCATGGTGTTTGAAGTCTGCAATGATATGGGATTTTTGTTGGGCATATTTTTCATGGACAAGGGAAGTAGGCATGAAGTAGTAAGGTATCCTTGCTGATAGCCTGGGAACGAAATCATAGTTCTAAATCATATAGTTTGTCAGTATTTGCAAACACCCTAATCTATTTTGTCTTCATTTTTTTCCTGTAGAAAAGATTTTCTCTCTTTATTTGAAGGCCAAGTTTTGATTAGATAAGATATCCTTGAGTCGATGGGTTAAGACAGATCCAAATACAAGTCACCATAAGTAAATAAGGTTGTAATCTTAACTTTTAGCATTGATCACCGCAAAGGAGTCGAGTAGAATCCTTGCCATTCTCAGAAGAATGAACAATCTTCCATAATTTACATAATTTCTTCATTCTGGATCCTGCGTAATTTTTTGGTAGAGAAAAATAAAAATACCCACACCTGCCAGGCCCGTCCAGGTCATTATAACGGCCTGGGTGACCACTTTTAACTGCAGGACGTCTATGCACAGGGAATAGCAGTCGTTGTTAAATTAAGAAAGACTCCAAGAAGGTCCCCTTGCTATGTAAATTTACAATCTTGATTCATGTTTTCCTTACAAATTTTCTCGTCTCTCTTTAGATATCTTGCAATGGATACAAGGTCAGTGGCAGTAGCAGCATGTGAAAGAAGCCAGCGTTGTACTCCACCATCGATGCCAAAGGCCCCAGTACCATGGCTTGTCTTTCCATATGGACAAGGTATGAAATCTCAGGCTTTCCATAACATACGCGATCCAGATAATAGTACAACCTGTAGAAAATCCATACCGGAGTTGCGTGGAAAATCTTTTTGGCAAAAAACTTCTCATCGGAATTGGCTAATTATTACTTGCGAAGACAAGAATCAAGAAATCATATATAATTTGGATAAGTGGAACCATGGGGATTGTTTTCTGTGGAATCCTGTATCTTTAGAACGTATTCGGTTGCCAAGTCTTCTAGAGTGGATCAGCAAACCCAAGAAATATGTTCTGATTGATTGTGTTTTGACATCACCTCCTAGACATTATGAAGACGACTCCCAGGTTATATTTCTTTTTAGTACTCCCTTCGATAAAAAGGACGATGTCTTACTTTTGTTGTGCCACCCTGGAGACAAACATTGGCGAATAAAGAAGATTTCTACAGGTGACTCTGCGGCAGCATTAGTTTCTATCCACTGTTTAAGAGGTAAGTTGTATGCTACCTTCGATAGGAACGATCGTCTCTTGGAGATTGAAAAAGACTATCTGCCCGGCAACAATGTTAAGATCCTATCTGTTATGCCATTTGAGCTGGTATCAGGCAACCCTAAGTTTTCACCCGTAGGGACAGACTGTACTGACTCCTATTATGTGGAATCGGATGACGAAATTTTCAAGATTTGGGTATGCTTGAATTCCAGATGTAAGCAAGTCATGTCAATATACGTGTGGAAGTTGGATTTCTCTAGCATGAAGTGGGAGGAGATGAATGATTTAGGTGATAATGTTATCTTTGCAGGAACCAAGACTGGATTTTGTTGTTCTCCGGCCAAGTTGGGCCTCACGAGTTGCGGTTTATATTACATACTTCCTGATGATCACACTTTGTATAAGTTTGGAGGAAACGGCGCCAATGCGGTTGTTTTGCCATGTCTAAAGCTCCCAACTCCATGGTTCCCATCGGAATGGATCATGATGATGCATGAGGATGGTCGAAAAACTATGGAAGATAAAGGCGAAGATGAAGAGCAACAACAAGAAGATTTCAAGGAATTCCAACAAAACAAAATAGGTACATCGAGCAATAATATAAATGGGAGCCGCGATGAACACAAACACAACGAAGAAGAAACCAGTCCTTGGGATACTCTTAATGAAGATGCGCTGGCGGTGATATCTTCTTATACTCATCCATTGGATTACGTACATCTCCGCTCAGTCTGTAAAGAAAATCGAAGAGTAATGCCTCCTTCTACACCAAAGCGGGGATCCAACTCAACTGGACGTCCATATATATATCCGTGGCTGATGTTCCCTCGTGAGAACACCTACAATTTCGTTGATCCAGTGCATGATAACGAGTCATATCTCATGAGTCTCTGCGAACTGGTACAAGGTGCTACGGTGCGTTGTCAAAAGGATGGTTGGCTACTAATGTCGAGAGAGAAAAAGATATTCTTTTACAATCCATTCACAAGAGAAATCATCAAACTTCCAGATGTGCCAGATTGTTTTAGCATTTCCATCATTTGTTTCGATTCTTCACCTACTTCTTCGTACTGTGTACTTTACGCCATTGATCTAACGGCCTTTGACACTTATATCTTGATGACTTTGAGGGGTGAAGATGATTGGGGTGCTGGCGTAATACCTATTACTAATGTGGAGAAGAAGCTCATGACGTTACATGGTATTGCCTCAATTATCTACAGAGATGTTTTCTACTGCGTAGATTGTGACGGAACTTTAGGGGCTTATGACGTTAGGAAAGATGTTCGCTGGAGCATTCTCGCGAAACCCAAGAAAATATTCAACAATGATATGCATCCGAATTTCTTGGTGGAGTGTGCAGGAGATCTTTTATTGATCAAACTGGGACATCTCGGCACCACGGTCAGGATATTTAAATTGGATTTATCTGAAATGGAATGGGTTAAAGTGGAAAGCGTGGGAAAGCATATGTTGTTTATTAGCGAGACCTCATGTATGTCGGCCATCGCTCCGACTAGTCGGCTGGAGAACACAATCTGTTTTCCCAGAGTATGTTTAAATGGAGGAGGAATTTTATTATATTCACTTGAAACAGGTTGTTATCACTCTTCTTCTTTTGCGGAGAATTATCAAGATTCTCTTAAGAACAGTTTTCATGAGACAGAAGGATGGTTTTCAAACTACTGCGCCTGGATTCAACCAAACTGGTCCAAATCTACACAACAACAGCTCGACTGGCTCAATCGTTTGTGCTGATACAGTACTAGGTAGAAGGCCAAATTGGAGTAATATCAATTGAGGCTTGGTTTGGTTGTTGTTGCAATTCTTTATTGTAGCTTTGAGAAATGAAGTATCTAGCAATTGGAAAAAGTGCTTAGATGTTTCTGTTGCTGTCTTTTTCAAGAGGTGCTTACGTTGAAGTCTCTTCTACTAAGGGATGAGGGTTGAACTCATCGAACTTGCAGTCTTGCAGAGGTACAACAAACCATCCGAAAGCTATCTCTGTCGAGTGTCAATCACTTTAAACTTAGTAAAATATACATATCAACTGAATTGTGTTAGTTGTATGTCAGCATGTATATAATCATGCTTTCTTCATGCTCATCCTTACGTTGTTTATAATGAAGCTTTTATGAAGTTTATGCTTATAAATCTATGTTTTAATTATATGATTTGTTTTCACAAGTATTTATTCTGTTTGGATCATGTTACAACTATTATCATCCATGATTTCCATGTTCAGTTTCTTTCAGTATGTAATGCTCTTATATGTCTCATGCAGTTGATCAACTAAATTTCTAGTAATCGACGAATTTCAGATCTCTTTCAAAAGATGGATATTGGAGAAAATTGAAATGAAGACTTTTCAGATTCGTGGGAATTCATATTACACGAATTACTGAATAATATTTCAAGAATGTCCCCGTCTCTGATGTTCCTCTTTAAAGCCTCCTCTATTAACAACACTGGACACTCAACTTAAATGTCCAAGCCTCTGATGTTCCTCCGAGCGTCAATGAAGATAACTTAAATACGTTATCATTACCTTCTCAAACATTAGTTTTGGATGTCTAGTGAAGTTCACTTAACTCAAGATTTCAGCTCACTTATCACTGGTAATTTCACGATGAATAATTGGAGAACTTAGAAAATGATACGAAGAATAATTGGGAAATCAAAGAGAAACTGAGAAAATAGTCCAGTCTAGATGTGGATTCTATTTTGTTGTAATTTGTTACACTTTTTATTTTTTTCGGAAAAGAGGTAAACCTCATATATACTGATAATAATACTCCGATTCGAGATCTCAACAATTACATCATTTACAAGACTGACCAGGGGGCATTCAACAGTTGCAAATATTTCGTACATTTCATACAGACGGACACAATCAAGCCACTTAACAACATTGTTACAAGACATATTCCAACAAAGAATCCTAACCATTCCATGAGATTTTCTAAGCAACAGAACTAGTTTAAATGGCCTAGTTTGGACTAACAGTAACTTTTCCAAAACATATAGCAAATCTACAATCAGTAGAGACACTAGACCATTTTAAGGGATTTGCAATCCAGATTAGCAACGGCAGTAGTGCCGTTGCAAATTTTCTGTTGCTAATCCCCGTTGCTAATTTTTCGCAACACGTATTTGCCGTTGCGAATTTTGCAACCGCTCACGTAAGGTTGTGTTTAAGCATGCGAAGCGCGTGTGTGGTTGGGAACACATGACTTATATTTACGCGCAAGTCAAAGTTTGGTCAAGTATTTTTTTCTTTTTTTTCCACCCTTCAAGACCTCTCTGCCTTTATCTTTCCTTCTTCAATTTTTTCTTTCATTTTCTCAGCCACAGAACTTTCGTCTCCTCTCTCTCCAGATCTGAAAAACCCAAGTTTCTCTTCGCTTTTTTTTTATGTTGATTTCAAATCGGAAGATTTGAGTTTTAATTAAGTGAATGATTCGTAGAAGTCTTGTAGCTTGAAATCGAAGGGGGAGGTGACGGTGTTTTTTTTTTTTTTTTTTTTTTAAGCAAACGTTGTTGCTATGGACTAAGTTTTTTAAGAACAAAATAAATTAGGGTTTTGGTCTTGAGAGGAAGAAATCAAGAGTAGATGTAGAATCAGTTGATAACCCTGGTGATTTATAGTGGTGGTGTTAAATCAAGTGTCGATTCAAACTCAGTATGTTGAAGAAAAGGTAAATTAGGGTTTTTGATTTTGAATTTGAATTTTGATTAGGGTTTTAATTGATGATTTTTTGTTAGAAGTGCAGGTGGTAGGTATGTATGATATGTATTCTGCTGCTGCTATGGATACTAGGAGTAACAAGCTTTTGTATTTCTAATCTGGATTATGGTGTTTCAAATGAAGATATCAAGGTAATTTTTGAGATTTTTAGGGCAATTCGTTTTTTATGTTGATTCGTTGTATGAAGGTAATTAGCTTATGGGATTCATGTATAGACTAGAATTTGAGAATGATATCATGCCAGATTGAACGTGGTATGGCTAGCTAGTCCAAACTGGTAGCTATGATTATCTTTTAAATTTCTATATGGTAGATTGATTAGTATTATTTTGGAAAACTACTGCAATGATATTCAAGTGGTGTAGGGTAGGGGTATCGTAGCTTGTGGGTTGGTTCTTTGTTTGTCTTTAAAATGTGAAATACTGCGATTGTCTTCATAGAATATGATGACAGTTACGACTTGTGATGGGTGGATGGATTTTATTTCAAATACAAAATAAATTCCATTGGGTACTGATGATAAACTAGGTATTCTTCATGTTAAATGGATTTTATTTAAAATGTCAGAGTGTGTCTTTTGATTGTGTGTACTCTATTTAGCTTGTAAAACTCGTTATCTAGATTTAGACCATCCGCATCTTAACATACATTTTTAATATCAGGGGGCTTGTTATATGTGACCTAAGTTGCAATTTATAAAGATTGGAAATGCGAAAACTCATGAACTGTTTATTTTGTATGTATTACAATCAATGCCATTTGCCAGTGCTATTTGTTCGCTATTATACTTCTCCGATGGTTTTCAGTAGTAGACACTAGATACATTTTTGTGTTCGCTCTATGGGTTCTCAGCTGTTCACTCATCTAAATTTCAGAAGAACTATGATCCTAGGTGTCATGATGAGCTTGGACTAAACTTCTGTGCTAAACTATTTATGTGGTCAAGACTTGCATAACATTACTTTTTATATCCAAGTAGTACTTGATTGATGTTCATTTTCGTTAAGGTAGTAACAGCTTAGACTTTAAACTCATCATTTCCAGTTTCTTGTTTTCCATTTCTATGACTACAATTGTTCGCAATTTGGTAATGAATCCCGAAGTAATTTTTGAACACTTGTGGTGGAAGTCCTGTTATATATTTTCTTGGCGATATTCTTCTGTGTTCTTGAATCATTTTGAGTCTAAACTAACGGTTGACATGAATTTGTGCCGTTCTCTTTGATTAATCATGTGTCGGTTTATTGGAATTGTACACTTCTTATTTGGACTAGAGTCTCCAAATCTCTGTATCTGATAATGTAAGGTTCTTTTTTGATTGGTTTGTGTTTTTACATATATTCCACTTACGGTTTCAGGTGTTATAGACCACTGATATGTGTACAACAGGAAGGAATCTCAAGAGTTGTTTTAGGAATCAGGCATCCATTAAAGCATCTCCGAGGCAATGCTATACATTCATTAAGAAGTGAAGGAGTACATGTTGATGTTCTTGGATAGGATTTGCAGAGTCTATCAATTGAGGTGAGAAATCTGTCCACAACATCGCTCGTGCAGTTTTAGAAAATTTGCTTTCTTCTTGGTGTTTTTCTAATGCTTTGGACTAAGACTTTAGTTTTCATTAGGTTTTTGAAACTCATGTGGATTTTAACTGCATCAATGATACTTGTATTCATTTTGAAAGTCCAACTAATGATTTATATGAGCTTCAGCATGTGCTGCATTCAAAATTATTCTCTCTACACTTCTTTCCACATGTAACCACTAGCAAGATTACTATAGATTCAACCTCTTCTGTTAAGTTATATCCCTAATATTATCCATAAACACCGTTCAGTTGGAAATGATATCAAGTCTTCTTTGTTTTTCTCCATAACCTTTGTAGCCAAATACAATGATCTGTCTTTTGTTCTTTTATTTACATTTCAATGTTGCTCTGGTTAGGAAGCTTCGAAAGGTCAGGGCTTTTCCTTATTGCTTTTCGATTGACTAGCATATATATTTCTTTGTGTTTTTTCTTTGTAATTTGTTTTGCACTTACATATAATCTGATGTACTTAGCATGCAAAATGGTAAGAGAGCTGAATGAAACTGAGAAATATACATGGGAAAACCATTTACACAGAGATGCAGTCGGCGACGGTGGGTGCACATGAATTCACATTAATTGTTCTTTTGGAAAAAATTTCTAATTAGTATCTAGCTAACTGATTTGTTTACATCTTCATAGGAGTTTGAATATGATGAAACATGACCTCTGTTTGTTCTTTAGGTAATTCTTGTGACTATGTTGGGTGCATTTTATTTCCCCGGAATTGCAGCTGGCTTATAATGATCAATAGGAAATAGGAAGTTGTATTTTAATATAGAATGCAATACAACTAGTTAAGAGATAAGCCGTAACTAGTATGTTATTCATGTTATTAGGGACACCTTTTAGCGAAGGAATTATGAATCCAGTTTTGTTTGTCCATTTTTAGCTGTAATTTATCAACTCATGTATGACTTGGTACAAATAAATTATGTTATTTGCTTTAGCTTTAGAAATCCTTTTTTATTGAGCTTAATATGTTTACTTGTGCTTGCTTGAAATTATGGAGGGAGATTATGAATGTGGTTTTACCTAATGATACAAGTAAAAGGCATTATGAAAGTCCTCGACACACTCCTTCAGGTTTCCCAAGCTTTAGAAATCCTTTGTATTTTATGTAGCAGGAGTTTTGACATTGCCTTTTAAGTTTTATTCCCTGGGATTCGAAGAGGGAGCTAAATGCACTAAGGTTGAGTACTACTGTATGTGTGATCTGGTTTTGTTTACTTTTACAGAGGTCACCAGATATTTTTCTTTCCATGTGGTGGAACTCATTATTTCATCCAATTGTTGTCTAATGCTTCATTGACTAGTTAATTCTCTAATGGGATTATAAGTTCTGACTTCTGACTTCTATTGTTGGTACTGTTTCAGGAAAATCAGTGGGTAAGGTAAATTTAACCAAGATAGTTCGATCAACTTCTCTAAATTCTCCAGTTCCTAGTGCTAGTGCTTTTGAGAGCGCTGAGGGATCAGATGATGTGGATTTGACTGACAAACTCAACTCTAGCTAATTGCTTGCTAATGGAGATGTTGTAAGTTTTTTTGTTGACTATTAAGCTTTAGTTATGTATCAGATTTCGTTGGTCTGATTGATAATATGGATAGATGGTCGAAATGGTTATAGGATTTATGGCCGCCTAAAAGATGTTTATTCATGTTTTGGTTTAATTTTTTAGGTGATTAGTGGACTTTGGACTGTTTCTAATGTTTTATGTGAAAAATCACCGAGTTATTGCTCGGAGTCTTTGTTGCGGGAGCTAGAGAGTCTTTGATCTCTCGGTGTACCTTCTCTTTCAATCTCATTGACCGGTCGCTGATAATTTCGTTTTTGTAAAGAAGCATTATCTGAGTTCTATGATGCTCTTATTATATATTTTATGGAGTGACATTTTTTCTAGGAAGACAGATGAGAGTAAAGAAAGCGATTTCAGTGAATCAACCGATATCACTAGTACAAAAATGGCTTTTCATCACGGAAAATTACCGTGACCAAAGGTCTATGGTGACGGTTTTTCCATTTCTGAGAAACCGTGTCCAAAGGCTGCGAGGCCAAAAGTAGGCCTTTTGGTCACGGTTGATTCCGTGACCATTAGATATGTTTCACCGTGACTATAATTTGTTTGGTCACGGGTTTTGTTTTATACCGTGACAAATTTTTGTTTTAGACACGGAATATTAAGACTCACCGTGTCCGAACTACGTTTCTCTCCGTGACCATTCTGTTAAGCATTCTTCATGCAGTGCGTGATACTAAGACGTTGGGTACCATTTAATTTTTAAGATTAATATTGTGCATAAAAATTAACAATTAATTTAATTTTTATTAACAATAAATCAAACAATACATCCTTGACATGAAATTCCATAGAGATGTATAGCTTACTGTTACTTAACAAAGACTGATCATAAAAGAAATGATGAACCCCTATTTAAATTACTGATAGTACTTGTAGTGACTATTACTCAATTTCTAATCACCGAAGTTGTGATATTTTTGCACATAATTCACTGGATGATCACAGCTTCACAGGCGAGGTTTTTTCTTATCCAAAGAGACTTCAATGAGATCATATGAATACCTTTCCATAAGTTCCTGAATTGTTGTAGTTCACTGTTTTCAGACACAAAAGGTAAAGTTTGTGGTATGATATACCAACGACAAAACGAAGGAAAACAGTTTCTTTGTCGTATGTCTAGTTCAGTTTGTAAATTTAACGATCAGAATATAACCTGCGCCAGCATCTTGCCGTTCATAAGTGTCGCCTCTCCAATCACCTGAAGAAGCACCAAAATTGTTCAGCACTAATTTTTTTAAGTTCTCCCCAACAGGCAATACTACCTAAGTACCCAAGCTGACTGTTTTCATCCTCCATCACAGGTGGACTAAAATCAACTCAACTAAGGAGAACTGCAGCCGTCAAGAGGAAGTTGGTCTACATAAACATCTTTGGAGAGTATTTTGATGCACATTAAATAAAGAAAAAGGTACCTGGATCGAGTTAAAAGTTTCAAAATGAATCTTTTCTATGACAAGTTCCCATAATATTACTCTAAAGCTGTATATGTACGCCCTAATAGTTTTCTAATTTTTATGAGATTACATATTGTTAAAGGATTTATCACGCAAGTCCACAATAAAATAATACCCGGAGGAGTAAATAACAAACAAGTGCACGGTAAACTCGGAGGAGCATTTAACATATTTCTCATTTGAGGGGTCATTGCAAAGAATGATAAGTCATACCTTGACAAATATTTTATGATGAGCTGACACAATAAAATCCCCAAGTTGCGCTATTCCTTTGCTAGCAAGTGGTATTTTTCCAGCCTGCAAAGATGCATTTCCTTACTTCAGTTAATCCCTCCAAATAAATCCCCAACCTCAAGGGAACAGATATGTACCCGTTTCATTTCTAGTAAAAGCAATACACTTGTACTTGATGAACAAACCTTGATGTCACCATCTATATACCATATTAATAAGTGACAATCCAAAGATAGATTATACTTATGGTACTTAAATCAATATTTAAGTCACCTGCAATGTAGTGAGCAAACGAAAGAAACTCTCCAGTGCACCCAAAAATAAAAAAAACCCCAATGGTCTCTTCTTCTCAAGTGTAATCTTGTGGATTAAGGTAAATAACTATATACCAATCATCAAACAATAACCAATAACTAGATAAACGGAAACTTGAAAACTTAGAAAAGTAAAGAAAACAAAGGGTGAGAAAAGACCTAAAAAAGGATGAGTTAGGGCAGGGGGAAGGTTAAGAGCTTCTGCCTCTTCTCCTCGAGCACATCAAGTGGATTCAAGACAAATAAATAATGTACGAAAAGCCTACGAATAAGCAAACAAATACACGAATTTAGATAAACAGAAACTCAAATATCAAATTTAAGGAAGTAAATCTAATAAAGGGTTAGAAATAAGTCAGATCTAAAGAAAAAGATGAGTTGGATTCAATATGAGAGCCTACCGCGTTGACAGAAGTTACAAAGAATTAATTGATTTTACACTTAAACAAGTTAGTACATCAATTAACCCAAAACAAGTCCACAAACTTGATGACGGCTTCAGACTCTTAACCAGAAAAAATCCAATCCGCTTAAAACTTAATCAAGCATCAGTTCTCAGCCCAAATTGGTTTTCCCTAAATCGAAAAGAAACCACTTATAAACAAAATAAATTTCAAAAAGATAACCTATTCTCACGATAATAAAAATAAAATCGCAGAAATTATAATAAGTTGTTGTATAACCTGTTAACGAAATACTCACAGTTTTACCTTGAAACATTGACTACCTGATTGGAGCTTCCGATTCAAACTCCGTAGGATCAAACAGGCTGTACAAACAAAATAAGGTTTTTATTTGAGTTCGAACTGATAGAGAGAAGAAGTAGATTGGAATGATCGCCCAAAAGCCAAGGAGTCAAATGTACGTGGGGTCGCCGTAAATCGTGGGAGAATAGAAGTATGGTTGAGAAATTAGAGCAGTTCTAACTTTTCAATCGTGTATTCGTGTTAATAAAGCGTGGATTGATGAATATAGACACGTGTCGAACAAACCCGTGTCCAAAGAGATGAGCAGTGGTCTCGATAATATATTTGGCCGTGACAAACTAATCTTTAGTCCCGTATTTGGGTATTACCGTGACCAGGCCAACCGGGACTAAAACTCATAATTGTACTAGTGTATGTGTTCGCCATTAATACATGTGGCAATAAGGGATATTGAAGGGAGGTTTTCCCTAGAAGTTGCTCACTAAATATTGAAGTTCCAACTTCTCCATAAACAAACAAGGTATGTTATTATCTCGTTACTTTTATGTAGTTTAGACTTTAAAGCATGTGATCAATGTAGGAGATTCTTGATTTTGTACGTATGATCTTTAAAAAGCCCTGATGTGAAAATTTAGAATGTGAAGGATTCGATATATGATATTTCATTATAGATATCACACCTGAAATTTAGTCTTGTAACTGTTGGTTTACTTGGGTAGCAATATCATCAGTTAAAACAACTTGAAATTTGTCTTCGAACTTTTGAAAAAGTAGAGTGCCTAGATAATGGATGGTATTTTTATAGTATTCGTACGTGGGTGCAAATACCATTGAACGTCCTTTTTCTGGTATTCGTAAACCAAGTTTAGTTGTATTCTTTGGTGTTCTTCCTCTCTGTTCAAATAGCCCTCGCAGTTGCTGTAAGCTTCTTTTCCATTCTCTTATTTGTCTTACTATATACTTATCCAATATGTTAATCCAGTTATTAAAGTAAATTGGCTCTATAAATGCTCGCTGCGATATCTGATTGAAAGAATTTGTGATGCTTTGTTCGCAGGTTAACTGAATGATGCTCTGTTGTGAGATCAGAAAGGTTGGAGAACAAAGAAGCAAAGCAGCATCCATTAGGTCCCTTAGCAGCTGCAATATTTGTAAGTTAATGTAGTATCTCCTTATAGAGATTTAAGTAAGATGAACTTAGGAATTTCAGAACTTTCTACGAACTGAACTTAGGAACTAAGTATGTTTCTGTGTATGTCCATTAAATGAACGACATAGTTTGTATCAAATTCTCATACTTGTTAACTTCAATTGAAGAATTATTTTTTTCATAATGGTGAATGTGGAAATGAAATTGAATGAATGTCATAGTTTGTATATCTGTGAATGTCCATTGAATCAATGACATAGTTTGTATATATAATGATGAATATGTGGAATTGGGTAACTGCAGGGGGGAATGTGGGGGGAAATGGATTTTGACCAGGTCAATAAGTACTTGACCTTTTTTTTATGTTGCCAAATATTAGCAACGTTTTCGATCTATTGCTAAATTAGAACCAGAACCAGTAAATAAGAACCAGAACCAATAACATTTTAGTTTCGGGTAGGGGTATTCCTGTAATTAGAAACATCTTAGCAACGGAAGACCTTGGTTGCGAATAAACAGCATCGCAACGGCACAATAAGTTGCGAATCTCCGTTGCTGACCAAGAGTCACAACGGAGCTTATGCCGTTGCGAAAAAATGCAACACCGTGTTTTGCAACGTCGATCTGCCGTTGCGACCTCAGTCAGCAACGGCCAGACTCCGTTGATAATCCCTAAAAATGGTGTAGTGAGATGTTAGGATCCTAAGATCCAACCATTTCTCAAGTGTTTTTTTTTTTTAAATATGGTAAAACATATGACAAGGGTATAAAAGGATCCATATATCCACCCATCTTTCAAGTGTTTTTTCAAAGTAACTGTAACGATAACCTAAATCGGTCATGAAGGAATGAAATCGGTCTTTGGAGGCGGTCCGGGTCTTCATCAGAATTGATCTGGAACGGTTTGTTGCTGGTGGCTTTGGTGCTACTGCTGGTGTCTTTTGAGGGTCGATTGCTGCGCTGTTGTTGACTTACAAGAACCTGATATTGTCGTTGTTGTTGCCGATGTTGTAGATCTAGTGGTGATGTTACTGTTCATGAAGAACTACAACACAGGATACCAAATCAGAAAAAAACAATAAAACTAAGTACTGAAAAATAAACCCAAAATCAACAATACCCTAAACCCAATACTGAAATCAAATTTAAGGAACAGATCAATTTAGTACTTGTTGAAAAACCAGCAGAGGAGAAAAGGGAAAGGAAAACCTAAATCTACGAGTCGAAGAGGAAAACACGAACAGAAAGAGGCACAAACACGAAATAGGGAGAGAAGAAGAGAGAATAACAGAGATTTTGGGAGAAGATCGGCTTAGATTTACCCCCATGGGAGCAAATCTGAGCCGACGGCACAACTAGTTTATTTGGGTTTCTCTTATCGGAAGGTTAGAGAGATAAAGAGTTTTCAACTCAAAAAATCTGAAAGATTTCATGTGCAAATGAGATAACTTATGGGTCGGTATGGGGTTTACAATTTTTATTTTTTCTCGTTAGTAGAATCCATTTCATTTCCTCATTGCCAATATAACTGTTTATCTTAAGACCAGGTTGTGATGAGATGAGATATTTTATACGAGGGTTGACTGTTGAGACAGATTCAAAAGTCAAGTGCCAGTAAATAAATAACACTTTCAACTTTAAGTTTTGAGTAGTCGGAGTAAATTCTTATGTTCCGTAAAATACTTTTTTGTTGAAATTTTTTATCATGAAAAGTATTAACGTCATTCCATAAGAAAAATCGAATTTTGGTTTAATTATGTAATGTAGGCATTGAAATTTTGTTAAACTGGAGTCAAGGAATATGAATGACTTGGTGAGCCCTCAACAAAACTGCAGTGCTTTAGCGGTACATCAAAAAGTGCATAATCATACTTTGTTCATTTTCTTTTATTGTTACCCAAATCATACTTGGTTGATTTGTTTTCATTCTTAAGTTGTGTAATATTGAATCTCTTATTATAATGTTCATGTTTATAAATCCATGCTTCCTATCGCAGGTTTATTTTTCAATCATTGTGAACCATATTCAGTTCTATTAGTACTTGTTAAGCCTCTTATAGATCGATTACTGAGAATTAATGGATTTTTCATATCAGTCGTGCATTGGGATGGTGGAGAAAATTGAAGTCAAGAGACTCACAACTTCTTTTTTCGTAATCGATGTATTGGGAGGTATTGAATTAATGCAGAAAAAGAAACTCATAAACTCTTACTGAGGGTCACTGTAAAAGTATTTGCTCAGTTATACTTACACTTACGATCTATTTCTTCTTCGGAAGATGAAAGTATAAGAAAGAGGTCTAAATATTCCCATACCTATATTAACTTTCAAGATATTAATTAGAGTTGTGAATCCAATTTTGGGCTATCAGTTTGGGGCATTCGGCAATAATGAGCAGTTAAGAAGTTAAATCTTAATTGATATTTATGCACCCCAGATATAGAACAGCTGACCCACCATCAATGTGTAACAAAAACTGTTATTAATCCATGCTTCTTCATTTAATTAATTTGTACATGTACGTATTAATTCAGTTTGGATTTATAAATAATAATACGGGATCATCTGATTTTGGATGCATTTTAGAGAGATCACTGTTAGGAAATTAGGTGTGATTTCCTATTTTTTGTCCTCTTCCATATTGAGATGGTTTCCTATTTTAGATTCATAGAGTTTAGGAAAGAGTTAGTTTCCTAGTTGGAGACTTGTGTTCTCTATATATAGGACTAGAATTATAGGTGTTTATTATCCAACCTAGAAGAGTGGTAAATCCGCTTAGGATTTTGGTCTCTTTGTTAGGAAGGGTCGTGTGCTACCGTGAAGGTCAATATCTGTGTGAGAGAAAAACTTGTAGAGAGAGAATTTTGGTGTTCTAGTGTTTAGGGTTTGGGACTTTGCCCTAAACCTAGTTTCTAGTGTTTCCATGTTTCTCCTCTGTTAGTAGCAGCTATGAAGACGGTGTAAAAGAGAAGACATGAGGTTGGTTTGAGGAATGGTTAGAGAGTTGATTTCTATGGTTTCTTCGATGGTGTTCTCGGGTATGTCTTGTTAACTCTTTGGGTCTTGTCTTGGGTTACTGAAAGAGCATGTAATGGTCTTTGATTTAATGGAAGTTTTTCTGGTGGTGTTGGCCGTGGATGTAGCCTGTAAAGGTGAACCACGTATATCCTGTGTTGTGGTTGTGTGCTTATTTATCTTCTGCCTCTCTTATAATTTCTCCCATGTTTGGTGTAAATCACCAATTGCCCTTTGTGATCCTGTGTTCCGCTGCGCTCGGGGTGCCAATTTTCCCAACAATTGGTATCAGAGCCAAGGATGGGTTGGTGTGATTGATCCTGGAATTGAACGATGGTTTATTGTTCGGGTGGAGAAATATGTTTTGAAGATGATGTTTCAACCTGTGTTTACACAAAGATGGATTTGTGATGTGATTTACAAATCCGAGGTTCAACTTGGTAGAAGTGTATGTTCTTCGTTTTGTTTTATGATGTAGTATGGGATGCAGAATAAAGCGGAATGAGGTGGGATACATATTTACTTCTTGAAGGGTGTTAGTAACCATACACTATAAAGAATGGGTTGCAAAGTTCGAAGAAAGGATGAGGCTGTGAGGTCTCATGTAGAAGCAAGTCCATAACGCTTCGAAGTTATGCACGAGATGTTATAGATTTATGTTCTTAAGTCTATGTTAAAGTATTCTTGATGGCTTGCACGTAATATCAAGAATGTGCCCGATCTCGGAAGCGTGTACCACGGTAATATGGGCATTCACACGGTATATATTCTAAGCGAGTATGTTGGGTGTGATGGTGGTAAAGAGTATGTCAGATTGGTGATGGCTTTGAGAATTGCTTAAAGGATAAAGCTTTGTTAATCACAAGTGGATATATCGATGGTTTGTTTCAGATATACGGTAATCATGACATGTGCTGGAGTATGATATTGAAGCTAATTCTGCCTTTCTAGGTTAGTGTTCAATATGTTATTAGCTTATTGGTTAGGTGGAGCTACTGTTGATTCTTCTGGATGGTTCTCTTGGTGATCAATGGTGGAGTCCGTGCAAGGATTCGTTGATGGTGATTAAAGTTTTTCATGGTGTTTGTGAAACATGATCAATTTCACAAGTGTTCTTCATAAAGGAGATGGTTTGAAGACTTTTATCAATGTCATGGTGTTTTGATCGAAGTGATGGTTCTATGAAGATGGAAGTTCGGGTTTGAGCTTCAAAGGAAATTCTACGGGTATATAGAGATGGTGAAAACTCTGGTGGAAGATGGAGGTGATTTCCTGTGATCGTCTCATGCTTGATAGCATAATCCGAGGTGGAGATTGTTAGGAAATTAGGTGTGATTTCCTATTTTTTGTCCTCTTCCATATTGAGATGGTTTCCTATTCTAGATTCATAGAGTTTAGGAAAGAGTTAGTTTCCTAGTTGGAGACTTGTGTTCTCTATATATAGGACTAGAATTATAGGTGTTTATTATCCAACCTAGAAGAGTGGTAAATCCGCTTAGGATTTTGGTCTCTTTGTTAGGAAGGGTCGTGTGCTACCGTGAAGGTCAATATCTGTGTGAGAGAAAAACTTGTAGAGAGAGAATTTTGGTGTTCTAGTGTTTAGGGTTTGGGACTTTGCCCTAAACTTAGTTTCTAGTGTTTCCATGTTTCTCCTCTGTTAGTAGCAGCTATGAAGACGGTGTAAAAGAGAAGACATGAGGTTGGTTTGAGGAATGGTTAGAGAGTTGATTTCTATGGTTTCTTCGATGGTGTTCTCGGGTATGTCTTGTTAACTCTTTGGGTCTTGTCTTGGGTTACTGAAAGAGCATGTAATGGTCTTTGATTTAATGGAAGTTTTTCTGGTGGTGTTGGCTGTGGATGTAGCATGTAAAGGTGAACCACGTATATCCTGTGTTGTGGTTGTGTGCTTATTTATCTTCTGCCTCTCTTATAATTTCTCCCATGTTTGGTGTAAATCACCAATTGCCCTTTGTGATCCTGTGTTCCGCTGCGCTCGGGGTGCCAATTTTCCCAACAATCACGTGGTATGTGAATATTTGGGTTCTCTGACGTGGGAAATCGGAGGAGTTTGACTAGATGAGTAAAGGGATGATCACGCACTGCCATTTTTAAAAAGAAATTGTTTAAGGTACCCGTTTTTCAAAATTGTTAATTTCGAAAGGAAATTGGTGGAGTTCGAATGTTTAATTCTGTAAAAGCATCAAGGGAAACAGGGAAAGAGTGCCCATGCTGCTGATTTCGTTTATTTAATTTTTAATGGTGTAGCATCAGAGAAAAGATGGCCCCTTAACAAAAATTAGTCAATCAGATGTAAATGTTAAATAACCTTTTTTTTTTTCCAGTTTCATTGAAGATTACTTGGGATGTACCAAAATACATTTAAGACAAAATAATCATCCTTTAAGGATTGGACACCCCACAGCAATTTGGTACCCATTAACAGCCTTGGTTTTCTTTGCTCGGGTGTCTGCTTGTGTGATGTGGGAATTTAGAATATTTCGACTGGATGAATCAACAAAGTGTTACAAGATACGAGATTGAAATGCGTGTTTGCATACCTAAAGTAGAAGTAGAAATGTTTGAGTGCTTATGTTCTTCCAGAGGCAGCATCACCAGTCCCAAATATTAGAAGTAAATTGATTTTGCTTCATAAAATGTTTACATTTTTGCTTTCAGAATTCATTTTGAAATTGTATTGCTAAAATAAATTTCTAGCTTTGAACCAGTAACTTCTTACACCTAGTTTGATCAAATGCCAGGTATTAAATAATATCAATTTACAAACGATAGAAAATAAATAAATTACATATTTGCTAAGTATCTTTTTCACATGCCAATTTTGGTTTATTGAAAAGCATCACGAAATGGGGTCTCCTCCGTTTGAAAATCAAACTGGTTAACCTAAATAGCTATTGATATTTGTTAAACTGTAACGTGAAAAAAATGACTTAAGTGAGCCGAGCGACAAACTGAATTGTTAGCCGCGCGTATGTCAACATGTATGTAATCATATTTTTTTTCATTTGCACTGATCCTTAAGTTGCGCATAATGAAACTCATATGATGTCTATGCTTTCAAATGCATGCTTCTTTATTTGATTCGTTTTTTCAAGTATTTATTCCGTTTGGATCATAGTTCTTAATTTGCTAACTATTATCATCCATGTTCAGTTTCTTCTAATATGCAAAGACTCTTATGCCTCGTGGAGTTGATCAACCGAATTTCTAGTAATCGATGAATTTCAAATTCCTATCGACTGATGAGATGTTAGAGAAAATTGAAATAAAGACTTTTAACTTTTGTTTTCTTTTTTTGAAAGGAAAAGATTATATTAAAAAAAAAAAATATGTACAGAGTTTTGTTGTAGCCGATTACAAGAGGTAAAGTTCAGCTTACAACATAATAGCCCTTTCCCATTAAAGCAAAGCGTAAGAAATTGACATATCCTTAAACGTTGCCTACGCAGTGGTCCAAAGGATGATTGTCTGTTTGATCAAAGTTGGCAACTCATCTGAATCCATGGACTTTTAACTTTTGTTGCAATCGATTTTGGAGGAATTTTTGAGCAACTTTTCAAAAGTATGTACCTCATTAAAACCTTCTCAACTTGCGATATTGACTCCATTTCATCAACTCGTCGCTAAAATGACTTCGACTATCTTATTCGAACCGAAGGTGGCGGTTGTGTCGTAATTGTATGTTAGAGTAAAAGAGTGTATGTTAAGTGTGATTCTTGATGTTTTTGTTTTATCCCTCGTTTGATTGGGGGCATGGATTTTAAATGGGGTCTCCCATTAGAGGACAAAAAAAGTCACCCAAACATAATTTGAGTCACCCCTTATCCAAATATTTTGGTAATGGCTAATCTACCCCTTATCTAATTAGTGGTAATCTCACTTAATTAGTATTAATCTTACTTAATTAGAGTTTAATTATTATTTTTTTCAAATTTTACTTTTACATTTTATTTTTTTCTACTCAGTTATGTGTGAAAAGTCGTCATGGTATTTTTTTAAATTAATGACGACTCTATAGTAACGACACTTTGGGGTCATCATTGAAAAACATTAACGACTCTAAAGAGGCGTCATTGAAAACATTAATGACTCTTTAGAATCGTCATTGGAAACATTAACGACTCTTTAGAGTCGTCATTGAAAACAAAACATTAACGACTCTTTAGAGTCGTCATTGATTTAAAAATACCATGACGATTTTTCATACAAACCTGAACAGGAAAAAAATGCAAACGTAAAATTAGAAAGAAAAAAAAAAAAAAAAAAAAAAACAAAAGAAATTTTGATTAGAAAAAACAAATAAGGGGTAAAACAGTACTTTCACTTTATTATTGATACGCCCCTAAAAATTTTGGGGTACAAATAAAATGGGCGAGGCCCTCAATTAAAATCCATAGCCCCCAATCAAACGAGGATAATTTTCCATCTTTATCTTGGAGAATCTGTTTTTCGTATCAATTGAAGATATTTTCTATCTTTATGATAGTATATTTTACTAATAAAACCCATGGATACATATCATACACGATCCATTGTCTAATTAATTCTCGTCAACATTTCATTTTAGAATATTCTGCATTAAAAAAAAAAAGGTTTCAAGTCTTGCAGTGATCATTTTGTAACGAAAAATAAAATAAAAGTTGTGATATGCAATGTAAAAGCAAAAGCGAGACGCAGTTTAAACAAGTTCATGCAAAAGAATTGGTTTATGTACCCACGCACTACGATTACACCTGAAGTTCAAGTATGTGGTAAATGACGATTCATGGTACGAGGTTTTCTTAATTCAAATTGCACACTCCAATTCTCCCTGTCCAACTTGAGGGGCTATTAGAATACTCCCTCCGTTCCTAATTAGATGAGCTATTTGGTTTTTAGTTTTGTCCATAAATAGATGAGCTATTTCATTAACCAAGGGGATATTTCTAAAACTACCATTTTAATTGATTATTTTTTCTATAAGAAATATGTATAATTTGATAGTCATGTTTATATTCGTTGCGTAGGTGTTTTAAAATGCTTTTCAACGGTATAAAGTTTATAAAAAACCATGGTATAGTTTAAGAGATAAACCGTTTCTAAATTTTACTAATTATTGCCCATAAGGGTATAATTGTAAAAAAATACTTAAATATACTCCACTTTCCTCTTTGCCTTCAAATTTGTGCAAACTACAAGTAGCTCATCTAATTATGGACGGAGGGAGTATAACACTGGATACTACAAGTCAACATGACTATGCAATGAAGTCCACCGAGGTATCCATGCAGTGTACGTGAAAACAAGATATTAGAAGATTATTGAAGATTTGCAAGATCATAATATTCCCTTGTAATCTTTATGGTTTCCTAAATATATTCACCTAGTCAAGATTTTACATTATCTTCCTAGGTTTAGTTCACTCTATAAATTAGAGATCAAATGTAATTGTATACTCATCTCAGAATTTCTGATGATCAATATCATTCACCCTTATGGGTTTTTTCATGGACGTAGGTCGAGATGACCAAACCACGTAATATCCTTTGTCTCATCTTTTGTATTTTATTTTGGTATGTGGATTGTTTATTTGATTTATTTCTTTATCATTGATTAATCTTTATATTATTTGTTAAATCAATGATATCATGTTAGTTTTGATCTACATATCAAAATCTAACACATATAGTAAACTCACCAGAAACAAATGTTCAGTTAAGTTTAATCTGATCAAATGAAAATGTTTCAGTAATATCTTACTCGATGCAGTGCGGGTTCTTGATTTGGATATGTGTCGACGTAGAAGTAAAAATAAACCTTTAGAAGTAAAAAGAAACTAGATTGGTACCAACATACAGCTTGCTTTATTGTGATGCCGGGGGAATTTGGACTTGGGAAAATTAGGGGGAGACCCAAAAAAAAATATTATTCTCATTGTCAGGCCCACAATTAATTTTGGGTACTGTGACACCCATAATTATATGAAATTATTAAAAATGTCTGCATGACGGATTATGCATCCGCATGATAGGTTATGCATCAGGGGTATAATTGGCAACGCAACTTGGATATAACATATCTAAAAATTCGCGCCTTTTTAAGAGATCTACGCAACGAGTACAAACAAGAATATCAAATTTTTGTTTTTCACGAAAAAATCGGAAGTGAGCATCATTTTAGGCAAAATTTTCGAAAACTTGATACATAACCATTATGTAGCCACCAAAAAGGATGCATAACGCATTATGAAGATGCATAACGAATTATGCAACAATTTTCTCGACTGCATAACAAGTTATGCATTTGGATAACAAAGTTATGCATCTATAACAAGTTATGTAACAATTGTTTTGGTTGATTTTAGTGCGTATATAAAAAAATTGATGCATAATGTAGTATGCATCCATATTTACGGATGCATATCAGGTTATGCATATATTTTCTCGATGCATAAAAGATTGTGCAACAATTTTCTCGATGCATAATGCATTATGCAGTCATATTTTTGGATGCATAACAGGTTATGCATCCATTTTCACGACTGGATAATATGTTATGCAGATATTATTGTAGGTGCATGACAAGTTAGACAGTCTTGTTTTTTGTTGGTTTCAATACTAAGAAAAAAGTAGCTACATAACGTGTTATGCAAACGTTTTCTGGACTGCATAACAAGTTATGCAAAAAAAAAAAAAATGCAGAAGGTGTTATGCAACCAATTTTGAGAATGCATAACAAGTTATGCAACAAATTTTGTAGATGCGTAACCTGTTATGCATCACTATTCACCCCTCCATTTTCTTTTAAATGCACGTCACACGCACACCAAACCCATTTTCATTTCCATCTCCTTTGCCTTGCCACTGCAGCATCCTTTTAGCTCCATTTTCTTTTAAATACATAACCCATTGAAACCAACATCAACACCACCATAGAACTAATGCACAGACCTATGCACCCGATAGCACTAATGCCAGGAGACATGAACGCGAACAAATATGTACCAAATATAGATTTTCTTATGCCGATATGGATTCTTTGGAACACGACCAACTATGTACCAAACCTGCAGCTCAATCATCACTTCAGTCGCCGGAACCCATCTTAGTCCCCATTACACCATTTTGATTCAACCTGCAATGCTTTCTTGTGTTTCCAAATATTACAACCACTACACCTGCAACACAACCATTTGCTCAAGCCGCTCCATCAGTTTCAAACCATCTTAGTTGTAACCATCAACACCTGCTCAGTCACCAACATCAGCTAGAATCCCATTTCACACTCAGTTCAGTTTCTATACCCCCATTACTGTCCATTGCAGTCCCTTGTAGACAGTCCCAGCAACACATTCTGCACATTCTCAACTGCCAATATACCAGTCTCATCACCTTCAAGACAATCCTATTCAACATCTAAGCATTTCAAGCATTCACTCAGTCCAGATTCTCTGCATTAACTGGAACCATCCACAACTTCATCTGAGATGCAACCTCAATCTCATTCCACATCCACAACTGCACTTTATTATTCCACTGCACTGCCAACATCATTAGGCCAGAACGTCACCACCTTCAGTTCAACTCGTTATTTTCCCAAATCCAGTCAGTAAACACCAGTAACTGCACATTGCCATGATCAATTCATTCTCCTTCTCAGTTATATCACCTGTGTACATCCATTGCAGTTGATTAGCTGCACAACAGCACCACCTGCATCACTAACTCTGTAGTCTCAAGTTACATCACCACATATTTCCTCCTCAAAACCAGATCCAACACAAACCCATCAGTTCAAAGTCCTATGTGGAACTTTCTTGGCATCATAGAATGAATCTGAGCTTCTCTGATTCCTCAAATCAACACAAACCCAAATCTCAAAGAAAGACCACCATCTCAGCATCTCATCAATCGATCCTCATCCACCA
The DNA here is from genome assembly GCA_023531295.1 of Papaver armeniacum. NCBI lineage: Eukaryota > Viridiplantae > Streptophyta > Magnoliopsida > Ranunculales > Papaveraceae > Papaver > Papaver armeniacum. The sequence goes on along the minus strand of JAJJWW010013128.1, from coordinate 56,568 downwards.
ACAACAACAGATTACGGCAAACTCTAATACCAGCCTCACCTCTTCTCTGAAAACCCTAAATCCAAAGATTCTTCTGCATTTGAACTTGAAACCCTTGAATTCGACAAATCCATCTTCCGTGAACTCTAATTCTTTATTGTAACCTTCTCTTTATCATCCAAGTCATTCTCTTGATTTCACCATCAATAGTACCTTCATCAATAGTAAAACTTTGGTTATTCTTCTCTAATTTCGAGAGACTCAAGCTCAAACCACTGAGAATAAAATTGACAGAGAGAAGGAGAAGAAAAACACAGATGAACAAGGAAGAAGGAGGAAAGAGGAGAATAAAAGAGAAGAAACAAAATTTTTTAAATTATGGGTTTTAGAATAATTTTGTTTGTGAAAATGGGGGCGCGCCTTCAGATTTCTGAGCGTAGGTTTCACAGTAGGAAAGATCCAAAGAATGGGTCTCCCTGTAGTTTTCACTTTGGACTTTTGAGTATTTTGACTGGACCAGTGAACAAATAGAAAGTAAATGTTTTAAGCATTCTTTCCTTTTACTACAGACCTTGGGAATCCTAACTTCTAATACATAGTAAGATCATGAATTGGTGATGAAGAGCTTAGGCTGTATGAAATGGTGATGAAATCAGACTAGTTTTATGAAGAGGTGGTGGACATTCTCTATGATGAAGCATTCAAAAAAGACAGGATAAATACCAAGTATATTGAAAACGACAAGATACGGGAGTAGTACGGGACTACCACCGTTCGGGAGGTTCTGATTTTTTTAAGGTACTTTTGCAGATTAGGAGAGGAATACAGTCTTGTCATGTTTTGAAGTTGAGGCCACTGAAAGTTTTATGTATGACACAGTAATCATGCTTTGTTCATGGACTCACATTCTTGAATTGTGATTCATAAAACATTCATTGTGATCCACACTTTCTTATCTGATCTTTTGCATGTATTTATTCTGTTCCCATAATGGTTTTGGATTTGGTAACTATTATCATCAGTTTCTAATAAAATGTAGCTTCTAGCGATGGATGATTTTCAGATCTACATTGGGATGTTGGAGAAAATTGGGACAAATGCTTTCTGAAAGAAATAATTTTGGGATCTGTTGTAGGGCTTATAGCCCATGAATGTGCGGCCCAATATAGTGTCTAGGGTCTTCTTCCTACTTGTATATAAAACAATATTGTTCCATGTAACCCAATTATCCTGATGAATGGAAACTACTCTGCCTCTCTACTTTCCCTTCCATTTCCACTGCAAAACGTTATCATGCATGATGCTATACCGCAGAGCTAGATTGGATCGGTTAATTTTTATTTATTTTTTCCTACATGGGTGATTTTGTCAAGCTAATGTTGAAATCGCTGGAACCAAATCTAATAAGTTGAATCTATTTTCTCCCATATTTTTTTTTTCATTCCCCTGGTTTTTGATTTCGGCGTATCAATACAGTTATGACCTTGTATGTACATAATACCTATTAAACTAAATCTGCGGCTGAAGTTGATTTTATCGTATTGTTTATGCAATGATTTCCCTTATATCAATTGAATTGATGCAGAAGTTGATTTTATCGTATGGTTTATCACTACGGGAAAATGGGCGTTTAGTGACAAATATTTTTGTCATGAAACTACCTTGTTTAGTCGCCAAATAAAATTTGAAACAAAAAAAAATTGTCATCTAATCATTGTCGTGGAAACTTTTTATGGTCGCAAGATATAATATTGATGACACCAAATTTTATGTCGTTGTATATGACTTTCAATGACTACCGTAAATTGTCTTTAAAGTTCAAAATCATCGTCAAAAAACTAGGCCATCAAAAACAATTCTGGTGATAAAAGATTTTTCTCACTAAATATTTCATGACAATTTCGTTTTGTCTCCGTAGTGAGTTCCAACAACAAAGTACTTTGTCTTAAAATCATATTTTACCAACAAATGTTTTTGTCTCCTAAAAGAGCTTTGGATGATCGTTATCACCGTTTTTAAAAATGGTTTCTGAAACAAATATTTCAGCCATTAAAAGTGAGTTTTATACACAAAGAATTTTGGTCTCTAAATATGTTTTATTGACTAATGTATTTAGTATGCAAATGTTCACTTTTGGAAACAGAAAAATTCGTCTTGGAATAAAAAACATTAATGACATAGTAATATTGTGGCAAAATTGGTTTTTTCGGAGTCTGATATATTTGTCGTTGTAAAAAAAAGTTAAAAACAAATCTTGCTTGTCTCGTAAAATTATTTTCGGCAATGAAATATATCGTCTTTATAATTATTTTTGGGAGACGGATATATTTTTCGTCGAAAAGATATTTCATTGACCAACAATTTTGTTTCGAAATAAGTCATTTTAGAGACAACAAATTTTATCCATGAAAACAAACTAAACAGACAAAATGCTTTTGCTGCAAATGAATTTGGTGACTAATTTACTTGCCTTTGACGAAAAAGAAAGGAAACGATTTTTGTTTGTCTCCATATAAATCTTTTAGGTGAGGAAAAAAAAAATGGTATTAATTTGTATTTGAAGACGAGTAGATTCGCTGCGAAAACCTTTCCTTTTTGCAATCAACTATATTTGTTTCCAAAATACTCAAGAAATTGGTCTTCGTAATTCATTAAAATATGAAAATAGTATAGAATCGAAAACCATTTAAACGGAGTAATATTCCAATAACTTAAACAGTAATTGCACTCATGAACTATTTTAAAGAACACTTCTAAAATACTGAACAAAACTAATACTCATTTAACTTTAACTAAAAACAAGGAGTAACATTAAAACTAAGCACTAAGTTGGAGAATCAGCTGGATCAAGAACCAATATTTAACCAAGTGCATTGTGCCTAAAACTTGCGTTGGCTTCATTAATTTTTTCCATCTTCTCTATGTATAGATTGATTTTTTTCGTCCTGTTAAACTGGCAACGTATGTCCTTGAAGACTTTCTCGTCCCTTCAACCTGACAATGTATGGCCTTAAGGCCTTAAAATTCTCATGACAATCACGACGTTTCTGAAATTTAAGAAAAGTATTAAAGTTAGCTCCCGAAAGACTATTAAAATATATACATCACCTAAATCTTCCAACAATAACCATTTAGTTCACCTTAATTCTCTCCAAAACAAAGAGGTCACACAAACTAGACCAATTTTCTGGTGAGATGTTCCCAAAAGGATTACCCCGCGCTTCTTCTTCAATAGTTGCATACTCTCTAAAATGCATCAGCATTTCACGCTTAAAGTTGGTATAACCTTTTGACATACGATCATTCAGAAATCTCCTAACAGATGGTCTTGTGGTGTCTAGTATGAAATTATCCTACAACATAATGACAAATAAGAGTTGTGAATCAAATCTTAATTTCAACAGTCAATAAAAAAAGATTATAGAGATAAATTTTCCTTCAAAATTTGTGAATACCTTTAGCTGTTCAATTAATACCTCCCTGTCTTATGCAGGGATTGTTTTCCATGACTTGTATCCCAAAGGAGCGAAAGCATGAATAATCGTATGGCATTCACCGGCCAAATCAGATCTATGTTCTCCAAGAAGTTCACCAGATTGTTCATCAATGATAATAGGCATCCTTCCATTCTGAGCCACTCGTTCCTCCAGTCGGATTCTACGTAGTTGTCCCATGACAATGGGATCTCCTAGTCTTAGTCCTTCTGTAAAATCAACAACAAACAGTGAATATCCGGCCATGACAGTGATTGTTCTCAGAAAATTGACCACAAGTCTATAGATATTAGAAGTAATTTACAATACCGATGTTTGAAGCAGCCAAGCGATCCATATGGGTAGTAGGATATGCCTAACCTAGATATAAACAAAATATCAAATATAAGAACCAATAAAATAAATAAAATTATGATCAGATCATTACAACCACACACAAATCACAATCAATATAGGAAAAGGCCTAAAAAAGTAATGTTGAATCAGATCCCACTTGAACACGAATTAAGTAAGCGCTTCTGTAACTGTATATGCGCATTCCCATTTTAATTCATGTGAAACAAGAGTTATCAATCTAACAGATCAAAAGATACCCAAAGCAGACTAATAATCCTTAAAAATTATAAACATGAATGAAGCGGCACAACAACATAATGATTATGAAACCCAATAATTAAAAAAAAAAAAAATTAACATCCGCACATCATAACATCCAATAATTTGACAAAATTAAATGTACACATAACAAACTGAAAACAATTGAAACTGATAAAACCCTTAATTAGGTTTCTGTCTCATATCTTTTGCTCATAGAATTTTTTTTAACATGTAGCTTAAGTAGAGTCAAAATTATAATGAAATCAGAGGTTTTTTGAAACACAGAAGGTGATCGGAATAAATCACTTAGACTTCAAGATTGTAGTTGATCCAACAGCAGACGAACAAAGAAACAAAGTTAGGGTTTTGAATCAATTGGGTTAAAAGAATTAATGAAGAATCTATGAAATCAATGACGCGATACCTTCGATTTGATATAGAATTTTGCGAGCACAATTGGATGATAATACGGTTCCCTCTGATGCAGTCATCTAATATCCTATCTTACTAAGTAGTTATGCTTATGTATTGTGAAACCGTATATGTATCGGTATTATCCTGTCCCGTTGTAATTATCTAACTTCTGTGTAACCGTGTAACTGCCAAGAACCTATTTATTTAGGCTATTCATCTTAATGAAAGGGGTATGTTGAATGTAATTGAATTGCACTGTGTGTAAAAGGAGTTTTACGTTGGTTTCCTCGAATTAAACCAATTGGGAGGCAGGGATTTCCTCGAACTAATCTCATTATCATTCTCATATTATTCTTGTCTGCAGTTTTGTTCCATTGCTGATTCAGCCATTACAGAGGTCGTAACATCTTGGTATCCAGAGCTAGGCCATGGATTCAAAGGAAGAACAAAAGAAAGCATCAGAACAACAAAACTCACCATCATTGGAGACTCTTGAACGAGGACAAAATGCAATTCTGAATTCGTTAAAGGATTTGTGTGGACACTTCAAAACCATTTCAGATCATCTTTTGGAAAAGTATGTTCAAGAGAATGTTGAAACTTCTTCAAACCCAAGATACACAAGAGGTGTTCGATCAAATAACGGAAAGGAATTGCAGCAGATTTCTTCATTTGATTATCAAAAACCCCGAGTGAAATTAGATTTTCCTCGTTTTGTTATTGGAGAAGACCCGACCATTTATATATGTAAGGCAGAACAGTGGTTTTTGCTTCATGAAATACCACTCTCAGAGCGAGTTCAATTGGCAGGATTTCACCTTGAAGGAGATGCGCAATTATGGTTTCAATTGCTTAAGAAGGAAATGGTTTATATTTCTTGGGAAGAATACAAGGACAATTTGTATGCAAGGTTTGGTGATAATCAGTACATGGATTTCTTTGGAGAATTGTCAAAGTTAAGCCAAACGAGCACCGTTCAAGTATTTCGAGAAAATTTTGAAAAGCTATTGGCTAAAGCAGGACCAATACCCCAGCATCAACAGGTCAGTATGTTTATTAGTGGGTTAGATGTTAGCATTCGTACTGATGTGCAAGCAAATAAACCTACAACACTTTCGTCTACAATTGGTTTAGCACGTTTATTTGAAGCTCGAAATGTATCTAACAAACTAGTCACTTCATCGGTTTCAAAGACAAATGTTCAACCACTGAATACTCATGTTAGTTCTTCTTTAGCACCAGTAAGAAAGATGTTGATTGATGAAATAAATGAAAGAAAAAGCAAGGGCTTATGTTTTAAATGTAACGAGAAGTTTGTACCTGGACATCGCTGCAAGAGGTTATTTGCTATTCAAGCAAATCTTGAAGATAGTGATGATGATGTCGAAACTAAAGTTGAAGAAATTTATGATAATAAAAATGAAGTTCCAGAGATTTCTTTGCACGCAATTACCGATAGCCGAACACCTGAAAAAATGCAAGTCATTGGGAAACTTGGGCTTAAGTCAGTGGCTGTTTTAATAGATTCGGGTAGCACACATAACTTTGTTTGTGAACGAATTGCAGAGAAAATTGGGTTGCAGCTTATGAAAAAGGGAAGGCTAGAAGTAATGGTAGCTACAGGAGAAAAGGTAAAGAGTTCAGGTATATGTCCTCAAACTCAACTGATGCTACAAGGAATTCCAATATTTATAGATGTTTATTTACTTCCACTTGAGGGCTATGATGTTATATTGGGAACTCAATGGTTACGTACATTGGGTCCAATAGTGTGGGATTTCTCAAAGTTTAAAATGCATTTCAAAGTTGATGGGAATGAAGTTTCTTTACAAGGGTTATCAACATTTGAAAAAAGAGTTGATGGAAGTCCTAGTGTACTTGGAGCAGCTAAGAAGAATAAAGGAAATTTGTTGTACATATGTTCTCCCAAAGCATCACAGTCACCAAGGTGTCAATCAACGGAAATTGCTGACACAAATGGCAAAGCATATGAAGAAATTGTACCTGATGCTAAAGTTGATCATCTTTGTAACCCTTTACTCATTCCAGGCATCTCCCTTGAGGACAAGGGAACATTTTAAGGGGGAGGAGTTGATGCAGTCATCTAATATCCTATCTTACTAAGTAGTTATGCTTATGTATTGTGAAACCGTATATGTATCGGTATTATCCTGTCCCGTTGTAATTATCTAACTTCACGTAAACCGTGTAACTGCCAAGAACCTATTTATTTAGGCTATTCATCTTAATGAAAGGGGTATGTTGAATGTAATTGAATTGCACCGTGTGTAAAAGAAGTTTTACGTTGGTTTCCTCGAATTAAACCAATTGGGAGGCAGGGATTTCCTCGAACTAATCTCATTATCATTCTCATATTATTCTTGTCTGCAGTTTTGTTCCATTGCTGATTCAGCCATTACAGAGGTCGTAACACCCTCCCAGAACTGATAAGTTATTCTAAACCAAAATTAGATAATAGATCCATTAAAATCACCACCTCTCATATGGTTATAACTGAATAGTTCATCCGTATATTAAAAAAAAAAAACTGAATAATTCATCCTGTCTTCTGGAATCCTCTTTTGCTATTTTAATAAAGGGTTATTTAACAGTTGGTACCCAACAAATGACCAATACCTAGGTTTGGTACCCAATACTTCGAATATTAAGGGATGGTACCTAGACCTAGCGTTGACCGTCAAAGTCACCGTTTGACTGATCTTTATCTTATTTCTAAAAAATTAAATCACAAATTTATTCAAAATTACAAAATTATCCCTGAGAACTAAGAATCATTTTGAACGATTCAATCGATTCCTTCCAGTTCGGGACAGACACCCACTCACAATGAATATCACGGCAACTACCTCTAACATTATCACCACCGAGTCCATGTTCATTAATTATTTCCACGGTTACTACATTTATCCACGGAAGAAACGGTGGTATATAGTCCAGTTAATAAATCCAACCACTTTGTGTATGTCCATCTATTTTTCGTTTCGTTCTGTATACCTTAACATCCACTTTCAGTAAACATCATCGGCAACAATGGTTAGATGCTTTCAACAACAATTAAATTTGAATCAACATTGGTAAACATCATCAAGAACCCATGTTTTCACACGCAAATCAACCGATTCATTTCTCTTGTTGCACCGACTTATTACTCTCCCACTCATCGGTTAAATGAGGGGATAAACCCAAATCAACGTGTTTACTACTACTTCTAAAAGAAACTCAAGAAGAAGGGTTTGATTCTCTACTACCACAATTTTTTTTAATTATTTCATTTCTAAGGTTTTGATTTAATTAATTTTATTTTTGGTTTTTAGAACTTATTACCGAAGGAGATGAATCAAACGATTTTCATTTGGTTTTCATTTTTTCTCCCTCTGTAATTTTTTTTTTTTGTCTTAGAATTGAAGTTTCCTGAAAAGGAGATGTTGCTTCAATGGCGGCTATTGGGGATTTCAATGAGTACAGAAGAAGAAGAAGAAGAAGAAGAAGAAGAAGAAGATACGGGGAAGAGTTGGGGATTTGAATGAGTACAGAAGAAGAAGATACGGGTAGGGCTGCACATTGGGTCGGGTAGGTCGGGTTTGGCCTCACCCGCCACCCTACCCGCTGATGGCGGGTATTTAAAGTTGTCACCCGTAGTCGACCCAACTTTACAACGGGTAGGTTTTCACCCGACCCACTTTTCAGCGGGTTAGGTCGGGCGGGTGGCGGGTTTACCCGTCCAGGTACCTGATAAAAAATTTAATTTTTCACCACCATTCAGTTATCTTAAAAATTTAAGTTCCAACATTCAAAGTTTTACAATATATTCAAAATTTAATACTGCAAGTCTGCAACTATAACTAAAAGTCTAAAACCATGTAAGTTCTAATACTGCAGCAAGCTCTCACCAAGCAGCAAAGTCTTCTATCAGGTTGCAAGGTTGAAAATCTAGTGTTCGTAGTCTCGGTTGCTTATTTATTGTTTTCTTATATTCATTGCACATTTGCACTTCTCCAAATGACAACTAAGATTGGCAGTCCCATGTGATTTATCACCAATCTTGTATATACCCTGACCCTTTGGACAATGCTTACATTTCGCTCTAGCACCAGACTCTAAAATTTCAAAGTGCTTGCGCACCCAAGATTTCCTCACACCAACTTTAACCTTCTTAGTTGCACTGTCACTTGCTCCACAAGATGATGAAGGTTGAGAATATGCTCCCATTTGCGATGTGACTCCATGTATGACTGGAAGATTAGGAATAAAATTATCTTGTGAGATTTCAGCCATGGTAACCTGTACAAAAGATAAAATCAGTATAACACAACACAATGCAAAGCCTAAAAGTAATTGAAATCAATAACACAATTATTCTAGAATGGAATTAGGATACGACAAATTCAGAAGAATTGTGCGATAACAAACCAAATATATATACCAATAAATTAGCCATAAACCAAATCTAAATTATGCAGCAAGCACAGTATAATCGCACTACTCTGTCATACATTGATCGATCATTAAAAAAATCAATTTTCAAAAACATCTATATAACTTCAGCCATGGAATGTGGTTTCAAATCAGTGAAATCATAAATAAACCAAAACCCAAGACCTTACTTCAACAACAGTATAATTAAATCACTTAAAGTGTAAATCAACAATAAGATTGAAAGTAGAATTAACATATACCTATCTAACAAGATAGTTTTTCCTTTAATCAATCTTTCAATTGATTTCCTCTTAGGCGAGCTTCAAGTCTGAGATAGTTTTTCTGATGAAAACAATTTAACCTTATTAATTGTTATAACCTTTTTAACAAAAACAGAAAAAAAGACATGCAAATGAATCAAAGAACAAATATAAACACAATATATCAAATGGAAAAACAAAACAAATTTTACAACAAATAAATCAATACCCAAATCCAAAGTTATCCCCCCGAAAAAATAGATCTTTGTTTCAATCATAAGATGGTATCAATCGAACTCGAAGTATCAAAAATTAAATTCATATCAAATAACGTAAACCCTAATAAACAGATTCGAATCAAAGAAAATAAACCCTAAAAATCATCTTTGATTGAATCATGAGATGAAATTACCTCACGTTGTTGCCTTGTTGGTGTTACTAGGGGTGATTAGACGTTGGTACTGGTGGTGATTGATCTTCGAAGAGTGACTCTGAACTCTAAGTTGAAGAGTGGAGGAGAGAAACCGAGAGAGAAAAGTGAGAATTGAAAAGAGAAACTGAGAAAGTGGAGTCGATTAGGTAGATTTAGGTTTTACTCTTTCTAAAGGATTGAACGGATGAGATCATGGATGGAAGTAATCCAAGGGTAATGGATGGCTTGGATATTTCTAGGCGGGTGAGCGGGTAGGTCGGGTTTTATAAGGGGCAAGTCATCGTCGACCCAATACTTGGCGGGTTTCAGACGGGGCTAGTCATAGTCGACTCGTGTGTTAGGCGGGTAGGGTCGGGTGCGGGTAAAAACCGGCGGGTGTGGGTCGGGCCGGCGGGTAGGGTCGGGTTTGTGCAGCCCTAGATACGGGGAAGAAAATGGGGTGCTTAGGGGTAATTTTGGATTTTCTTATAAATTTGTAATAAACCTTTTTAAATATTATGCAAGGACCGGTCAAATGGAGTCTTTGACAGTCAACGTTTGATCTAGGTACCATCCCTTAATAATTGAAGTATTGGGTACCAAATTTAGGTGTTGGTCATTTGCTGGGTACCATCCGTTAAATAACCCTTTAATAAATATGTTTTTCTGAATTCTCAAAAGTAAACGAGACACGATGAGTCGCAACTTGCAAGACCCATTGAAACTAACTCCTTCCCATTAAGTCGAACACGTGTTGCGCCAAAAGTCTATATAAAGACTTAATAACATGATGACGTGTGAAAAATGGGCTTTCCACTTAAAAAATATGCGTAACTAATACGTAATCTTTTTACTAAACTGCTTAAAACCTGCCCATACGCATGCACTACGCCACGACATGTATTCCTTTAGCAAATGTTGATTAAGTCAGCTGGTGAGTTTACACGTCATAGGGTGGGGGTGGGTTAAGCCAAGTATGAGAAACTAAGAACGACACGGACATGAAGAAGACGGGAAGTTTGTTGTTCAAGTTAATTTGGACGCTGAGAAGTCAGCCAAGAAATTGAGATGCCGCTGTTGAAATTGTGTGATAAACGGAGAAACTAAGTGGAGCATTAGAATTTATCAGGTTTTTTACTTCTTTTAGAAAATAAAAAATATATATATATACACACCAGGGTTTAACCTTTTTCGGTTTCTGGTTGTTGTTTGGTCGGCTGGTAGAGCTGTAAAACGTGCCGGCCCGGTACACGAAGTCGCGTACTTCACGTGCCATGTGTCGTGCTGTGTTGTGCCAACGATTTAAACGTGATGTGCCGTGCTGTGCTTTATTAGTCAAAAGCTAGGCACAACACAGCCCATGGGCATAACACATGAATAAACGTGCTGTGTTGTGCCGTGCTGGCACACCTGCTATAAACAAATTGAAATCACTTAATTAATGTATACATTAAGTCGGACATTATCACAAGAATTTAATTATATAACATATCATTTGAAATTTTTTCAAGTATTATTCAATAAATAGAAATAGCCCATCAAATATAAAATTGGATTATTGTCATGTAAATTAATGTTTCAGTTAAATATAGGTGACGACATTATAACAACGATATTGAAATATATTTTCCAAATATTAAGGTATTATATGTGTTGTTATAAATAAGCCATCATAAAATGTTAAAAACTAGCTAGAATAGTGACTCTTTTGTGAAATATACAAAAAATGTGATGTATTATGCCTTGTTATATGGTGTATTTGTACATGTTATGACGTGATTTCTTAACGTGTTGTGCTGGGCTGGGCCACGTGCTTATTCGTGCCGCGTGCTGTGTTGTGCTACTGTACCAATTAGTCAAACACAGCGCGTCCCATTTAACTAACGTCTTTGTGACATGCTTTGACTAAATCACGCTACCTTTGGTCGGTTTGTGCTCAAATTTTAGCGTCTTTGTCTTTGGGTCAGGTGCTCGTCTTGCACAACCCAATTTATATCTCTATCGGCTGGTGTGTCCTCCCATAAAATTTTAGTCAGTCAGTGATGGTTAGGGCCGCATTTAGTTAGTCAGATTATAACAGATTAAGCGGGACCTACAGTCCCGGTGTTTTGTCGGTCGGGTTATATTATGGAGCCTACAATAAACATTGAGCCTATAAGTTAATTGGGGCATGCGTCCTTAGTGTTTTTTGGTCGTGTCAATTAGCCATGACTTACTGCCTCAACCGTTGTAATTAGTGTTAAGAATAAACATTGAGCCTATAAGTTAATTGGGGCATGGTCCTTAGTGTTAAGAATGTCCTAATATTTTGTTGTTCGGGTCAAATTAGCCACGGTTTCCGTCATGACCTCTCAAACATGCCCTAGTGTTTATTACCTGGGGATACGTTATTCCTAACGTATCACGGAATGTAATGGAATTTAAAGAAGTTTTTTACACTGGTAAGTCCATTTAGAAACCTTGCTATATTATATTTACGATTTTCTATAGTAGTGTTCGATGTTGGTTATTAAGAGAAAAATTCTCAAAATTTATAAATTCCATGTGTGTCATGTATATTTATGGATTATTAAAGAGTTAGAGATGCTCTTATGTGTATATAAGATTTAAGAAATGCTCTTATGTGTATCAATGAGGTGAATTATCGTGAATAATATTATTTTTTTCCCGAAGAAAATGTTATATTAAAGAAAAAAGAATCTTACAAAATATAGAATGTTAGTCATCCATGAGAGTCTCTCAATTGCTCCAAATGAGACCAGGAGTCACAAATTTAAAATTATCAATTACATGACAATTTCAAAAGATAAACAATCTTCGTCGTTTACTTCTTCCTAGCCCCAAAAACTCTACCATTTTGTTCTTTCCATAATCTCCAACAAATAGCGTAGTGAATAATCCTCCATACTAATTTTCCTCTTCCTTGTAAAACATTTGTGGACCAAGCTTTAAACCAATCAAATAAACTCTTCGGCATTGGCCATAAAATTCTGGAGGCTTTTACAAAGTAGTTACATACCTCGAAAGAATAAGAAGAGTGCAAGAACATATGATCCATTGTTTGTCTTTCGAAGTTGCCTCAACATGTCCCTAGTTGGAAGGGAATTATGAAAAGAGGCCCAAATAATAAAATAGCATCACTTATAAACAAGTTTGTGATATGTTCTTGAAAATCATATTGTGAATGCATAAATAAATCATATAATACATTTTCCGTAAAAATTGAATGAGTATATGTATGCCTGCTATTTTTTTGTGGGGTAGGAGCTTATCTACAATAAATGTAAGCTTGCATATTTTTAGGTCATGTTGGATCAAAGATTGTATCCAACTTGGGTAGACCTCATCCCAACTAACGCATTGATTAATCAAAACCCTGCTTACTAAGATGAAGAGTTTGATATATGCTTTGCATCTCTATATACTAGTGTAGTACGTGTAAGAAGAAAGCAATTCAGAGATGGCTGGAGTTGAGAAGAGAAGAAAAGGTTGAGAAAACAGAAAGAATAATAAGGTTAAAAAAATGAGAAAAATAGATTTTCTCTGAAAGAGTTGTTTTGATAATAATTGATGATAATAATGTGTCTTACGATAACGTAATAAACCTGTTTATATAGGCATGACAAGAACCTAAAAATAGAAAAACTCTAAAAGAAAAAATAAGGAAACTCTAAAAGAAGAATTTCTAGAATTGATACACAAGTAAACCAAAGTAGATGCTATGAATCAACTGTGACAGTTGACACAGCGTAAAGGGATCAACTATCATTGTTGATACAGACCTATTAGATCAACTGAAATAGTTGATACATTGAAAACAGGTAGATGTCCTACATCATATACACAGGTGCAAGTACATTTATCTAGAGATTGAGAATATCAGGAAATCATTAATTGAGTTATATATGTAATCCACCTCAATGTTTTTCCCTTCCATAAATGTTAGCATTAGGCCATAAATGTTAGCATTAGATAAATGTTAACATTAGTATAGGAAGCATCCATTGTGTTTGCCTAAAAAATTCTAGAGATCAGGCCATAAATGTTAGCATTAGTATAGGAAGCATCAAAGTTCATTTCATTCCTAAATATAGGTGGAGTTTTCTTATTTTGGTAGACATTCTTCTTCTTGTGTTAATTGCTACTTGATTTTCTTTCATTCACTTGATAAGTAACTGTTATTGCCAAAGAAAATTCATTCACCTTCACATTAATGACATTGGTACAAATGATGATCAATCACAATACTACAGAAAATGAAAGTGTTCATTTCACAGAAGAAAGCTGTGAAGGACGGCATATATATCCGTACAAGAAAAGTGACAGTCTGTTAGTATCCGTCACACGCACGTACTAATCACATGAGTAAAGTAACAGAACACAAGTACGTGTTGTTCATGTGTGTATAGTCTTATCCTGCAATGCATTATTGTTAACCTTCACTGCATCATTTTATGCATTGATACACTGTGAGATGTTTTTTATCCCCCCACAAGCTGATGGGTACCTGAGTGAGCATGATCCTGGAACGAAACATAAGAAAACTTGGACTGTGCAAAACCTAGGTGAAAATATCAACCAGTTGATCAAGAGTATGAACATAAAACACATTAAGATACTTTGCTTGAACCATGTTCCCTGATAAAATGATAGTCAAGTTGTACATGCTTCATTCTTGAGTGCATCACAGGATTAAATGCAAGATATATAAAACTGATATTGTCACATGCCAACTTAGGAATGCCAGAGATTGGAAAATGAAGATCCTATAAGACATAACACACCCAAACCATTTCAACTACACTATGAGCTAAATTCCTATATTCCACTTCATTGCTAGATCTAGCAACTGTAGACTGCTTCTTGGAAGAACAGGAAATAATTAATGTTAGAGCCCAAAAAGATGCAATAGCCTCCAGTAGATCTTTTGTCATCAATACTGCATGCCCAGTCTGCATCAGAGAACCCCAAAAGAAAAGAGCTTCCATTTGTAAAGCATAGGCACCATAATTACATTGGTACAAATGATGATCAATAACAATACTACAGAAAATGAAAGTGTTCATTTCACAGAAAAAAAAAAGCTGTAAAGGACAACATATATATCCGTACAAGAGAAGTGACAGTCTGTCAATATCTGTCACACGTATCACATGAGTAAAGTAACAGAACACAAGTATTAGTCACGTGCTGCTCATGTGTGTATAGTCTTATCCTATACTGCATTATTGTTAACCTTCACTGAATCATTTTCTGCATTGATACATTGTGAGCTGTATTTATCCCCCCGCAAGCTGATGGGTACCTAAGTGAGCATGAGCTTGGAACGAAGCATAAAAACCTTGGACTGTGCAAGTCCTTGGTGAAAATATCAACCAGTTGAGTATGAACATAGAACACATTAAGAGACTTTGCTTCAACCAGTTCCATGATAAAATGATAGTCAAGTTGTACATGCTTCATTCTTGAGTGCATCACATGATTAAATGCAAGATATATAAAACTCACATGCCAACTTAGGAATGCTAGAGATTTGGAAAATGAAGATCCTGTAAGACATAACACACCCAAACCATTTCAACTACATTATATTCAGCTTCAGTGCTAGATCTAGCAACTGTAGACTGCTTCTTGGAAGAACAGGAAATAATTAATGTTAGAGCCCAAAAATATGCAATAGCCTCCAGTAGATCTTCTGTCATCAATACAGCATGCCCAATCCGTATCAGAGAACCACAAAATAAAAGAGCTGCCCTTTGTAAAGCATAGGGTACCATAACTACATTGGTACAAATGATGATGAATCACAATACTACAGAAAATGAAAGTGTTCATTTCACATAAGAAAGCTGTGAAGGACAACATATATATATATATATATATATATATATAAGTGTGACTGTCTGTCAATATCTGTCACACGTATCACATGAGTAAAGTAACAGAACACAAGTATTAGTCACGTGCTACTCATGTGTGTATAGTCTTATCCTGCACTACATTATTGTTAACCTTCATTGCATCATTGTCTGCACTGATACATTGTAAGTTGTCTTTACACATTATCAAATAGTATAACACATCTGGACTTTCAGATATTCCAAATAATAAATTCTAGCATATTTCTATCAACATGTGGATTAGAGGCATTTAAGCTAAATAAAGTACACAACTATGAGCAGAAGTTCACTTCCTAGTTAGTAAATCTGCAAATTATACTCTTGCATGAATGCGGATTCTATGCTTAATTTAGAATCACTAGAAATAAGGATACTCTCTCTCCCCTCTTCCCCCCCTCTCTAAAAATATCCCTTCTCTGTAAACTAAAAAACCCTTTCACTGAACGCCTCCCCTGCTCAGATTTGGTCTTTATGACCAGATCTGGGCAGGATTAGTATAGTTAGGTTAGCTTTGATGTTATTTTTAGTTAGATTCTTTGGCTTTTGGTTTCCAATTCCCGATTCCTTTGCTTCTTTTGCCTATCTTCTCTTTTCAACCCTTTATATAGGGCGATAATTAAGCAACTCAACTTCATTTTTAATGTCGACTGTTGTTTATTAACCAGTCGATATTATTTCATTCTTCCAATGATTTATTCTTGACCGTTCACGTCTCTTCGCATTAATTGACCTCGTTTTTTCTCGAGATCTTTTTTCCTATATATAGTTTTCTTTTCCCTCCTTTTCATTCTTTAGTTTCTCTCTGCAACTTCTTTGATTTTCTCCTTCGCAATTTGCGCTCTTGCTACTGCAAATCTTCTCCCCGCTTCTTCTCTCCGTCTTTTACTAGCATTCTTAACCTTTAACCTCTCATCCATTCCCATGATAATGGCTGCCATTAGTCGTGCATACAAAGCTTCTTTTGATGAAGTTCAACGAGTTGCTCGAGAAGGGTTTCACTCTATCGACCATTCACGATCAAGAACCCTCATCCATTCTTTACGCAAGTTATTTTTATCATCAATGTGATGATCAAAGGATTATCGTCTCGCTAGGTCAAAACTTCTCGCTTTCCCATTCCCTTATACGATCCCGAGTTGCCTCTATTTTATGAAATCTTGGCCCATGAAAAAAATTTATTTTATCGGTTAAGTGGCGATTGCATTCGCCTAATGCTTGAATCGCGAATCGTGGCGGCAAAGGATCTTTATACTCTTCTTTCACCCCAGATTTCAAAGACTTGGAAATATCTGTGATTTTTTTGAAAATTATTCGGTGATAAAGATGGTTAATGCAATTTGAATTCGCCTTAAAAGAAGTATAATGTCTCGAGGATAAATTGCTCATGCGATATTGATTGGCACCCTAGGGTAATAATACTACTCCTCGCCACTCCAAAGATGAGAAATGGTGGGTTGTACCCTTGTTTTTAAATGGTCCTTATATCGCGGCTCGCACGTTCTTCCCTGCGAATCTCGCGAGTATCATCCTTGGGAGTTCAAATGTTTGATAAAGCAAATGAGGTATGTTTCCCTTTTTTTTTTTTTTTTTTTTTTTTTTTTTTATGTTGAGTTTGTATAATTTTTCAGATCGCCAAATTGAGAAGAAAGTACAAGGATAATCCGTTGGAGAGTACTCTTCGATAAACTACGTGAAGTAAAAACACTTCCTTTTGTTATTTGAAACAATATTGTTGCCTCTGTTTCTTATCTTTACCGTATGCGAAGGTTGGAGTTGAAGAAGTGTAGCCGCGAAGGGTAAAAGTAAAGAGGGCAAACCGCAATCTTCTTCTCGCCTTAACTCAAACTCTGAGTCTTCGATGAGGACGACCATGATTCGAATCGCTGCTCTCGCACGGGACCCCCAAGCTGGTTCTTCTATGGGTCGGTTGTCTAGTATCTTCTCTGATTCTTTCCAAGGAATGGGAGATGCTCCCTAGCCTCTCTGCGGAACTCTGTAACTGCGTGTGCAATGCCACTCTCTTTGGAGGCAATGATTCTTTCAATGGAGTCTCTAGAACTATGTCTCCGACTTCTTGAATGCGCTTGGATCCTTGGTATGTATACAATCATATCTCCCCATTGACTTTATATTGTTGTATATGTATTAACAAACTTTTCTATCTTCTTTCATAGGTTGGAAGGTCTTCTTTTGTAGTTGCCTCGGATCTTGAGAAGGCGTAGCAATCTTGAAAGGAAGAATTCTCGAGTTAAATAAGAGGATTCAGAATTAGAAATTGAAGGCTGCGTCATCTCACGATAAAGACGAGAAAATTCAAAAGGGTTTCTAGTTTTGCACCTTGGGTGTGGTGATTTGTTATGGTGGAATATTCACCGAACTTCCTGTCGATTAAGATTCGCCTCATCATCCTCTCCATCAACTGGTTTGGGTTAATCTCTAGTTTCACAACCAACGGGCTATCATGTGTTTCTCTCTCCTTTTGGCACTTCATCTGCGGAGAAAGAAATAGTCTTCACTGCCACTTTTCTATGCGTCGTTCTCAAAGCTCATTATTTCTTTATCATCGTCTCTCGCAAAGACTCTCTGCCGAGCACGTTGTCATGAAAATCTTGATTGTGCGATAAGAGTGACGATAGAGTTGCAATTCAAATTTTTGGCTTTCGTTCCGATTTCTATCACAAATGTTTCCTTTTATTTTCCGACCTTTGTTACATTTGGTGGTGGTGGTAATGTCCGCCTTTTTCTTCTCCTTTTAGAAAGTGATTCCAGCTTCCCTTGATCAATCATCCCGAGAATAATTCTCTTCGTTTCTGGTCGTTTGTTTGATGTCCATGGAAGCGATGGTAAGAACAAAACTCATGACTTCTGTCATGCTGGTGGTGGTTCCATCCCAGCGTTCCAAGGTGCAGTACTTCTTCCATCACGAGTATAGCCTCCCGAATCTTTTCCACACTAGCATTCGGTGGAGGCATCTTGGTTCCCATACTATTGCCTTCGTCCACCATAAGTTTCTTGCACATTGTCTAGCCTGCGATCTTATTATTCTTTATTACGGTTATAGTAGTTTCTCTCTCGCTCAAATTCTTCTTGATCGTGGCTTCCCATGGCTACTATCTTCTGCTTTGTCCCTCATCGTCCTTGCTCTGCTTGTCCTCTCGCACCGTATTTATGAATTGAGGTAACAACTTGCGTTCGCAGCATTCGAGTTTGTGTTCGCGACCGGATAAGTATTCATTTCATTTTGTCTCTCTTCTAAGGCAATATATTCTTCCCCACAATTCTGATTCACGCCATGCCATCGTGATTGTATTTTTGATTCTAAAAATTTGAATGTATAACAAGTTAGTCGCGAAGAGAGCATTCACAAATGAGAGTATGAGATATCTCTCCTCAACCCGTCCCGCCATTTCGCTACACATGGTTCTCCATCTTACTCCAACCGTCTTTAGCTCTCGCCAATCCTTTGTTTCAACCCGAATACATCTTGAATACACAGTCGCGAAGAGTTGTTACTCATTCTTGATCTAATTCTCATACCTCATTTTGGTTATTAGGATTGCGATGATTTCTTTTTCCCTATTAAGCTCATTTTGAAGATTTTCGGGGGAGAATATAACGATCTTCTATTTCTCCTCTTCTCTCGCCATGCTCTATATTCGGATTTTGTGTTTCTTCATTGGGTTCTATTATACATTTTTGGATTTCATCTGGGGTTTGGATAGTGGAGCTTATTGTTGAAGTGTTGTTGATTTTATTATTGTTTTACAAATCCATCAATTTTCATTTCCCGTGTCATTCAATCAACAACTTCTCCATGTCTTTGGCTGTTTTGTGTGTCGTTAATCACGTCATTTATTTTAGTTTTCTTCAAAGGTACTTGTTTATGTTGCAAACATTGGCGGATTTGTTAGCGATTTTGGGTTATTGGCTTGGTTTGGGGAAGATTTGTGCTTTCATTTCCTGCATTCAATCAACAACTTCTCGCAATGGATTTTATGCATTGGTGGAGTTATTGGCTTGGTAAAGATTTGTGCTTCAATGGATTTTGCGGTGGAGGAGGAATTAGGCTTAAGGTTCCCGTAAGTTTTCCAATTTTTTTTTAGCTCTTTCCTTAGGGCTTGTCTTGGGTTTTCCCCTATTTTTAGGTTATTTTTTATGTGGTTTTTCTTATTGGGCATGTCAATATATTGATGGGTGTTCAAAAAATTATGGGAGGGTTTCTTTGTGGTTTTTTGTTATTGGTCCTGTCAATTTATTGATGGGTGTTCAAAAATTGTAGAGGGTTTCTTTGTAAGGGTTGCAACAAATGTCTTATTGTAAGCAACAATTCTATATATCAAATTATCTTTACCGATCAAAAAAAAAAAAGTGAATGCTTAATTTATAGACAAATTAGGAAATCTAAATCGACAAGCTTTTGCTTATTTTATTTTTTCCAGGATACTCTTGCATCCAGACATTTATGCTTAAGTGTTGCAAAGTCGGCAACTTGATATGAACCTTTATAGCTCAATTTTTTATGCGAATTCGAATCGGGGAAAACCCACCTATCCTAATCCTACACACATTCTAATACTGCATTTAATTTGTCCGTCGACCACTCAATTTCAACAGCCGCACCTCAATTTCATGGCTGATTTCTCGCCACCCAAGTTAACTTGAACCACAAACTTCGAGTCTTCCTCAGGTCCGTGTTGTTCTTAGTTTCTCATACTTTGGCTTAACAATCATATATATAAAACACCTAGCAGAACCACTAGCTTGTGCTGGAATATAGTCATTAACCATGAGCTAATGTATACGTCCCATAGGTTGCTTCTTCTACACCACCATGACGTGTAAAGGAAAAAAAAAAAAAAACTTCAGGAAGATATGGATGAACAAAAAAATTCTGATGCGGTTGTAACCATCAAAGAGATACTGATTTTAGTGGGTTGTTTCGAGTTAGGATAACTTCTCAAATTTTGGCGGGATGCAGATCAAAGCAAAAATTCCTTTTGGCGGGATCCTTCCCGCTCGGTACTCCATTTTTCTCATCTATAAATAACACAAAATTGGTTAAAAAGACCAAAATTAAAATTTCCTGGGTGAAAAGGACAGTCAGATTTAGATACTGTTTAAATGGACAAAATTTTAAAAATAGGCAGGATGTAACCAGTTTCATCCTGTCCATTTTCAATTATTTTTTATTTTTTTTATTTTACACAGGATGCATCCAGTTTCATCCTTGCTATTTTTTAAGTTTAAGCCAGGATGAATCCAGTTTCATCCTCGCTATTATTTTTTTGTCCATTTCACTCATAAAATTTTTTACTCGTCCATTTGAACCGTGTTTTAAATTTTTTTGGACAAATGACCCATTTTCCGTATAAATAAAGCCCTAAGATCATCGACTTCGACTCACAAAGTTCATATACATCACCTCTGAAAGACGGTATTGTTCTTTCCAGATTGTTGTTTAACTCTTAAATTTTCTCGATTCATTAGTAGATTCTAAAGCTTCATTGTTTATCTCAATGAGAAGATTTTTTTCTTTTAATGAATGCATAATCTTATTTCTCTTTTTATGCTGTTTGATGAATGGATTAAATTCTTTTAATGAATGCATAATCTTGTTTTTCTCCTTATAATTAGGTTTACAAACTACTAAGACATAATGGAACGTTTGGGTGCTCCAACTGACGCTGGTATAGTTTACTAATTCGAAGATCCATTGCCCTTTTTCTTTGTCGGCATATATGTCTCAAGTCAGTGTTTATCGTTTCGACAAACGATCGATTACAGTTGATATGGAGATGCCTATTTTTATTTTAATTTTGAGATTTCAGCAACCATTTCAAAAAATATATTCATTGTTATTTTTGTAATTGTAGGATCTGCATTGGGGAAACGGAATGTCCGTGGACTCTCACGTGGCATAGATCTGGATGATTGGATTGCCCACAATGGAAAATTTCCTATCAAATTCTCAGATGTAACGGGGGAACCAATCTCCACAAATAGGTGCAAATTATCTACTGAATGCGGCATAATTGTTCGTGACTTTGCTCCGATGCAATATACTTCTTGGAAGAAAATTCCTGAGCATGAAAGGGTTGTTCTAATTGAACGTGTCAATGTAGGCAGAACTTCTCCAAAGACGTATTTTGAGATCTTTTGTTGTTGTTTTTGATTATTTTGAGATAATTTTGATCCACCTTTCAAACTTTATCATGTTATTGTAGGACAAGTTCGAACTGGACATTACGCGGCCTTCTATCAAGAAATACCTAAATGATTGTATGGGAAGACGATACAGCAACTATAGGACTCAAATGTCAGCGCACTTCAAAAAGTCTAAAACTATTGAAGAAGCTCGCTCAAGCCATTCGAGAACGTCTCAAATAGAGAATTGGTTATGGTTGTGTGACCATTTTTCTTCGGACAAATTTAAGGTAAAGTGATGGTATTCTTATTTATAATTTTTAGATTATGTATATTTACTTAAGAATTTGTTTTTAAATTTCAGAAGCGGTCCGCAACAGGGTCGAACAATCGGAAGCAAGTCGAGTACAACCACTTTGTGGGGTTCTCGGCGTTTCAAGTGCGCCTAGAGAAGGTATTTCTGATTACAAATTAGCACTGTGTAAAAAGTATTTATGTTGTTCTTCGTTGATATTTTCTCTTCTTCATCCAGAAAAAAGTTTTGAGAGTGCAAGCTGCCAACATACAAACTTTTTATGATACTCACACGCATCTCAAAGAGGTTCAGCGTGTTAGGATATCTGAAATGACTCATGTTCGATGTGTAAGTTGAATCGATTGAGGATTACATTTCTAATTACAGATTCTTTTTGTACTTTCTTTACACTATGCAATGGTCTATAATGTTTTCTTTGTGATATTGTAGTTTAGTCTAGGTTTTGAAAAAAATGATTGTTTTCTATTGAAAAAATCAACTTACATGTTCAGGACAGAATGGTCGAAATTGTATGAGCAAGGCATTGTGGCGGGGGAACACCTGATGAAAATGAAATATATGACGAAGTTCTGAAGAGGAAATCAAAAAGACACCGTAACCGTAGACTTTCTGATGAGGAGATAGAAGAACTCTTTGCACTCCTTGCAACGAAGGATGATAAAATCAAGCAGTGTGAAGACCAAGTTCAACGAGATGAAAGAGGATGCTTTGCAAGTTTTCGACAAAATGTCCTTAATCAAGTAATCGGCTCGTAATCCAAATGTTCTTTGGAAACTTGGATACTATTCAGGAAGATGCTTAGTACTTTATTTTCCTAGAATCACTACCTTTAAAGTTTATTAAGAGTTTGTCTTAGGTGGATGTTTAGAAGTGTCATTTTTCAGTTTGTTAGATCTAGTGAGTGTTTCTGTAAGTCTCCCTTTTCAGTTTATTTGTTTGTTTAAGTATTAAGTGTCAGTTTGATGTCTTTTAAACATTTCAGTAATGTTAATGAATGTGTAGTTGTTTTCTTTTAGTAAGTGTTGTGTTTCTTTTCTTCGATAGCTTATTTATTAACTAGTTACTTCATCTTTCTTTAATGGCATATTTTGTCTCAAGGAAGAATGAGGAATTATGCAAAACGGATTAGGAGAAGTGGGTTTTCTCCAATTCGAATTCAATACCAAAGTTGAGCTATAAAAGCCTTCACCTGTTCGTAAAGAAGTTTAAACTCAAACATGAGTTCCTGGTAAGTAAGAATTGATTTTTTCTTCTCCCGTATTTTATTAGTTCCTTAATTGTAGCAAGTTGTTTATTTCTGTTGGGAAGTCCACTAAACTATGTTTGTGGGAGCAACTTAGGTTGTTTTAATGTACAAATCTTCGTCTATATAATTAATGGTTGTATGTAACTTAACCTACGTGAATACAAAGCCTTCACACAAAGAGGCTATTAGAACCTAAGAAATCTCTGCGGATTAACAACAGTTCACAGTTGCATTGTTTGAATTTGTACATTTTCTAGAATATGTAATGTGCAGTAGTAATTAACAGACAACACCTAAGTTTGAGTATGCTCTTGGCTGAAATTACATATGGCCGAAGTTCAAATTCTTTGGAGTGCCCGTTTGTGTTACGGCCAGTTGGGCTTCTTTAATTGGGGCTGCTTTCTACGCTTTATAAATTTATTAAACAAATCCCAGTCACCTTTCTACCCAATTTCAGTCTTGACCAGTTCAATTCAATCCCTAATTCCTTGACGCCGCACCACCATCTAGCGATGTGTTTTCGAAAAAGGGAGACACGATCACACGAAGTTTGTGGTTAAGTTACGAGAAGTCGAGGGTGCTTCGTTGAAATTGAGTGATAAACGGAGAAAATTTATATAGGATTGAGATAAGTGGGTTTTCTCCAATTTGAATTATCGGCCAAGAAATTTAAGTGATGCTATCAAAATTGAGTGATCGACGGAGAAATTAGGAGTATTGGAATTTGTAAAGGATTGGGAAAAGTGGGTTATCTCTAATTCGAATTCGAATAGCAAAATTGAGCTATAAAATCCCTCACCTGTTCGCACATTCACCACCAATCCATACAACTACTACCGGAACCTCACGAACAACACCAGTTCTTCTTAGGTGTTCGAGACCAATGAGTTAGTTTGATTCGGTGGTTTGATTTCGAGTTTTTTAATTAATTGTTAAAGCTTGTTTTTCCTTGAATTTTTTAGATGTATGTATGAACAATTCTGATGATAAACTTTTTGACCGTGCCTATTTTAGATATCACTTTAACTGGACGAATTTCCGAACTGATTTGGCTTTCTCTTTACTGCAAAGCAAAGTTGCCATGGTAAGGCCACATACACTTAATACACACATCTTAATTTAAAAGAACTTCACAATTTAAACTTTCTGCCTTACTGTTGTTATTCTAAGCATCCTTTTTGTTTATTTTTGTTACCATAGATTGATAAAAGTTGGGTAGAAGAGCGCGACAGATTGTCTGATAAGTATTTGGAAGGTGTTGCGGCTTTTATGCAGATGACAAAAAATTATCTCTTGAGTAAGAATGAGGAATTATGCACTTGCCCCTGTAAAAAGTGTGTTAACCGAAACCCACCTACTTCATTAGCTGAAATTGAACATCACTTGTTCACTAATGGCATGGCAGGTAGTTATAAGATATGGGTACTTCATGGGGAAGAAGATAATTGTGACGGATCAGAAAAATCTGGACTTCCAGCGAACCGGGTTTCGGCCCGCTTAGCAAACTCCGACTCTCCGATACGCCACTCAAGTAACCGGACCTTCAATTTCTTCTGAGCAACTCGAATTTGAATCACCCAAACTGCATTATAAGCAAGTACACTTAGTATTTATTCTCCAATTATGAGAGACGACCAGTTGTCAAAATGAGAGATGACCAGTTGCCAAAATAATAAACTTATATGGCCAGTTGCCAATATAAGATTTCCATGGCCAGTTGCCACCACCAGGGTTTCCATGGCCAGTTGCCAGTGACAAGGTTGCAATCATCTCCGAATAGATGGTATGAACTGCCAAAATAGCAACCAATCTTTCAAATGATATGAACACCCCTGTAGAGTTGTGCTGAACCGCATAGCGGCTGCCTACGTACCCTCTCCGTTGCTCGAAGGGATCAAGCACGACCGTAGTTCGTCATTCTTTTATTTAGATAATATGAACCACCCTCAATTGGTAGCAATTATCTCTTCAAAATATCAAGTAAACATATTATACTTGCAGTGCACATAATGAATCAGAGTAGGGAACTATCTCGAGAAATCTAAAAATACCCAAGTCAGCCTATGTGTCATTTCTAAGTTGTTCATGATCCTCATGTTACAGAACTAATAGTATCTCACAAATAAAGACTATGTGCATAATAAACCAGGAAGCTATGTCAACAAACTTCTAAGGGATCGATAAGACAAAGACAGAGACACATAAAATCCTATTTAAGAGTAAACATCAATCCGGTGGCACTCTAAGGAAATCCCATCTCCCAAAAAAAACTACAACACTTACAATATACAAGACCACACCAAAATCAAGTAGCCGACTTAAGTATTCCGGGGCAGCAAAATATGAAATTAAATTCAGTAACAAATATGCGAACATGGAGGGGAATTAAATATGTTGTTCATCTCCGTGTCCGTACGTTAAGATCCAAATGGGCTCCAACTCTCCACTTCAAGTACTAAAATGAATATCAAAGGCCACAAAAGAAAACTACACTCGAATATTAATTTAGAAAAAAAATCAAGAAGCTTCCAAACATTTCTTGGTAACATAGCAATTCTATTTTATCGCCACTCCTACTTCACTTTACTAAGTATCCGCATTCTGCACCTTCCCATTAGTTGCACACTAAAACCGACTTAATAAATCCCTAACCGTTAAAAAAAAATTAAGTTTGACTTAGGAGTTAGGTTCACACCCATAAGAAACAAGTAGTCAGCAACCTTAAATTTAGTTCAAGATGTTTAGGCATAACTCTAGCCTATTTTTCATTTCTTATTTCGCTATGTCATGGTTTAAGTCGTAACACAACACAACGTTTTCCCAAACAATATTTGAGATAGTTCAAGTCAGCCACCACCAATAGGAAAATGAGGTCCACATACAAAAAAAATGATTAACACACTACAAAGCATTACTCTTATTCATTTGAGCCAGTATCCAACTCTAGTATCCATGACCAGCATTCAGAAGTTTAAACAGATATATATTTAGTAAACCATTTGGTTAGCCACCACTCACTAAATAGAAACATTTCTTTTTATATTCACCAATCTAGTTCAGCTATGTATACCCATGAAATACAATGGATCTGTTGGCTATACGCATGGATGGTAGTACAAAAAAATAAGAAGCGAGAATATACCACTCCTAGTACCAAATAAAAGGGTAGTTCTTCCACATACCAAATGTGACTCTCGTCAAAAAGCTTATCCGCAAACTAAGTTTTAATCTCATTATTTAGGTATGATTAATAGTGCTTTAAGAGCAGTAAAAGTCACTAACTAAGCATGAATCAATTTCCTAAATAGAATGACTGCTAAATCCATACAAAGACACACATATTCTTAATGTACCAATAAGGATTAAACTGTCAAAACTGACAAACCATTGAGGACACTATCATAAGCTTAAAGCAAGAAGGTATACAGCAAGTAAAGAAGGTTTCATGACTCTTGTTTAATTTCTGTTCCTCCCTATACAGTGAACCTTTCGTGGAAACGAATCACTAACCACCTCTATCAAGCTACGTACAATCTTGCATTACAATTTGTGGACATATATCAGCTATAACATTTCCGATTTATTACAAAATGGCTCCACTACGAGGCAATACTAGGCAAAACCTTAAAATGTACAAAAAGAAATGCTACTCAAATGAAATCCTTTACCGTATCTCATTTCCCAGCGTACTTCGCACAATATTTGGTCACTGTCAACCACGGCGCATGTGAAGTTAGGGAAAGTCTCATTTACTTCATTCTTGTTTCTAATAAGATCTACATGCTCGAATACCGGTACCCCATCAACCGTTCTAAAAACAAATTAAGGATGCAGTCCATACGTCGTGATCACTAATCACTATAAGCGACATTTTGAAACCATAATTAGCCAATTATGTAAATACTCATTTATGCATGTTTTATCTTATTTGTTTAGGTTATCTATGTAAGGAAGATCGGTGCAATCCCTCCACCCTAGCTAGGACCACCCACTGGCAAGCTAAACATCAACATCAAGGCACATAAAAATCATAAGTAAGGGAATGTATAACACCCTACGTCTTATCTTACATGAACCAAAACAAGTGAATTTATATTCAATTCCATGAGTCATGACCAAAACTATTTTCTTTCTTTACCAAAATTACTTTCTTTCTATTCTACCTTTTTATCTACACAATGGAATGATGGAATCAAAAGGTAAAACAACATGGAAAGGAAAATGGTCCGGCCACTAATAAAATCAAAATCTAATCGTGTTACCATTAAAGGAAACAGTAAGGACCTTTACCATTTTTCTCTTCTTTTAGACATTTTTTCGAACAGAAGGCAAGCAGCTTGCTGTCCATGAAGAAATTTCTTTGTTGTTAATTTCTATCTCTTCCTTTTCATCTCCTTCTCTACAAAGTTTTAACTTGAAACCAACCCAATAATGCTTGTTCAGAAGAGACCCAAAAACAGATTGAAACTCGTCCAAATTCCTAATACTTCACGGACTCTAAAATTCCAATTTAAGATAAACCCAAGTTTCTATATCATCTAAGAACTCTAATATTTCGATAATCTTCACCCTTCAACAATAAATCAATGGCAACACTTTTATCTTCTTTTTCAACAATTGCAAACTTCCACCATTTTTATTATCATGGAAATAAAAACCAAACCACCAGAGAAATAAAAGGAGATAGAAGAGAAGAATACTGAACAAGAGGAAATTCCCAGGACTACAAACCGACTGCCTCTATTTCATAGATTTCTTAGGGATTATTTTTTGTTTCTCTAATTTGGGAAGAACCAACCATTTGACGGAGAGAACAACCCCAAAAGAAAAGCGAAGGGGTTCTACGTGTTTTATCCTTGGTCCCTTGGATCTATACGTGTGCATCATGCATGGATGTTATGAAGGCACCATGGGAACCGATTACTACAAACTCATTGTTGAGAAACTATCATATATATAGTTAAGGCACCCAAAATTCTGAAGGCTCAAGAACATTCTCATTCAGACAGCCTATAAGTGTTAATGACACTTGAGTGTTTGAGTTTCAGGCCATCTAAGTGATCTGACAAAAGATTTGGCTCTTACATCATTACCCGCAAAAAAAAAGAACTTTGTCCTCAAAGTTCAAAACAAAACATAGAAGTAAGGCGGCTTACCTGTAGTCGCATCACAATAAAACGCTAACGAGTCCCAATACCACTGTCCCGTATGAACCGGAACTGCTCTGATACCAACTGTGACGGATCAGAAAAATCTGGACTTCCAGCGAACCGGGTTTCGGCCCGCTTAGCAAACTCCGACTCTCCGATACGCCACTCAAGTAACCGGACCTTCAATTTCTTCTGAGCAACTCGAATTTGAATCACCCAAACTGCATTATAAGCAAGTACACTTAGTATTTATTCTCCAATTATGAGAGACGACCGTTGTCAAAATGAGAGATGACCGATTGCCAAAATAATAAACTTATATGGCCAATTGCCAATATAAGATTTCCATGGCCGATTGCCACCACCACTGGGTTTCCATGGCCAGTTGCGATGACAAGGTTGCAATCATCTCCGAATAGATGGTATGAACTGCCAAAATAGCAACCAATCTTTCAAATGATATGAACACCCCTGTAGAGTTGTGCTGAACCGCATAGCGGCTGCCTACGTACCAGCGACGGATCCAGGAATTTATGTTTAGGTGGGCTAATTTTTTTTTTCTCGAACTCTCAACTTAATTTATCTTAACTATAAGAATGACAATTGCGGTAATATATACTTAAAGCTGAGTATGGGTATGCCACACGATCTCTTTTCCTTGGAGCATAAAGCTTTGAATCAAATTTTTTCACCTTGTAACTAATATTAGGGAGGAATAATTTGCGTATCGAAAATAATAATCCTGATTTATTTAGCGGCCGAAGGCCGCATAATTTTTTTCTAGTTTTAAAGGTTATTATAGGGATGCAAAAATATTTGGAGATTGTACATATACGCATAATAAATCATGACATATTGTATTTTTGTCTCATTAATACACTGCATTTTTAGATTATACATAAAATTGTAGTCACTTCGTAGAAGAAAAATGAATTTTTTAACAAACACTTGCTTTTTTTTTCTTCTTATTTTAAAGGTGGACACACGCTTGCTTAGTTAAGGACAAGACACCCCCATTTGACACACAATTTTATTTTATCAAACTGACACGTAAAAGGTGAGCCCATTCAATACCTGATTTTAAGAAACATCATGAATACTTATTTTTCCCTATAGCCTTTGAACGGTTGAGATGCTATTCAAAAATTAATTCATGCGGGACGGGATTCCAAAATCTTCTGATTTCTTCCACGCAGAATCATATTTTAACAATTAATGGGCTAATTAAAATTTACACTTGGGCTAAATTTTACAATTGATAAAAATTACATTAACAAAATATCTTTTTAGAAATTTTGGGGTGGGCTTCAGCTAGGGTAAGCCACCCCCTAATACCGTCCCTGCTACGTACCCTCTCCGTTGCTCGAAGGGATCAAGCACGACCGTAGTTCGTCATTCTTTTATTTAGATAATATGAACCACCCTCAATTGGTAGCAATTATCTCTTCAAAATATCAAGTAAACATATTATACTTGCAGTGCACATAATGAATCAGAGTAGGGAACTATCTCGAGAAATCTAAAAATACCCAAGTCAGCCTATGTGTCATTTCTAAGTTGTTCATGATCCTCATGTTACAGAACTAATAGTATCTCACAAATAAAGACTATGTGCATAATAAACCAGGAAAGCTATGTCAACAAACTTCTAAGGGATCGATAAGACAGCACAGAGACACATAAAATCCTATTTAAGAGTAAACATCAATCCAGTGGCACTCTAAGGAAATCCCATCTCCCAAAAAAAAACTACAACACTTACAATATACAAGACCACACCAAAATCAAGTAGCCGACGAAGTATTCCGGGGCAGCAAAATATGAAATTAAATTCAGTAACAAATATGCGAACATGGAGGGGAATTAAATATGTTGTTTATCTCCGTGTCCGTACGTTAAGATCCAAATGGGCTCCAACTCTCCACTTCAAGTACTAAAATGAATATCAAAGGCCACAAAAGAAAACTACACTCGAATATTAATTTAGAAAAAAAAATCAAGAAGCTTCCAAACATTTCTTGGTAACATAGCAATTCTATTTTATCGCCACTCCTACTTCACTTTACTAAGTATCCGCATTCTGCACCTTCCCATTAGTTGCACACTAAAACCGACTTAATAAATCCCTAACCGTTAAAAAAAAATTAAGATTGACTTAGGAGTTAGGTTCACACCCATAAGAAACAAGTAGTCAGCAACCTTAAATTTAGTTCAAGATGTTTAGGCATAACTCTAGCCTATTTTTCATTTCTTATTTCTGCTATGTCATGGTTTAAGTCGTAACACAACACAACGTTTTCCCAAACAATATTTGAGATAGTTCAGAAGTCAGCCACCACCAATAGGAAAATGAGGTCCACATACAAAAAAAATGATTAACACACTACAAAGCATTACTCTTATTCATTTGAGCCAGTATCCAACTCTAGTATCCATGACCAGCATTCAGAAGTTTAAAAAGATATATATTTAGTAAACCATTTGGTTAGCCACCACTCACTAAATGGAAACATTTCTTTTTTATATTCACCAATCTAGTTCAGCTATGTATACCCATGAAATACAATGGATCTGTTGGCTATACGCATGGATGGTAGTACAAAAAAAAATAAGAAGCGAGAATATACCACTCCTAGTACCAAATAAAAGGGTAGTTCTTCCACATACCAAATGTGACTCTCGTCAAAAGCTTATCCGCAAACTAAGTTTTAATCTCATTATTTAGGTATGATTAATAGTGCTTTAAGAGCATTAAAAGTCACTAACTAAGCATGAATCAATTTCCTAAATAGAATGACTGCTAAATCCATACAAAGACACACATATTCTTAATGTACCAATAAGGATTAAACTGTCAAAACTGACAAACCATTGAGGACACTATCATATCATAATCTTAAAGCAAGAAGGTATACAGCAAGTAAAGAAGGTTTCATGACTCTTGTTTAATTTCTGTTCCTCCCTATACAGTGAACCTATCGTGGAAACGAAACACTAACCACCTCTATCAAGCTACGTACAATCTTGCATTACAATTTGTGGACATATATCAGCTATAACATTTCCGATTTATTACAAAATGGCTCCACTACGAGGCAATACTAGGCAAAACCTTAAAATGTACAAAAAGAAATGCTACTCAAATGAAATCCTTTACCGTATCTCATTTCCCAAATAAGTACTTCGCACAATATTTGGTCACTTTGTCAACCACGGCGCATGTGAAGTTAGGGAAAGTCTCATTTACTTCATTCTTGTTTCTAATAAGATCTACATGCTCGAATACCGGTACCCCATCAACCGTTCTAAAAACAAATTAAGGATGCAGTCCATACGTCAGCAGTCACTAATCACTATAAGCGACATTTTGAAACCATAATTAGCCAATTATGTAAATACTCATTTATGCATGTTTTATCTTATTTGTTTAGGTTATCTATGTAAGGAAGATCGGTGCAATCCCTCCACCCTAGCTAGGACCACCCACTGGCAAGCTAAACATCAACATCAAGGCACATAAAAATCATAAGTAAGGGAATGTATAACACCCTACGTCTTATCTTACATGAACCAAAACAGTGAATTTATATTCAATTCCATGAGTCATGACCAAAACTATTTTCTTTCTTTACCAAAATTACTTTCTTTCTATTCTACCTTTTTATCTACACAGGCATGGAATGATGGAATCAAAAGGTAAAACAACATGGAAAGGAAAATGGTCCGGCCACTAATAAAATCAAAATCTAATCGTGTTACCATTAAAGGAAACAAGGGGACCTTTACCATTTTTCTCTTCTTTTAGACATTTTTTCGAACAGAAGGCAAGCAGCTTGCTGTCCATGAAGAAATTTCTTTGTTGTTAATTTCTATCTCTTCCTTTTCATCTCCTTCTCTACAAAGTTTTAACTTGAAACCAACCCAATAATGCTTGTTCAGAAGAGACCCAAAAACAGTTGAAACTCGTCCAAATTCCTAATACTTCACGGACTCTAAAATTCCAATTTAAGATAAACCCAAGTTTCTATATCATCTAAGAACTCTAATATTTCAGTAATCTTCACCCTTCAACAATAAATCAATGGCAACACTTTTATCTTCTTTCAACAATTGCAAACTTCCACCATTTTTATTATCATGGAAATAAAAACCAAACCACCAGAGAAATAAAAGGAGATAGAAGAGAAGAATACTGAACAAGAGGAAATTCCCAGGACTACAAACCGACTGCCTCTATTTCATAGATTTCTTAGGGATTATTTTTTGTTTCTCTAATTTGGGAAGAACCAGCCACTGACGGAGAGAACAACCCCAAAAGAAAAGCGAAGGGGTTCTACGTGTTTTATCCTTGGTCCCTTGGATCTATACGTGTGCATCATGCATGGATGTTATGAAGGCACCATGGGAACCGATTACTACAAACTCATTGTTGAGAAACTATCATATATATAGTTAAGGCACCCAAAATTCTGAAGGCTCAAGAACATTCTCATTCAGACAGCCTATAAGTGTTAATGACACTTGAGTGTTTGAGTTTCAGGCCATCTAAGTGATCCGACAAAAGATTTGGCTCTTACATCATTACCCGCTAAAAAAAGAACTTTGTCCTCAAAGTTCAAAACAAAACATAGAAGTAAGGCGGCTTACCTGTAGTCGCATCACAATAAAACGCTAACGAGTCCCAATACCACGGTCCCATATGAACCGGAACTGCTCTGATACCAACTGTGACGGATCAGAAAAATCTGGACTTCCAGCGAACCGGGTTTCGGCCCGCTTAGCAAACTCCGACTCTCCGATACGCCACTCAAGTAACCGGACCTTCAATTTCTTCTGAGCAACTCGAATTTGAATCACCCAAACTGCATTATAAGCAAGTACACTTAGTATTTATTCTCCAATTATGAGAGACGACCAGTTGTCAAAATGAGAGATGACCGATTGCCAAAATAATAAACTTATATGGCCGATTGCCAATATAAGATTTCCATGGCCAGTTGCCACCACCAGGGTTTCCATGGCCAGTTGCCAGTGACAAGGTTGCAATCATCTCCGAATAGATGGTATGAACTGCCAAAATAGCAACCAATCTTTCAAATGATATGAACACCCCTGTAGAGTTGTGCTGAACCGCATAGCGGCTGCCTACGTACCCTCTCCGTTGCTCGAAGGGATCAAGCACGACCGTAGTTCGTCATTCTTTTATTTAGATAATATGAACCACCCTCAATTGGTAGCAATTATCTCTTCAAAATATCAAGTAAACATATTATACTTGCAAAGTGCATATAATGAATCGAGTAGGAACTATCTCGAGAAATCTAAAAATACCCAAGTCAGCCTATGTGTCATTTCTAAGTTGTTCATGATCCTCATGTTACGTAACTAATAGTATCTCACAAATAAAGACTATGTGCATAATAAACCAGGAAAGCTATGTCAACAAACTTCTAAGGGATCGATAAGACAAAGACAGAGACACATAAAATCCTATTTAAGAGTAAACATCAATCCAGTGGCACTCTAAGGAAATCCCATCTCCCAAAAAAAAACTACAACACTTACAATATACAAGACCACACCAAAATCAAGTAGCCGACGAAGTATTCCGGGGCAGCAAAATATGAAATTAAATTCAGTAACAAATATGCGAACATGGAGGGAATTAAATATGTTGTTCATCTCCGTGTCCGTACGTTAAGATCCAAATGGGCTCCAACTCTCCACTTCAAGTACTAAAATGAATATCAAAGGCCACAAAAGAAAACTACACTCGAATATTAATTTAGAAAAAAAATCAAGAAGCTTCCAAACATTTCTTGGTAACATAGCAATTCTATTTTATCGCCACTCTACTTCACTTTACTAAGTATCCGCATTCTGCACCTTCCCATTAGTTGCACACTAAAACCGACTTAATAAATCCCTAACCGTTAAAAAAAAAATTAAGTTTGACTTAGGAGTTAGGTTCACACCCATAAGAAACAAGTAGTCAGCAACCTTAAATTTAGTTCAAGATGTTTAGGCATAACTCTAGCCTATTTTTCATTTCTTATTTCTGCTATGTCATGGTTTAAGTCGTAACACAACACAACGTTTTCCCAAACAATATTTGAGATAGTTCAGAAGTCAGCCACCACCAATAGGAAAATGAGGTCCACATACAAAAAAAAATGATTAACACACTACAAAGCATTACTCTTATTCATTTGAGCCAGTATCCAACTCTAGTATCCATGACCAAAGCATTCGAAGTTTAAACGAGATATATATTTAGTAAACCATTTGGTTAGCCACCACTCACTAAATAGAAACATTTCTTTTTATATTCACCAATCTAGTTCAGCTATGTATACCCATGAAATACAATGGATCTGTTGGCTATACGCATGGATGGTAGTACAAAAAAATAAGAAGCGAGAATATACCACTCCTAGTACCAAATAAAAGGGTAGTTCTTCCACATACCAAATGTGACTCTCGTCAAAAGCTTATCCGCAAACTAAGTTTTAATCTCATTATTTAGGTATGATTAATAGTGCTTTAAGAGCAGTAAAAGTCACTAACTAAGCATGAATCAATTTCCTAAATAGAATGACTGCTAAATCCATACAAAGACACACATATTCTTAATGTACCAATAAGGATTAAACTGTCAAAAACCGACAAACCATTGAGGACACTATCATAAGCTTAAAGCAAGATGGTATACAGCAAGTAAAGAAGGTTTCATGACTCTTGTTTAATTTCTCTTTCCTCCCTATACTGAGAACCTATCGTGGAAACGAATCACTAACCACCTCTATCAAGCTACGTACAATCTTGCATTACAATTTGTGGACATATATCAGCTATAACATTTCCGATTTATTACAAAATGGCTCCACTACGAGGCAATACTAGGCAAAACCTTAAAATGTACAAAAAGAAATGCTACTCAAATGAAATCCTTTACCGTATCTCATTTCCCAAATAGTACTTCGCACAATATTTGGTCACTTGTCAACCACGGCGCATGTGAAGTTAGGGAAAGTCTCATTTACTTCATTCTTGTTTCTAATAAGATCTACATGCTCGAATACCGGTACCCCATCAACCGTTCTAAAAACAAATTAAGGATGCAGTCCATACGTCAGCAGTCACTAATCACTATAAGCGACATTTTGAAACCATAATTAGCCAATTATGTAAATACTCATTTATGCATGTTTTATCTTATTTGTTTAGGTTATCTATGTAAGGAAGATCGGTGCAATCCCTCCACCCTAGCTAGGACCACCCACTGGCAAGCTAAACATCAACATCAAGGCACATAAAAATCATAAGTAAGGGAATGTATAACACCCTACGTCTTATCTTACATGAACCAAAACAGTGAATTTATATTCAATTCCATGAGTCATGACCAAAACTATTTTCTTTCTTTACCAAAATTACTTTCTTTCTATTCTACCTTTTTATCTACACAGGCATGGAATGATGGAATCAAAAGGTAAAACAACATGGAAAGGAAAATGGTCCAGCCACTAATAAAATCAAAATCTAATCGTGTTACCATTAAAGGAAACAGTAAGGACCTTTACCATTTTTCTCTTCTTTTAGACATTTTTTCGAACAGAAGGCAAGCAGCTTGCTGTCCATGAAGAAATTTCTTTGTTGTTAATTTCTATCTCTTCCTTTTCATCTCCTTCTCTACAAAGTTTTAACTTGAAACCAACCCAATAATGCTTGTTCAGAAGAGACCCAAAAACAGATTGAAACTCGTCCAAATTCCTAATACTTCACGGACTCTAAAATTCCAATTTAAGATAAACCCAAGTTTCTATATCATCTAAGAACTCTAATATTTCAGTAATCTTCACCCTTCAACAATAAATCAATGGCAACACTTTTATCTTCTTTCAACAATTGCAAACTTCCACCATTTTTATTATCATGGAAATAAAAACCAAACCACCAGAGAAATAAAAGGAGATAGAAGAGAAGAATACTGAACAAGAGGAAATTCCCAGGACTACAAACCGACTGCCTCTATTTCATAGATTTCTCAGGGATTATTTTTTTGTTTCTCTAATTTGGGAAGAACCAGCCACTGACGGAGAGAACAACCCCAAAAGAAAAGCGAAGGGGTTCTACGTGTTTTATCCTTGGTCCCTTGGATCTATACGTGTGCATCATGCATGGATGTTATGAAGGCACCATGGGAACCGATTACTACAAACTCATTGTTGAGAAACTATCATATATATAGTTAAGGCACCCAAAATTCTGAAGGCTCAAGAACATTCTCATTCAGACAGCCTATAAGTGTTAATGACACTTGAGTGTTTGAGTTTCAGGCCATCTAAGTGATCCGACAAAAGATTTGGCTTTTACAATAATCCTACTCAAAACCAATCAGTGTCTAGCCATGACAATGTCTTTATAGATGGTACAACCCATTCTGGAAATAATAATACAGGTGTACTTGATATGTTACATGATGCGATAATGGGCCTTTTGATAGTCAAGCGGTCTGGTGGTCATGGAGAAACTAATGATGATTCGGGTGAAGTCGACTGTACAAATAATTTGGGTGGAGCTAGTACAAAGTTTGAGGAGCTATTAGGTAAAGCTAAGCAAGAACTATACCCTGGTCTGTACAGATTACTCGTCATTAACTTTCCTTGTAGAGTTAATGCATCTCAAAGTGCTCAACTGTTGGAGCAACAAAAGTTTTGAGATGCGGCTTTCAGGTTGCTTAAGAAATCTTTTCCAAAAGATAATACAATTCCAAGTTCATATTATGAAGCTAAAAAGATCTTGCGTGATCTTGGATTGGGTTATGAATCGATTGATGCATGTAAAAATGATTGTGCTTTATCTTGGAAGGCACATAAGGATAGGGATGATTGTCCAAGTATGCCACGAGCCTAGGTACAAGTTCAATGACGGCAAGGGTAAAAAAATCCCACACAAGGTACTGCGCTATTTTCCTTTAAAACCAAGATTGGAGAGATTATTTGCTTCAAGGCATACAGTTACTGATATGAGATGGCACAAGGAACATGTCGCTCTGAAGGGGTTTTAAGGCATCCTTCTGATCTTTGAAGCGTGGAAGGATTTTGATTCGCGATATCCAAAGTTTGCGAAGATCCTCGCAATGTAAGGTTAGGTCTTGCTACGATGGGTTTAATCCATTTGGAAATATGAATAATGCGTACGACATGTGGCCGGTGATGGTGATGCCTTACAACCTACCCCTTGGAAGTGTATGAAACAACCTTTTTCATGATGGCATTACTTATTCCTGGCGAAAGCACACAGTAACGATATCGATGTGTATCTACGACCATTAATAGATGAGCTAAAGGAGTTGTGGGAAGACGGAGTGGAAACATACGACGCCTCAACAGAAAAAACTTTTCGTATGCACGCAGCTGTATTGTGGACCATAAATGACTTCCCAGCATATGCTAATTTATCAGGATGGAGTACAAAAGGTTATTTAGCTTTGTCCGGTATGTAATGATGATCCACCATCCCGTGCATTGAGGAGTAAGATCGCTTATCTCAACGTCCACCGTAGGTTTTTGCCTCCCAAGCATCCGTGGCGAAGAAACAAACTTCATGATGGAACCAATGAGATTCACAAATCCACTGAAAGAGTTGACAGGCATTCAACTTTTGCAGCAAATGGAAAAACTGGGAGTTAAAAGTTGTTTTGGGAAGCATCCAGATAAGAGAAGCAAGAAAAGAAGTCGTTCCAAGAAAGAACTAAGCTGGACAAAAAAGAGTATTTTCTACGAGCTTCCATATTGGGCACATCTAAAAATTAGGCACAAAATTGATGTTATGCATGTTGAGAAAAATATATGCGATAATATTGTTGGAACATTGCTAAATCAGGAACCGAAGAACAAAGATACATTTAAAGCGCGTTTGGATTTGGAAGACATGAATATTAGACCAGAGTTGCACCTTGAGCGCGAGGGAGATAAATTTATAAAACCTCCGGCTTCCTATACTTTAACACTAGAGCAAAGAAGAGAGTTTTGCAGGTTTCTGAAGTCAGTAAAGTTTCCAGATGGATATGCAGCTAACATAGCGAGGAGTGCTAACGTCGATGATGGAAAGATATCCGGTTTGAAAAGCCACGATTGTCATGTCTTGTTACAAAAAGTTCTTCCCGTTGGAATTCGTCCATTTCTGCCTGAGATGTATGCCTTGCCTTAATTGAGTTAAGTAATTTCTTTCATGATCTATGTGCGAAAACATTGAATGTGTGTCACTTGGAAGAAATGGAAAAAGGTATCGTTTTAATTCTTTGTAAGTTGGAAAGAATATTTCCACCGGCATTTTTTGATGTCATGGTTCATCTGGCTGTTCACTTACCCCGCGAAGCTAAACTTGTTGGCCCGATTGGTTATAGTTGGATGTATCCTATCGAAAGGTATGCTTAACTCTTTACTGTTTATATATGCTTGTGTTTTTCTCCTAGTGCAAGTATTGTTTGTTGTTTATAGAAAGAAAAAAATATGGTTAAAGAGTTGTTATTTATCTAGGTACCTTGGGACACTTAAGCGATACGTGAAGAATAAAGCACGACCAGAAGGTTCAATAGCGGAAGCTTACATTATTAATGAAGCTTTAACATTTTGCTCATTGTATTTACGTGGGGTTGAAACTAAATTTAATCGCCCAGAACGAAATGATGATACAATAGATGATGGTCAACGACCAAAGGGAAAACTGTCTGTTTTTGCTCAGGAGGTCCGTCCCTTTGGTGCAAAAGTTATAAAATCACTGACCCTAGAAGAACGAGAACAAATACATTGGTTTATACTCGATAATTGTGACGAGGTGCGGCCATATATGGAGTAAGTGCCTCATCCTATAATCCTATCATCTGATAATTATTGTTGTTTCTGTCGTACACTAAATATTTTCCTTAGCATCAAAAAGTTGTCTTATTTATCTTTGACAATACAGTGAACATTTGAATGAGTTAAAAGCAGAATCAAATCACAACTTGTTAGAACGGCATAGAAAACTTTTTCCTGGATGGTTTCGAAAGAGGGTAAGTAATTCATTTTTACTAATAACAATATAGTCATTTTTTATTATTGTTTTAACTATCATATATCATTATTGTTTGCAAACAATCTCATTTTTGTCATTGGTTTTATCTGAAAATGTATAGATCGGAAAATTGCATTATGAAAAGTTTCCCGAGGCCACTGATGAGTTGCATTCGTTAGCACAGGGAGTTGAATCTCGCGCAAAATCATATCCTGCTTGTATCTATAATGGAGTTCGATTCCATACAAAACAACGTGAACTTCGTCGAATGACCCAGAATAGCGGATTGGTAGTAGATGGGGAACACAATAGTAAGCCAATTGAATTCTTTGGTAGCTTGCGGGATGTTATCGAGTTAGACTTTCTGTATGGCTACCGAGTTGTGTTATTTAAATGTGATTGGTTTGACGTAACTCTGGAAGGACGAGAATTCGAAAAGGATTATGATTTGACATGTATAAATACTAGTACAATGTGGTACAAGAGTCAACCTTTCATTCTTGCATCACAAGCGCAACAAGTTTTCTACCTTGATGACTACAAGCATGGGGCCAATTGGAAAGTGGCTCAAAAAATGCATCATAGACATATATGGGATGTTCTTGAAATGGATATCAACGAAGTACAACCAGAAATAAAAGCAACTATTGAGGAGGCATACCACCAGAACAAAGAGGGTCCGTTGCTTTTAACCACTGTTCAAGAAGATGATAATGAGGCAACTATATACTTCATAGAGATAATGATGTTGAACTCGAAATGTTAGATGCAGATCTCGTCCTAGCCGAGGATGATGATGAGGAGGAGGAGGAGGAGGAGGAGGAGGAGGAAGAAGAAGAAACATTGTTTAATTATAACAATGATGTGGTAGAGCTCGAGGAGATTGTGCCTGAAGAAGCCGACTCAGATCTTGAATAATAATTTCTTACTATTACTTTAAGTGAAACTTAATATTCATTTCTAGTTTACCTGAAACTCATAGATATTTATTTTATGCTATATTTTGCTCGAACCAGTTACCTAATCTATGGCTACAGCTTTGTGTTATTATTAGTTTGATTAAATTATTTTTATTATAATCTTGTTCTCTAGTTTACGTGGTTTATAAGTTTATTGGACTTACATATAATTTATGGCTTTGTGGGAATACCACCTTCGCCGTGAGTAGAGCTATAAAACCCAAGATTTTTAAAACACGAGAACCAAATACTCGTGTTTTATAGCTCAGCAACACCAATTTCTCAGCAAAACTTACTAGAAAGGCTGCATAAAATTAGCATAGATCAAGGGTTTTCTTTTAATGATGTGTATTTGGTTCTCCATTATGGCTGCTAAATGGATGTGGTCCCCTCTAAAAAGCTTATATCAGGTCCAAACACAGTATCCATGAAACAAACGTAAAGGTGAAGAAAATCGTCTTGGTTTGTCTTGTTCTCGAGCCATTGAGAAGGCAAGTTCATCCCTTTCTTCCCTCTTAATCTGAATCCCGTTTTCTAATTGTGTTTTTTTGTACAGAGAATTTATCCATTCAACTTGTTGCACATAATGCGCAATTTGAATCAGGACTGGATCGAGAGGACAGTGTAAGAAACATTCTTTATTTTCAAACTAGCTTAGATCCCCTAAAGTAGCATTGATTCTCAAGACCGGACCAACACATTTTGACAAAACTGTATCCCCAAAACTAGCATGTTTACTATTAAACTTAAGTATGTTCTTTTTATATATGTCTTCTATACATATCTCCTATTTGTCACACTGTTTGCTTAATTTACCGAGTGTGCAATGAATTTCACAACTGCAGAAGATAATGATATTTGCAGGGCTCATCTTGTTTGCTTAGAAGAAACTACAATGGAAGAGAGCACATCAGCATTCTGGGATCGCGTTCTTCAATTTTTTGTCAACTTAAATGGTAATGATCAAGGAAGAACGACACAATGTCTATCAGAAAGGTTCGGGGACATACGGTTTTGTTGTTTACGGTATAAAAAAATATTGAGGGTCTTCAATATGGATCAAGAAGCTGCATTTTTTGCATATGCTACATCTGTAGGGCGCGAATTTAAATTCATGGAGGCTTATGAAATTATCAATGGAAATGTTTGGGGTTTGTATTAAACTTGCGTTAAGGAATTAATAAAGCTTTTTTTTGATTATGATTATGAGAAACACTAGTGCAAACTGAATTCCAGCTGGGCAACTATCAAATTTTCATGTCATCCACTTATAAATTGTTTACCAAATTTTATTTTGTTCTACAGAACCTCATAGCTAGAGAAGTTCTGTTTTAGTCCCCTCCTTAAAGTAACTCCTATATTAAGTAGCTCTTACGTTATTAGAACAAAACAGGAGAAAAAAAATAATTCTGATTTTGGTGAGCAAAGCATAAGGGACACTTCTTAATGGCAAGTCTTGTAGGCCACATTAGTATGAATATGAACAAGGGAAACTATACGTAATTTGCAATAGAATGGTCATATAAAGAGTGGGAGACTTGAAAACATAAACAACTAGCAAGGTTTTTTTTTTTTTTATCCGAAAGAAAAATGTTGTATTAAAGAAAAAGTAAATCAAACCAATGGCAGGTTTGTGAGGATTACTGAAGGCTGCAGATAAAAGCGTTACACAGCCAAAGAACACAACAAACGGCTGCAAGTTTCTGCAAAGAAGAAAAGAAAAAAAAAACAATGAACACTACCCTTCTGAGTAACTCAGATGCGCGCTGTATCTAATTCCACCAGCTTCTGGCTTCGGTCCAACCAAAACGTAAATGTGCCTATACAGTTCCTTTTTGCACCTGAACAAAGGTCAAAAGAAGGCTAATTTTAATACTAACATATGATTGTATTCTTAGCCGCATAAACATAATTTGTTATAATACGAATGTTAAAGGGATAGCAAATACCTGGGTTTTTTCCTTAGAGGATGAAGCTAATTTTTTACCATTCTTTTTACCAAAGCTTCGATCAAGTGCGCTCATATACCCTGTATTTTGTTCCCCTCGTTATTTTTTCTTTATATGTTGATCTTGGATGGTGATAAGTTGCCCTTCAATATTTCCCCTTTCATTATTATTTTTTACCTTTCCTTGTTGTTCATGATTTTCAGATTCATCAACTGGTACTTCTGTCTTGAGGCTTATTCTATATGCATTTAATTCCTCTGCACAAGAAGCTAGATGACGCTTAGTCTACATAATCATTCATTGCCACGGTAAGAGCAATATGAGCTAAATCACTATATCGCACGCTTGAAGATTCATTGCACTCTGTAAGTATTGGAGCCCCTGAACTATCTATGAGACCATCCTTAGCATGCATAGACCACCTTTTCAGAAAATACTGTGGTGGAATCTCCAAAATTCTTCTTGAGAGAAGTACTCTCATAGCATGTACACATTTAATACCAGTAAATTTGAAACCATTAATTGCAACTACATTTCCACTGTACGTATTCTCTTTTTTATTGAATCATACTTTTCGATCTTTGTCATTCTTTACCGCTCACTATTTCCACCTTATGAATAGCAATCTCACTGACAACTATTTCATTGATCGGAGTATGTGGCCTGACCACATCATAGCCGGATTGGTTGTAAATCCATATTTCACTGACAACTATTTTTGGTCTCTATTATATAAGTAATCCTAACAACAAATTATTTAGTCACTGATTTTTTTTTGTTGTGTCTAAAATTTGGTCATTATAAATATTATTTTCAGGGACTATTCTTATTTGTGGCAAAAAAAACACGATAGCATCAAAATTTTATTTCTCGCGTAACATTTATATCGTGGTGAAGTATTTTAGACGCCAAAACCTTATGGAGACAAAGTCTCTTCCCGTTGCAGTTAAAAGTTACTAATGACCGACGGGTATTGTCACCCTATATATATTTAACGAGAAAACAAAATAGTGGTCACCAATTATGTTTTTTGAGACCGGTGTCTATCATCGTCAGTATAAGTAAAATTCGTGACTGTCAAAATTCTCGCTGAACAAATCATTGGCAACAGACGACATTGCGACAAGTTTTTATTGTCATCCATAATTTCGGTGACAATTCTAAAGACAAAATAGTTTTTTTGCCACAAAAAGAATATTTATACTAACAATTTTGCGATTTGTCGCATGTGAATATGTTTGCTGACAAAAAACTCTTTGATGGAAAAACATTTGTCACTAAATGCCCATTTTCTTGTAGTGTATGCACTTATTTTCCTTATATTAATTCAATTCAATTGGGTGATTACATTATATAATATAGTTTTGTATATTTCTGTTGTGATTGGTTAGTGGAGGAAGAGAATCAGGGGGAGTGGAGATAATCCTCCGAGAAGAGGAAGAATAACCTGTTCGTCTCCTGTTCTGGGAATTTCGTCGGTGGAGAGGATGAGAAGGAGGAATACGGACCCAGCTGTCCGTCTGCCCGACCCAGCTGTCTGCCCCTGTTCCGGGTCCGCCTGCCCGACCCAGCTGTCCGCCCCTGTTCCGGGTCCGTCTACCCAACCCAGCTGTCCGCCCCTGTTCCGGGTCCGTCTACCCGACCCTTCTGTAACTGCAATGTTCCGGGTCCGTTTACTAATCCATTGTAGCTGTACTGTTCCAGCATCTTGGGATGTGCATGACCAAGTCCGTCCCGGTTCTCTCTATGTGTGGATGGAACCAAATGTCGTCTGGAGGTATGTAACTATAGTTTTAACTTTGAATACTTGTCGTGATAATTTGGTTGTTTTTAAAAACATGCCTAGTTTTATTTTATTTTTATTTTCACTCGAGATAAACCCATATCATATAAACAGTCAACTTAAACTATGATTGTTGATCTCAACCATTAAGAATTTTGGTTTTAATGTTATTTTGTTCTCTTGAATATGATATCGGCTATGGTTGAATGGTGTCTTTTGTTCAATTGGTTGTACCAACTCGATTCAAATATATTTATTTGGGGTTTAGAAGTACTTGAACACCATTATTGCGTACTTGATATTTTCATCCCAAAAATTTGAAATGTTCCGTGGGAAGCA
Organism: Papaver armeniacum; assembly: GCA_023531295.1. Classification (NCBI taxonomy): domain Eukaryota; kingdom Viridiplantae; phylum Streptophyta; class Magnoliopsida; order Ranunculales; family Papaveraceae; genus Papaver; species Papaver armeniacum. Next base: position 12,128 of record JAJJWW010013128.1, on the reverse strand, counting down.
ATCCACTGGCTCGACTATTAAGTGTCGGTATTTTTTTAAATATACATTGTAAATAAAATCACATGTATTCCAAATTGCGGTAGAACTCACAAAAGGTGATATGAGTCATAAAAATTTTCATTTCTCTACTTCATCCATAATACTAACGAACCGGTATATGTTGAAGTATGACAACAAGAGAATTATCTTTAGTAATATATTCAACCTAAAGTAAGTGGTTGACATGTGTAGTGATATTCTCTTGGCCTATTGAGATAAAGAAATTTCTCAAATTAAGCTAGATGTAGCAAAATTGAAAATGGAAAGAACCCCAAAGTAATGAGGGTTAGACGTACCGACTCATATAAAGCATGTTAAAAGGGAAATATATATCATGAAGAAAAAAAAAAAAAAAAAAAAATTTCCCCTCAGCAGTAATGACACCAAAGTATAGGTATCGATTGAACATGGGATCATCTAAAATATAATTCTAGCTCCCATCATAAATAAAAGAGTTGGAAATGCACCTTGGTCATAGGTGTTGTTATATACAATATAATGTGTATGTGTATCATAGTAACAACCAATTTTCACATCAACTTTAATGGCAACAAGAACTTTGCCTGGCCAATTGACTATCTTAAAGAGCTCAGAACTGCTCATTTTTTTTCAAGATAGAACAAAGACGTCGCAAAATCTCTAGATGTACCAAGAGATAATCACACCTTGTTAAATTCCCAAGTAACCCGTGCAAATGGATATCACGTGGAACATCAAAATGATGAATTGCATCTTTTATAGTCTCTAATATATTTGGAAAGAAATATATTTTAGAGAAACTAATGAGTCAATCTAGTGAAATGTAAATCACTATAGTATTTGAATTATTGAATCCATATTGACTCCGACGATGAAATGTTGGGAGTTGACTCATACGAGGCTTTGACATAACCATAAAGGCATTTTTGTTGTGACATGATGTTTCGTTTTGAAAGGAATCATACGTACATCACTTTGTGTTTGAGTGGACGAGATAATGGAAAAAGATTGACAGAATGCGAAATAACGGCATATCTCTCAATAAGTGTTTTCTAAAGTACCAGATGCACAACCCCCTCCTCCCTCCCATTATGCTTTTAAGTAAGAGAGCATATCACTCATTTTACAAATTCTTCAATAAAACAGGATCGAGACCATCCTAATATGCAAATGGTAAACAATCCATATTACATAGATAACAAGGTGAAATTTAGAAAAATATTCATGCAGAATGCGGATTATTAAAGTGACTTATGGCTCTGGTGAATGTTTTGACATTTTGGACTAGCTATAGTTCCCAAGAAATTTGCGTTTAAAAACTCCTAGCACATATTACACAATACAAAGTGCAAAGGCTCATCACCCTTATTAATGCTGGAGAATTTACATCAAAAGGACTTGATGAATATTGCATGTTTAATAGGATCAATATAGAGCATCTTATACCCAATGGTCTCGCAGAGGCTATCATCAAAGGTTACAGATGGTGCCTAAGGAATAGGTTATGCGTACCAACCTATCTTTTATTGCTTTGGGGATATGCAATATTACACACATCTTACTTAATTCGTTTTTAGAACCCAATATTAGTCAACCTTTTCTGCGTACCAGTTGGTAACTGGATTTAAGCCTGACATTCGTGTTCTTACGCATTTTTGGTTGCACTATATATGTGCCATTACGACTCCACATCGTACTATGACGGGTCTTCAAAACTGTTAAGTAGTTATGTTGGAAATGAGTTCCCAACAATTATCCGTATTTTAAAATTTTTGGCAGGAGATATCTTACCGCTAGATTTGCGGATTATCTTTTTAATGAGACAGTCTTCCCGTCGTTAGGGGGAGATAAGAAAAAGTATTTTCTAAGGGAACGACAGGAATTGTCGTGGTGTTCCCACTGTGTCTCATATTGATTCTTGTACTCCACAAATATAAATGTGAAGTGATAAAGAATATTCGATTTTCAGAATGTACACTGATATTGCTAAAGTGATGAGATCACACATACCAGCTGCAAACCTACCTGCAAAGTTACAAATCCTCAATACAGGATATACACCATAGACTAAGGTGTTGCAACTACAATAAGTGGAAGTGTGGTTGAGGCCGTGGCTCCATAAAGGAAGTTGGAGAGACCACTTGGTTCGATCGATCCTCACCTAGAAAGGAAGTAGGTGAGTAAGGCACAACTTATTTATATCATCAGAAATCATCTCATAAGATTGTCTCTGAACATGTCCATAAATCAAACTGGAGGACGCTCCGAAGTTTTAAATGATTCTAGAGAACAATGAAATCCTGACGGATTATGAGAATTCACATGAGTCAATGGAAGGATCATGCGTGCACAGTAATGATATAATCTATAAATAGTTGCTCCAGAAGTAGAGCACAATGAGATCGAACCATGCTTTATTTTGATTAATTTCAAATAAATTGCATATTTGGCCTTCACAATCCAGGTAGAACTTAGTTCTTTGGAAAATATATGGGTATTTGGTGTGGTAGTGCTAACCAACCAAGTGTAAAGCCTATTGGACATACATAATTAATTTGTCATAAAGCATAATGAGAAGAAAGTAGTCTTAAAGTACAAAGACTCGCCTTGTGGCGCGAGGTTTCTCACAAAGCCCTGGAATTGTTCTGTTGTAACGAACGTTATAGAGTTCCGCTACCTAGTTAGCTTGGTAATTTCAAAAAGACTTGAAATGCAGCATATGTATGTGGTTGTTACGTATCTCTGAAAGAATCAAGAGACAAAAGATATTTACAAAAGTACTTGATAGACTTTTGTTGCCCAAATCAAATGACTCTAAACCACGGAGTGCGTTTGATAGATAGAACTCTCACTTATAGATTCAAGCTATCAGACGGATGTGGTATACCTGTCTAAGTGACTATTTGATTTGGAGGGGATAGACAAGTAAGTTATTTTTCCTTGCGTATTCATAAGAAAGTTTCTGATTTGGAATTGTAGTTATTTATGTTGATGGTACAGACATGATGTGTACTCTTGATGTGATAAGAGACCTTAAAAGCTATTTAAAATCCGAATTTGAGATGAAAAATCTAGGGAAAGCTCGACCGAATACTGAGCTTGTGGTATATTATTCCACCAGTTTGCATATGTCTAAAATTGTCAGGCAATTTAACAAAGACATGCATCCTGATAGCACTCCCATGATTAGTCGAGGTTCAAATGTAAGTAACTGACCATTTCGTCTAAAGGAAGATGACGAAGATGTGTTGGGAGATGAAATTCCCATATCTAAGTACAATAGACGCATTGTTGTACTTTGTATAATAATGTACTCGATTAAATCTTACATCCTAAGTGAACTTCTTAGCTAGATATAGCTTAGCGCCAACGCAACGTCATTGGAATGGTACAGTGAATGTAATCATGTACTTAAAAGCAACCATTGACATGAGTTTGTTTTATCCCTGCAAAGACATAAAAGGAATGCTAAAGGAACTGCAATCCAAAAGTTGTTGATTATGAAGGAACAATAATCTATTCTCCAACTAAAGTAATCAGAGGGAGATCACTACAAGAAAGTGTGTCTATTGCCTCACTACTTCGCCACACATCCATGGATACTGTGGCACTAGGGTGGTTTTAGCCTCACTCCAGGATAGGTGTTGCATTAAGTAAGACCTTTTGCCACACCTATGGATAGTTGAGGCAAAAATTTACTTTGTTGCCTCATGCCAATTTTAACTGTAGCAATAAATCAAAATTTTGCCACATCGATGTGGCAATATCTGAAAATAATATAATTAATAAAATGTTGAAAATAGCTAAATGAATATATCGAGTTTTTAAAAACTGAAAAATATTGAAAAGGCCCCAAATTTTTCTCACGCACCCAAATTTTTCGCATCTCCTGATAAATCACTTTCAGTTTTCTTTTAGAACCCTAGAAAACTACTCTCATCTTCTTCACGAAATTATCTTCTTCCAACTTAAACAAAGACTCGTTTACTCAGAAGCTATACAGTCTTGAATCACATAAAGAAAATACTCAAAATCCCTAATTTTCTCACTCAGACATCAAAGGGTAAACCCTAGTTTACCTTTTCTGAATTATCAGTAATACGCTCCGTAGATTATCCTAATATTTTTTTCTGAATCATAATTTTACCTAGAGATCTAGACAACACTTTGGATTAATTTAGGGGGTTTTTGTTTTCGTCGCTCTCCGAAGACCATAGCAGGTTAATTTTCTCATCCCCCTCTCTCTGAAATTTCAATTCCAAAACAGTTTTATTTTTTCTTTTTTTAATTTGGGTTTTTGATGTTTTTAATTTTTCTTTTTGAATCAGAGTAAGTTTTAAATCCCTATGTTTTCTGTGTTTTAGCTAGGATTTATGTTTTCTGCGTTTTATTCAGTAATTGGTTCTCATATTTGATTGTGAGGGCCGTTGAATCTGATTCTTACTCTATTGGATTTGGTTTTGGTTCTCAGGTTCACTAGCATGATTTGCATTTGCCGTCAGAGATGCTTAGTCCAAATCATTGGGCATGTGATAGTTTTGTTTTTATTGAATCAAACTGATTCCAATACCAAGGTATTACGTGGAACAAAAGATAAGTGATATTACCTTGAATTTTAAAATACACATAAGAAGAAAGCAAATTCTATATGTGGTTTGATCATGAAATATTAATAAATCCTGCCTTTAGATTTCGATTCACTTATATTTTAGTTTCGTTTTGAAAAATGTTCTTGTATTCTGCTTGTAAAATGTTAAATTGTTTCATTGAATAATGCTGTTTTTAGATGCATTTTTAGCTAACAGTGTATACAATACTAACATTTCTCTCTAAGCAGTTGTTATCGTTATAGAGAGAAAGGTTTGAGGTGATACCACATATTTCATGATACTTTTTTCCACCATAGCATATGTTATTGTCGAAGTTGGTCACACCTTTTATCGTATCATGATCCAACAGAGACTAGGTGGTGTATCATGATGCAACTGTTATTAACTCCATTGTGTGTGCTAGCTTACTGGTGTCATGTTGCATCATCTATTTTGTAGTGTCATGTTGCATCATCTATTTTGTCTGTTTGGTCCTTTATTATATCCTTCACGGAAGGGCCTTGAATTTCTACCCATTTCCCATATAATGTACAAGATGGGATTCTATCTGCGCTGGGTGATTAAAGTAGGTTTCTACAATTACTACAGTAGCAAGTTCATCTCATGCAAGAGATTAGCTGGTCCTTGATAGTTGTGTTCTGAATTCATAGCATCATATATGACGCCTTCCTAATTGCGCAATTGTTTAGTTGTTTCCCGATGGACTGGAAACTAAACATGATACATTTTTGTGCAATTGGCAATTACATTTCAGTAGTTGACATGATAATTCTCTATCATCTCAATCTTGATTTAATATCGATGTCTAATTTTATGATGCTTCTCTTACATCTCAAGCTTGATTCCGCTTGACATGATAATTCTCTATCATTTCTTGATGTTCTTTTTCCTTGGTGTTGTTTGTTTCATTTGATTAGCAGGAAAGAAGGACTATGAATGGACGGTTGTGGTGAGATTTAGAATGGAATAGGTCTAGTTTGAAGTATGAAGTGATGTTTTTTTTTCTTTGGTGCTGTTTGTTTAATTTGATTAGCAGGAAATCTGGGACTAGGAATCGACAGTTGGGAAGAGATTTAGAATGGAATTTTGAAGTATGAAAAGTTTTTAAGCTTTAGAGTGAGGCTTTAAAGTCGGAAGTTGTGTAAATTAATTTATTTATTTTTTTCTTAGGGTAAATATGGATTCACATACTCTGCAACATTTACTTTGACTTTGTAATGAAATTCAAATTCTATGTTTTAATTCGGTTTGTGCTTGAAACTCTTTATAGAAACAGTTTTGCTGCGTACATGATTACCATGTTCCATAATTTGAATTCTTGCCACATGCAAGGTGTTTCCTTGATAAACTTATAAGGTATTGCAAAATAATATTTACAGAAAATATAATTGAAAAAAAAAAATCAGTAAAAGAATACCTTTTCTCCGCGCCTTTATTGCGTCACCAGCAGGTGTGGCAAAATATTTTTCAAATAAAATAAAATAATAAATAAAAATAATAATAATTAAATATTAAATATTAAAATACCATTTTGCCTCATTTTATTGCCTCACCATCCGGTGTGGCAAAAACCCATACTATTTCCGCATGGTACAAAAGGTGTGGCAATAACTTCTTGTCACACAGGTTGTTGCCACATGGTGTGGTAAAAGTTTTTGATGTGGCAAAAGGATGTTGCCACATGAAACATGGGTTCTTGCCACATGGATGAGGTGTTTCAATACACCAATTTTCTTATAGTGGATATGGTAGATTATTTTCTAAGTCATTACCAATATTCAGTTTCGAAAAATACGTGACTAAAGGAACTGTCTGGAACAACTCCGAAAGTAATCAGGGGGAGATGCCGACATCAGGGGGGGAGGATCCAAGGATATGATGTTGACATATTTTACCTCGAAATTGAAATTGTGTTGTACTCTTTTTCCCTTCGATCGAGAATAGTTTTTCCAAAGGGTTTTGTTACTCGACAAGGTTTTTAGCGAGACAACACTAAAAACATCAAGTATGTTGAACGTTGAAGACAAAGATCGCGTTGATATTACTGAAAATATCTGAATCAAAGAAATGAAAAGCGATAGTCTGTTAAGCGACGTAACTTCCAGAATCAACAACATGGTCTTATAAACATTCAAGTCACCAAAGTAAAGTGTGATAAACTCCCTTTTGACTGCATTAGACTCTCGAAAATTGTCGACATCGGGGAGGAGCATCTAATGGTGTGTTGAACTATTTTCCTTCATTGAGGTTAATTTTCCCCATATGGTTTTGTTACTCAGCAAGGTTTTTAATGAGACAACAATAAACACCGGCAAGTAATTTTCCAACTAAAGCTATTGTCTTTCCCACGAGGATTTTCGGCATTAGGAGTTGTGAAGCAACTAGTCAACTTCAACTGAGCAAAGTGATCATCTGCAACTGATCAACTTTACTTGCATCTGTCACGTTGTACTCTTTTTCCTTCGTCAAGATTTGGTCCCACTGCTGGGTTTCATTGTCAAGGTTTTAATGAGGCAATATATGCGAGTCCATCTATGTTCTAAGTTTGCTTAATATTGCACTCTTTTCTTTAGTTCAGGTTTTGTCCCTCTGGGTTTTTCCTGACGAAGTTTTAACGAGGCAATTAACTTAGACTAGTCGGTCCTTGAAGATCGTATTGCATGTGATGAACTACATGTAAAGTACTAGATAACATGTGAAGTACTAAATGGGAAGAATCGTACCAAGGTTTTGTCCCACTGGGTTTTCCCTTGTCAAAGTTTTAATGAGGTAATTGATTTCGGCACAAGTCATCAAGGAGAGGACGACATTTGAAGAACTATATTCGAAGCACTAAATGTGAAGCACTGCATATGAAGTTCTACTGGACCGCACAAGGGGAGTGTTCTAGGGCTTATAGCCCATGAATGTGCGGCCCAATATAGTGTCTAGGGTCTTCTTCCTACTTGTATATAAAACAATATTGTTCCATGTAATCATATTATCCTGATGAATTGAAACTACTCTGCCTCTCTACTTTCCCTTCCATTTCCACTGCAAAAGAATCTTATTTTTTAGTAAGGTTAATTTGTCCGAGTATGACAATACCTAATTGCTTTCATATGTTTAATAATTAGTGGATTTCATTTTTCTTCTTTTCATAGCTATTTAGAGTTTTCTTTTTTGAGAAGGATAATACATTAAAAGGAATTACTTGGTACAACCAAAATAAAGTTCCCCGGGAAGGCAACTAGGAACCTGATGCATCCAGCATCGGTTTATAATATCTCTAAGCACCCATGTGGCTCGTTCACCACAGCGATGAGTAATTATTATTCTATCCGACTTGAGAAAAATCACAGGTTCTAAGACTAAGTCTTATGGGGTGCTAGTCTAGCACCTAGATTAGCGATCGGGACTACCTCCTAAGTCTTGTGGGAGTGCTAATCTAGCAGCTAGATTAGCAGCCCACGTCATCCCAATGAACTATTCCGCGCCCGGTAGCTAAACCATTCAGCGCTCGGTATTTGAATGGTTCAAAGACTTTAAATCTCAGCCGTAAGATCAAAAATAAATCTCTCAGCGCTGAATCATTCCGCGAAAAGGTAGTTTTTCAAGCGCTGAACCATTCAGCGTAACTATCTAGCATGCTAGTTCACATGCTAGCAACTGGTAGGAGAGAGAACTAGTGTTAACTTTTTTGCCACACTTTTTTTTTGAATTGCAACACTTAAGTGCTAATCTAGCACCTCCAATCTAGCCCATAAAACTTAGTCTTCTAATGCGAGTGGCGGAACTCGAAAATAAAGGTGGTGTGGTTTGAAAACTAAGTCTATGTGCCAGCCCAAGTCTATATGCAGTACATGTGGCGGAACTAGAGATGATTCTGACTCGGAGCTTTACCAAAATCTTACCCCAGGCTTGAACCAATTGTTACCATAAGTTGTGTGGCCCAGCATAAATTTGTACATAGAGAAAACTCAGATAAGAAGAACCATAAATTGAAACAACTCACGAACCTTTCTTTATTAGGTTCCAACACATCTTTGACCAAGTAAGTAATGACATCGGGGTAGGCGGTCTTCCAATGCTTAATAAGCATTTGAAAATTTTCTTCATAGACATCCTCGGTGATTGACCATATCAAAGCTTCCCATTCGCAATGGAAAGAAGCCCACAACATCTCATCAACGGCATCTCATATTTATTAGTCTTGTACGTGCAATCCAATATAATAACTTGTGGGAAGCATATAGCCAATTGGGCGCATTCCGGTTGGGCAATGAAAAGGTGTGTGACTTGACCGAAGTCATCCAACTTCTTTTGGAAAGCGTAGTTATTCTTCACCCCTAACCACATTACTTGTTGCATCACCATCCTACCTTGCAAATTGAGTCTTCTAATCTTTTGTCTTGCATTGTAGATAGTTTGCATAGTCGACTTGTTATTCTTGTTGTCCGCCTTCAATTTGCTAAGAATCCTAGAAGGTGGCAAACGTGCTCGTGTCATTTTATCCACTTCTAGCATCTCGTCGGGTTTGAGTCGCGCTACTTTCGCATGTCCATGAAGGTCTTTGGGACGTGGGTGGTTATGACGACAATCCATATCTTTATTCATTATCCAATATTGATCTTCTTTCTTCATGGTCTTATTCTTGAAGTTGAAAACGATCTTGAAAGGGCAATTTCTTTTCTTCGTCTTCGTCATATTCTTTCTCCCGGTCTTCCCAACATATACGGTACCCTTTTTAACCTTGCTAGCGCCGGTTCCACTACGCTCACAAATCATTTCAAACCCGATCCCATCGGCCTTGTTGTCCTTTAACTAGTACACAATTTACCTTCATCGCATGTTCCTCAAGCCAATCAAGAACTTCGGGTTTAGTTTTCCATGTCTGCGTTCATTCCAAAACAAATAATTTGTAAGAAAAACTTTGGAATATTCCGACAACATTAAGATAAACAAAAAGTTCTTACATACCAAATCATTTTGGAAGTGATCCTTGGTATCCTCGTGAATAATATCTTTGGATCAGGTTGATTTTCCATGGGTCCAAGCACGATCTACAAAGAATATCACAAGGTTAATTATCCGAAAAGGAATATAATAGACATATTAGAAGCATACGATATTCTCAATATGTGCCGAACCACGCACAATATTTTTAACCCAAAAAGTAACAAATTCATGTTAGACTCATACGATAATGATATCTTGTGCCGAATCTTTAACAAATTCATGTTTCGCTTATACGCTATTATCAATATATCTTAGAACCAATAACAATATTTTACCCAAACATTAACAAATACATATTCGGCTCTTAATATTTTTAATATATTAAATAGAACCACGAATTTTCTTATTCCGGAAATGCGGAAGTTGTTAGAAACTTACTATGAAACTTTATTATAAAAAGTTTAACTAGTGTAAATTATAGGTTCGGCGCATCTTTGTGGTCAGTGAGCCAAACTGTTCATGATTTGGTTGATTCGGCTCATAGATGTGAGCCGAATCGAACTGGACCAATAGAACCATGAAGCAAAAATCAAACTTTTGATAATTTCTAGCTATAGAAGTGAGATTGAGCATAAGATAGAAGTGTACATGTGTATTAGAAGCATTGGGTTCCTCGTATATGTGTTCATTATCTGAATTTGGCTCATCAAAATCATCATCTTGAGTTTGGGTTTGAGTTTGAGTTTGAGCTTGAGTTTGAGTTTGTGTAAAATCATTCTCATAATCTAAGAAATCAGCCATTTGGGAATCATTGTTATAGTTGATATGTATTTTCCTAGGTTTTTTATATGAATTATGACCCTCCTCATCCTCCATTGAATCAAGAATTAAAATTTTCTCACTTTCTCCTTCTTTCTCTCCTTCTTAATCAAAACTTTGATTTTTTTTCCCCAATTTTTTCATCTAAACAACCTTTATAATTCTGAAAATTATCTTAATCACTAAACAAAATAATTAATCACTAATCCAGATTACTATCACTAATACATAAAGGGTAGATTTGCCATTAAAAAAAAATTAGGTTAAGGGGATACCTGATTTTGCTATTTCAAATCCCTTTTTGTCTTTATTGAGTATGCCTTGAAAGATTTTGGTATGCCCAAAATCATGGTTCGATAAGAAAGAAAGAAATGTTCTATGGGCCTTTGGGGTGGCTTCAGCCAGGTGAAGCCTGGCTGTAGTTCCGTACAGAAATACAGTTCAAACAGGCGCACTACAATATAGTTATGGAGAAAACAAGCCATCAATTCGCACGACATGAAAATAATTTTAAGTTCTATTGAGAAACACATTCATGCGCAAGCATCAGTTAAAGTGATCTCCAGAGGAATCTTCAATGGAAACTACCCAAGTATCTTACCAAATTAAAAGGAAGATAAATAAACGGAAAATGAGTCATTTGTCCAAATATTTTTAACACATGGTTCAAATAGAGGAGTAAAAATTAGTATGGGTGAAATGGACACTAAAAAAATAGTAAGGATGAAACTGGATTCATCCTGACTTAAACTTTAAAAATAGTAAAGATGAAACTGGATGCATCCTGATGTAAATTAAAAATAAGAAAAAGTATTTGAAAATGGGTAGGATGAAACTGTTTACATCCCGACTATTTTTACATTTTTGTCTATTTAAACAGTATCAAAATCTAAATGTCCTTTTCACCCAGGAATTATTGATTTTGGTCTTTTAAACCAAATTTTGTGATAAATAAAACCCACGAACTTAATTTATGTAATATAAGTCTTGACAAAACTGAAGTGCGTTTTTGTTGTACATCAACATGTATATTGTCATACTTTGCTCATTTATTTTTTATTACCCAAATCCTACTTTGTTTATTAGGGATCACCCTTAAGTTGTGTACAATGAGTCTCTTATGATGTTTTACGTTTAAGTTAATATAAAAGCTGTAATTGTAGCATAGTTTTAATTTTATTAACTATTATTATCCCATGTACAGTTTCTATTAGTACATGTTAAGCCTTTTATGGTGTTAATTTAGTAAATTGGCGGTCACTGATGAATTTCCAGATCACTCTTGAGATGGGATGTGGGAGAAAATTGAAACCAAGATTTCATTTTGGTTGCAATGTATTTTCCAGCCATTTTAGATTGATTCTTCGAGAATTTTTGAGCCGTTGATGTTCCCATAATTTTTACCTCTTGTGTGTTTCTCAGATGGGGTGTGTTTTATCGTTCAGAAACTTTGTTGAGTTTTCTCTCTTGTAACGGTTATTCACTTACATTATTGCTCAATACAACTCTATAATTGGAAGCCAAGTCGTCATTAGTAAATTTAAGTTTACATTGTCAACTAGCTTGAGTCCCTAAACTGATCACCTCAAAGGGGTCGGTAGAATACGAGCTATTATGAAATGAATGTGAACAAAGTTGTTAAAAGGTGCCCGTTTATGGCATGCTACTTTTTAGCATGCCAGAAAGTGTGGCTACCCCAGTCGATAATTACTCACCAAAAATCAGTCAGTAAGATGCGAATGT